>JAOXYL010000051.1:11271104-11301659 GCA_028564955.1 Terapon puta
TAATAATAATAATAATAATAATAATAATAATAATAATAATAATAATAATAATAATAATAACAATAATAATAATGTCCATTACTGCATGACTTACAGCAGTGATTACTGCAGTGTAGTGATTTCCAGCAGCAGCAGACACTGACCACATCGCTGCACAGGCGGCTCTGTCAAGTCCCAAAACAGCGCGTCAGAGGAGCGGAAGTGAGGGGCCCAGGGTAGAGAGTCCCGGGGCCGCCGCTTCTGACCAATGAGAGGCGAGCAGGAGAGCACTATTACAAAACTGAGCAGCGTCAAGCTGCAGGGGCACAGCTGCAAGATCGACGGGAAACGGCATAGGGCTCTGCTTTCAAAATAAGAGCCAGGACTGTCAAAGATTTGGAGTCAAAAATGATGTTGTGGTATGACAGAGGCTTATTTGTAGCATTAAAGCGACTATAAGATCATTGCTTATTGTTTTAAGACAAGCTAGAGCTATAACCCTTTTAATTCAGCACTAAAAAAACAAAAAACAAAACTGCTTCTTATCAATTAGTGACTCATAGTTTTTCAAATAAAGTAAAAGCTTAGTCTTTTGTGTGTAATGGGCAAGAAAAACAAATTGAAATCAATTATTATATTTTAAAAAACGCTGGGACAGAGCAGCTCTCATAAAACAATGTTATTTCATGGAAGCTTGATTGCTTTTTTTTTTTTTACATAAATAGCTCACCATGGCATGTTTTTTTGTAATGATATATAACGTAAATTGTGTAGAAATAAATGCGTGCGTCGATTACACACAAGCTTCACATTAACTGATGTATTTGCGTAAATACTAGTAAAGAAGTCTGTACGTAAGCCAAATTGGAGTTTTATTTGGAAAAGCCGCGGCGGAAGTGGCGCCGTGCGTGCCGCCGCGCGCCTTGACGCAGCGCGCAGGGAGCCGGAGGGCGGCAGTCAGTCAGTCAGACAGTGAAAGTGAAGGCGGAGACCAGCCCAGTGCCGAAAACTCAGCCTCTTCTGGATCACGTTCAACTCCACTGAACAACCCCAAAAAACACCCGGTCCAAAAAAAGTCAAAGACTCGAAGAGGAAGGAAGACGAGAAAAAAAAAAGAAAAAAGCGAGAGAGAGAGAGAGAGAAAAAAAACGCGAGGTGCTCCAAACTTCTGTTCACCGCTATCTGCAAAGAATTGTCTTCCGGTGTTGACTTTTTTTTTTCCTTTTTTTTTGCGAGCACCGCGAGAGAAAAGCCCTCCAAAGCACAAAGTTGAACGTGAGAAATGTGAAGCTACCGGCTTGTGTGTGTTTCTACCAGGCTCCAGGACCCCCCTTTAATCCATGCAGTACAGTGCGATGGTACGTGAACGTGGATTATTATTGCTTTGTTGTGATGATGATGCCATAATGTGATACCATTTTTTTCCCTTTTTTCTCTTTTTTTTGTCATTTTCTAACACTGTCATGTCCTCACTGCGGGGATGTAAATATATATATATGTGTGTGTGTGTGTGTGTGTAAAAAAAAAGGAGAGAGATGGGTTAACTTAACACGGACCACCAACACTGGCACGGTCGGGCCAAAAAAAAAAAAAAAAAAAGGAAAAAAAAATAGTGAACTTGGCACGTCTCCTCTTGCAGCCTATGTTAACATCCCATTCCCCTGAATCTGGCAAATGAACTCTATGTGGACTGTTGACAGCTCTGCAGGGCGCACACACACACACACACACACACACACACACACACACACACTGGAGCAACAAAGTAACAATGTTTAACTTCCAGTCCTTTCAGCATTACCTTAACAC
Organism: Terapon puta; assembly: GCA_028564955.1. Taxonomy (NCBI): domain Eukaryota; kingdom Metazoa; phylum Chordata; class Actinopteri; order Centrarchiformes; family Terapontidae; genus Terapon; species Terapon puta. Next base: position 11,272,893 of record JAOXYL010000051.1, read on the forward strand.
ACATACACACACCACTTTCCAAAGACCATAAACTGTCACATTTTAAAAAAACACACCAAACTTGACCCATAATTCTTTGTGGAAATGAACTGCAGTGTGTCAAAGTTTTCATCTGTCTTTGTTTTTTCATTGCTCTCCTTCTACTCCTGCAGCAAACAAGTCAAATGACCGAATAACCCCCCTCAGCTGGAGCTCTTATTTTGAAATTAAATGCCCACTAATGTGATAAAATGTGGCTGCTCCTCTGCCTCAGGTGACATTTATCTAATTGCGGCTCGTTGGGGAAACTTTTAGAGAACATTTTTTGTTTTTTTATGTAAAAAAAAATGTGAAGAAATAGAGGTGGAGAGGAAAGCTGCTGACAGACTGGACAGAGAGAAGGAGACAAAGTTTGGATGGTCTTTGCGCGCAATGTTTGGAGTGGAGAGAGAGAGGTGAAAGGTGCCAAAGCTGCGGAGGGAAATGCTCCTTTTCCCGTGTGTGTGTGTGTGTGTGTGTCCGAGGCTGCAGTCCAAAGTCCCTGAAGCTGCTACTACTACTACTACTCCTCATGTTAATATAAAAAAAGGTGCATGGAGTGAGGAGGGCCAGTGAATTGTGCGCTGTGTGCGCAGATAGAGGAGGAAGAAGAAGGTGCCGGGTCGCGTTGGATAGGGGTTGTGTGTTTGGAGGAGGAGGAGGAGGAGGAGTGTGACTGTGTAATTACGTGGGTGAAAGAGAGAGAGAGAGAGAGAGAGAGAGAGAGAAAGAAAAAAAAAGTTGGGTCTGATTTGCTGGAATCGCGCAGGATCCGAAGGCGCACCGGTCGCTTTTTTCCCTATCAAGTTCGGTCAAAGCAGGGCTGAACATCACACGGCTCGGCGCCTTTCTCTCTCTCTCTATCTTCCCCCCCACCCCCCCCTCCTCTTGTTCTTCTTTTTTTTTCTTCCTCTCCTTCGCGATGCTTTTATGAGCGGAGACCTCGCAGCACCGAGACGCGCACAGAGCCCCGTGGAGGAGGCGGAGGAGTTTACGCAGCGACCGGCGGCACCGGCACCATCCAAGCAAGAGCTGCCCGAGTGTGTCAACTTTACCGCGAGAGCAAAACGAGCAAAAAAATCCAGCGATTAAAAAAAAAAAAGAAACAAAGAAAAAAAAAACTCCTTCTCTGTGCGGAGACGACAATCTTTGGATCGCAAGAAAAAAAAATATCTTTATAGAAATATCTAAATAAATTGATGGATGTTCTTGGATCAGCTCTGGTGCTTTTACGCGGATAGCAGCTCCAACAGTCTCGCTCGGCGCACGTCCAGCTCCAGGAATGGCGCGATAAAGTGATCAGAGGAGTCGGTTCCAAGTGCACTCACGTTTCGGTCTCGTCATGTATTCTCCAATTTGTCTCACTCAGGTATTTGTGTCTCTTTATTTATTTCTTTTTTTTAAAAAAAATCTGGATCTTTGTGCGCGCATTTAATCGCCTCGACGTGCATGTGTATATGTGTGTGTGTGTGTGTGCAGAAATGACAGCCGGGTTGAAGTTGTGTGTTTCGTGCGTCAGGGTCGTGCACTTTCTGAATTCGTGCAGAAAAGTTTCTGCCCCGCAAGTGAACAAAAAAAAAAAGAGATCATCGTAGAAAGCGAAATGTAAGCTTTTATTTTGTTAAAACGCGCGCTTTATGCAACGACTGGGGTGATTTTATTAGATTTTTTTTTACTTGCAACGAAAAAACGAAAAATCGCTTCTCCAGCGGCCGCTTTAAAAAAAAAAGGTCACCCAAGTGCCAAGCTTTGCGCGCTGCGTGTGTGCGTAAAGTTGTGCGTAAAGATGATTTTCTGATAGAAATCTAAAGCAGACACCTTGATCAGCCCGTGTCAGGTATGCTCTTTCCCCTCTCAGGTTTAATTAGCTTTATTTGCGTCCTCCAGTAACCCCACACACACTCCTTCATCCCTCTCGAGCTGTGTTTGTATTTTTTTTTTTGTCATCCACGTGCGTATTTTTTTTTATTTCGAGTAAAACCCCTATACTGTAGGAAGTGAAGTTGGAAGAAGATAAAGCCACTTTCACTGCAGGCTGATCAAACGCACGATAAGGTTGATTCAGCGGTTGGACAGAGTGGCTGACTGTTTTGGCTGACTCAGTTTTACTGTTTATATTTTACTTGGCATAAGTAAGTGATTGACTGAGATGTGGTTTAGTTTGTACTTAAGAGGATTGTGCTTTTATGGCCCCAGCTGAAGTGCACTGCGCAGGCCCCGGCCAAGTCATTTATCTTTACAGCATTTGGCTTCAGCCTGCTTGAAAAAATTAACAGAATATTTAAAGTGTTTTCTGAGCAGGAAACCAGGAGTGAAAAGGATTTCACCAACACTTGCCGCCGAGCACATTTACTAGCATTTACTGCTTGCTTTTGTCAGTTTAATTGGCAACATTATAGTGAGGAGGTGACATTTAAGGGAGTTCTGAATTTATTTTATTTATTTCTTTACCTCTCTAAAAGACTGTGGATAGGTTTAGTATCCAGAGTAAATGTAATACATTTCAATCCCAGAATCTGTAGAGAATAAAATGTTTATTAAGCCCTAATAAATGATTATAATTTGACTTTACTGTGCTGGAGTTTGATGACCTGAAAGTGAACACCAGAAATGGGGCTTCTCAGAGGAGCACCAGCGGCAGGCGCAGATAGGGAGTGGATTTCTGTGGTTTCCTCCAGCGTGCCGGCCTGGCGGCTCGCAGAAACAAACAATATGTGGTTTTTGCTCCTCAAAAGCCCGCTCAAAAGGGGGTGCCTACACTTATTCAGTCTGACATTTTAATGACCTAAAACAAAGATGAGTTAATGTTTCCACTTGTCAACCTGCAGCTGCTGTACGTTTCTGACGACTCCCAAATCGTCCGCGCCATCCTGTGCGTTCCCTCACCTGCACAGAACAAGCGTTAAGAGATTATTATAATTTGCTCTGTAACTGCTGGGGTGCTGTGGAAATGTCAATATTTAGCCTCTTCTTTTTTCTTTTTTTTTTTTTTGGTGGTTGTAAGGATCAAGAAAAAATCTGTGAAATGTGGATTGAAAAAAATCCCTGGTTTTGGCTCATATTTCAGTGATTTTTCAGTTTAGAAATAAAAAATAATGTGGAATAAAGTGTAATGTATATATGTAAAACACTATTACGTATAATGTAGAATACACAGAAAACATGGACTAAAAACAGCAGGTAACCTATATGACAATGTAAAATTAGTGTCAGAAATATTTCCACTAATATTAAATGGAGCCTCTTATAATTTATCAGAAAAATAAAATTCAGCTTAACATTCCTTTTTAGATAAACGAGAGGTGGATCATTTTAAAAAGAGGCCACGATTTCCATACCACTGACTGAGCTCGGGGTTTTTTGGAATGAAGCTGGCCGAGTGTCATTCCGTGTGTTCACCTCAGCACTTGAAACGACTTGGCACCGACTTCGATTCGAGTCCCGACCCAACCTTTGCAAATGCCTCTCGCACAATTGCTCCGTTAGATTTTCCGCCTCTCTCCTCCGCCCGTGTTGTCAGTGCGTTGGGAACGCGCGGCCCGCCAGCGCGAGGCCCCTTGCATGTGTGCCAGCAGAACGGGAATCTCCTCAGCTTCCCAATTTTTTTTTTTTTTTTTGCTCCTCAGGCTCGTCCTCCATCCTTCGTGGACCTAAGTTCACATCCACGTAGGAATGTGGAGAGTTTGATAAGAGAGGGCTCGTGCTCCCTGTGGCAGCGGCGGCAGGAGTCCCGCTCAGAGCGTGCTCGGGAAATGAGAGCAGAGACGCGAGTGCATTCAGTCACTGGGCTTGGTGCTATTGTAGTGCTGGCAGTTGATAGAAACAGTGGAATGTCCCTGTAATACCTGCAGTGTGCAAAGACACATCTAGGATGGTAAAACCAGTGTTGCCATGTGAAGAGAAACTTGCTGAGGCTGCCAATGAGATATAATATGACTGATTATGTGGAATTGCTTATTTGTGGTTTGACTTCCCTTCTGCCTCAGATTAGTAGCTGACTAAACCCATATTTCCTCTCCTCGTTTGGTGACATGCGTCTCTGATTACATCTCCTCTCCTTCTCTCTCCCCCCCTCTCCTCCTCCTCGCCGTGGATGCTCCAGGATGAATTTCATCCCTTCATCGAGGCGCTTCTTCCTCACGTCCGTGCCATCGCCTACACGTGGTTCAACCTCCAGGCCAGAAAGCGCAAGTACTTCAAGAAGCACGAGAAGCGGATGTCCAAGGACGAGGAGCGCGCGGTGAAGGACGAGCTGCTGAGCGAGAAGCCCGAGGTTAAGCAGAAGTGGGCATCCAGGCTGCTGGCCAAGCTGCGTAAGGACATTCGGCAGGAGTACCGGGAGGACTTTGTCCTCAGCGTGACGGGCAAGAAGCACCCGTGCTGTGTGCTCTCCAACCCGGACCAGAAGGGCAAGATCCGCCGGATCGACTGTTTGCGGCAGGCCGACAAAGTTTGGCGTCTGGACCTGGTGATGGTCATCCTCTTCAAAGGCATCCCTCTGGAAAGTACAGACGGGGAACGCCTAGTCAAGTCTCCACATTGCACCAACCCAGCACTTTGTGTCCAGCCACACCACATAACAGTATCGGTCAAGGAGCTGGACTTGTTTCTAGCATACTATGTCCAGGACCAAGGTAGGTTCAACACGCTGTGTGTGTTTGTTTCACTGTGTGTGTGTGAGCTGTGCGCATGTGTGAACGATGGCTTGGCAGGGTCGGGGGTCACATGTGTTACGTTTTGGCAGCCCTGCTGAGACCGTCTGAAATTAGCACGATATTCGCCGGACAAATAAGCGTAAGAAGCTTGATCGCCGGTACCGTGCACACCCAGCATACATTTTTACATGCGTGTGTGGCTCACTTTTAAACACAACGACAATGTACACTCAATACTGAAATGGAAGAACGGGTTTTAAAAGTGTCTTTGCTGTGCTGTTCTCCAGCAGCAGCTCCTACTCACGTTCAGTAATTATTTAGTTACTATGATTTGGACAGGGTACGTATTATGTTGTACACACACAGACAAACAGGGTCATACAATTGCACACACACCGTACACCTTTTCTGTTTGTTTCGATATTAAGTAGCGGCGTTTGTGTGAAGTTTTAGTAAAAGCTGGTTAGAATAAAATTAATATGCCAGTAGTATAATTTTCTATGTACCAGTAATACAACATTCTTAGAAAGTCAATGTTATTCCGGTTTGTTGTTTATTAACAGCATATTTTTTAAAACTGAGACCCTTCGCCCCAATAGTCTCCATTAAAAAATAAAATATTATGTTATTTTTAGATTATTCTGTTAGCAATCGATCTTTGGAACAATTTTGTTCAAAACGGAGATATCCACCATTAAAAAAGGGAATATTTGAATAAATGTATTTTGCTGTTAATACGTCACTTCACACTATGAGTAAACTTTATTCTTTCTTTATAATATAAATTTCTGTTTTTACTTTTAAAATATTTCTAAGATCTTGTGTCCATTATAATTTGTGTGTTTTTATGTTTGTCCTCTGTCTTTTCTTAATTCTTGAAAAGTCAGTTCCTTTTATGTGACAGCCTTTTGTGGACACAGGGGTGTGCTCGACATGAAGACCGAATTGTGCTTTTTAAAAAAATTTTTTTTAGCCCAGTGTGAAATAAGAGAATGAAACTCTTTTGAATGGATGTGTGAAAACATTTTTTCCCCTCAAAACTGAATTATTATATTTGTCCTCTTTTGATACACAACCAAAACGAACACTACTAAAATACTAATACATTTACCGAAACATTTGAAATGATGCTCAACACTGACAATTTAAACCAAAAAATCATTTTGAAATTCTTTTTGGAAAGAGAACATCTTCCAAATTGTAAAATGGAAGAAAGAAATAGTGAATTTTTAATTGTGAGTCTAATATTCTCCACTAAGTTTAAGGAGAAAGGGAACACTCCACTAATACACAAGTTGAGCAGAAACTAGAGAAATGTTCTGATCGGTGCTATTTTTCATTCTTATCTGCACATCTTTGTTGCAGAACTTAAAACCTTTAACATCACTTTTCTACATGAAATCCTCTGTCTCCGGAATAACAGGGTTGTCACAGTATAAAATGAAATTTCAACCATTCACGTCTGACAGTTTTCACCTTTCCCCTCTTTATCTGTTGACACCATAGGAATCCCCCCATAGCATTCCCTATTGAAATTCCTCTGTATTAAACCTATTGCAGCAGCCCTGAATAAATCAGCAATACTTCGCTATAGAGGGAGCGATGGTGGTATAGCTAGCTCATTATCATCAAACCCTGAGCGCCATTTTGTGTTTGATAAGTGCCAGGGAAAGCAGAAGGCACAGCACACAGACAATAATGGTTGCCACTAGCACCGGGGTTGGCATCAGACCCTCTTTTGTGTCTTTTGTAGGATGCCACCGCTTCTCTAGTTTGCATCTGCTGCATTTTTTACTGTTCAGTACCAACTTGAGAATGGCCCTTTTGGTGCAGTTTCTTTCTTTCTTTTTTTTTTTTTTTTGTTTCATAAAATACGCTGCTGAAAAGATAAGTTAGTGCTTGAATTGCACGTCTCTCACGGTATTTCATCAGCTATTATTTTAGGAAGATCTGTCCCCTATGGAAGACGAGCAAATTATTGGCAAGAAGATTAATTTTAGTGTTTGAAATAAATTGTGAACATAATGTTCTTTCTCGCCGGAGAATTGAGTTCGCTCGGATTTGTCGACGCATTGCGGATCCGAGCGACTTTTTTTTTTTTTACCGTTGTCCTCAAAATTTCTGTGGGTTGAAACTTTGGCAAATACAAAATAGCATTCTTTTCCCGGGATCGCAGAGACGGACATGCGTGTTTTTTTTTTCCTTTTTTCGTTTTTGCAAGCTCAAGCGTCTTTTCCTTTTCTTCAAGTTACCAAGCAGTGCCCATCTCCAGACAATGCAGCCATATTGTGGTAGCGTGCGGTGCGGCGCCATTTTGTTTTGCACTGTGCCAGGGAGGCAGGCAAATCACCAGTAATGGTTGTTAGAGGTTTGGAGGTTGGCATCAAACCCTCTTTGTCTGCTTGCAGCATGCCTTTGATTCGTTGGTTGGCATCCGCAATGCAGTGGGCACATTGGAAAGTTTTTTGACAGTGGCAGAATGGAAGCCGCTGCCTTTGTTCTGCTGCAACTGCACGAAACAAACAAACATACAATCGAACACAAAGAAACTAGCAAGCGGCCCTGTCTGAAACAGAATCTGTTATTTGTGCGAAGTGATGGAAAAACCAAACCGAAAAAAAAAAAACGGGTCCGGACGGCGCTTCTAATATTGTTCTCTGTGTTCTGCTACCTGGCAGTAGCTCACTTCTTCTCCGGTGTGTAATTGGATAACATAAAATACGATGTAGCCGTTAAGCTATATTTTGTCTTTTTTTTTTTGTTGGTTTTTTTATTCGGCAAAAATCAATAAGTTCAGAGGGCGTTTGTTTTTAATTCTGGTGGGCTGCTGCCTGAGAAAGGTCGGCGGGTTGGCAGCGAGTGTGCTGGGTGAATTTAGAGAGGGCACTCAGCCCCCTTGTTCTGGGGCACAGACGCGTTTAGCCAGGCAGGGCTTGTAGCACCCATGTGCATGCCCAGATGAATGCCCGCTGGGAAGTAGGCTGGGGGCTGGGAGTGGGGGTTGTGGCATCCATTGTGCCAACTGGCAGGCCGCGTTCAATACAGGGCCCTGGCTTTTCACACACATACACACTGCTGTTGTACTCCAATGCACTGTTTTGTCGTTATCTGATGAAACGAGAAGTACAATTCCTTTTTTTTTTTGTCAGTTTTTTTTTTGTTTAACTACGTTTTTGCCTCTCCCCACCTGGATTCATTTTGTGCATATCCAGTTTGACAGCCTGATGGAATAGCTGTAACAAGGCATGTAGACAGTCGTCGTGTTAGGACACGTCAGAATACTTTAGGCCTCGTTTGTATTTGGTTTTGTTAAGCAGCTCATCACCATTTCCTCAACAAATGCAGGAATGTAACGCTATTGTATTCACTGAAGTTCGACAAATTTAAGTGTATTTTTCTTCCTACATTACCGCAGTTCATAAAATATAAAAATAGAATAATATAAAAATATGTGTGTGACATGCTGAATAGTCCCGATTGAAGAATTTTAGGACATGTGGAAAAGCTCAGCGTTTTCCTGAGCTACTTTCATTCTAAATTACTTTGATCAGTGGTAACTCGAGTGGAATAAAGTTGGAGTGGCTGTACAAATTGCGCAAAGAATTCTGAGGATTTTGAAAGTTTCCTCATGACCAGTGACAGTAAAGGATTGCCAACGTAGTCCGGTGGGAGACTAAAGAAGTCAAGGTCAAGCAGCTCTCCCATTACTCTGGTGCTGAAAGTTAACACAGCCATAAAACATCATTACCTTGACTTTTTTCCCCTCTTCGGTACGTAACTTTTTTTTTTCACACTGTCATGATAGCGTGTGGAAATGGATGGATTACCTCTGAATCCACGCCGCCGCGTTAATGGAGACCTTGTTTTACGAGTGCCAGACTTAACCTCTGGCCCCGGGGTCGTGACCTTTGCAAAGAGATGTGGCAGGGTGTCCTCTGAAGTTTAATTGAGCAAAACAGATCAGTGAAAACACGCTGTTGCAGACCCGGGGCACGTGGAGGAGGAAGACTTTTTGCCTGGGGGGGTGGATGGTGGTCAGGGGAGGAGGCGGGAGGGGGAGGCCGCTAGTAAGCCCCCCTTGTTGACCTCCTCAATCGGGGTCAAACCACTGCGGTCGCTGGATCACCGGTGGTCTCTTGGCAACTGTTTGTCTCCCCTGCCACCACTTCTGGTCTGGCTGGTGGTCCCTTGGTTCACTGGCCTAAGTGAGGGGGAGTAGGTACCACTGACTCCCCCACACCTCCTCACCCTACCCTGGCTGGTTCCTATCTTGAAGGCCGGCCTGCCCGCTCACCACTGCGTGGGGCGGCTGTTGCTGCATCTTGTTTTCCGCCCGGCTGCCTCGGAGGCTTTGGTCAGGCGGCCAGTACGGAGGCCTGACCTTCTGGGTCACAGTGGAGGTCTGTGACTAAGCACAACATCCATCCCTCCCTCCCTTCAATCCCCTTATCCTCCTCTGCCATCAGGAATCACCCCTGCGGCACACTGCCCAGCCAAATGACTCTCTCTCGCTCCTTCTCTCTCCCCGGCCTCTTTTCTTTTCTCGCTCCCTGGCTTTCCCTCAAGCCCGAGACTCCGCACCATGACAGCTGTCCCGGGCCCCGGCACTCGGCCAGGGAAAGGGTGGCTGGGTTCGTGCCAGAAGCGTGAAACAAAAGTTGTCGCAACCAGACAGTGTTAAGGACACCACTGTTTGTCTTCCTATTTTTTGGGTTAAGGCAAGTTATCCCGCTCCCTTTTTTTTTTTTTATTTTAAGATCTCCTGGTGAGATGATGTTGGAAAAACTCCCAGGCACGGCTCGTTTTTTTGAAGTTGAGCGGAATTTTATTCTTGGACATGAATTTCAGCAGCGAACGCTCAGAACAAGACGGTGAAATACAAATCCTGGGAAAAACCTTAACCGATGACTCCAGAGCCATATAGAAAAACTCTTCAGATTGAACTGCGCAACCCTGAGCTTAGCTTCCATTCTGGCTTCCTTATTAGTATGCAATAGAGCCTGCGGTGTCTGGCTACCTCTCTCTCAGAGCCATAACCTATCGAACACATTCTCTCAATCTAATCCACTTAGAACTCCCTCCCAGCTTCACCGCTTGCCTTATTGATTTCCGCTTCCCACTAAATGTCTTCCCGATCCTTTTTCTCTTAACCCGGGAGCTATTTATGTTTTGCAGTGTTCTTTCTTTCTTGCCTCTTTCTTTCTTGCCTCTTGATTTCCATCTCTTTTTTTTCCTTTTTCTGTCTTTCATTCTTGTTTCCCTTTCTTCGCTTACTTTCTTTCTCCCTCCATGTCTCCGCTCCCTCTCCAGGATCTGTGGTTGTTTGTGATCTCCATCTGACTTTCCCCTACCTTCTCTCCCCTCCTGCTCTTTCTCAAACACTAACCTGTGTGCCGTGCAGCCAGGTTGCCTGGCTCAGTATGAAGCTTGTGTTATTAGCAGCAGGGTTTTGCTCAAGCAAATACCTCAAGGCTTAAACAGGCCGTGTTACCTCCTTAGCCCTCTTTTGTGTGCCATGTGTACATAAATCTCCATGGAAACAAGGCAACTCGGAGCAGAGGCCACTGAAAAATGTGGATGCCTTCTTTCTCAACAAAATTTACAACTCCCTCCTTTGCTGTGCTACAGTGGGTTTAATTTGCTTGTGTCACAGTTTGCACTGTTGCATCCGTCAAAAAATGGGACAGTTCTTTTCTTTGGCATTGTAAGGCACAGCCACTGTGTTGAAAAGGCCTTTCTTGTGTATTTCAGCAGGAGACAGAGTTTTTGCGTACGTAGCTGCACTTGGTGCAGGACTGCAGTTTGTGTCGTTAGTCTATGGTTAAGATCTCAGCTTCACCACACTTTCCCAGGCTTTCGGGGAGGACCCCAAATGCATTTCAAATCCCCCCGAGGCCACTTGACTGGAGGACCGGCACCTCCCACTCCTCCCGGATAGATTCCCCACCCCCACCCTGTCTGCCGGTCCTCCCAAATGAAGACAAATGGGTACATTCACCCCCTATCCCAGGCACTACACTGTACCTCACTGTCCTGCCTTACAAAGCAGGCCCTCCCTGCTGCCTGAGCTTCTCCATCCAATGGCTGCCGTCTTCTCTGCCACTGTACCAGCACAACTACTATAAAAACGTAACTGTCATCCCATCTGCCCATTCCTCTGGTCGAGTTAGACAGCGAGGCCTGCGGTAAAAAGGGATAAGAAGGTCCCGGAAGCGGAGGAACAGAAGCCTCAGATAGAGAATTCATGTGAAGATGCTTTTGTGACCTCGCATTTTTTTCCCAAGTCAACCGGGAGAAAAGCGCCCTCAAGTACCAGACTGAGACTGTCATGCAAAAGCCAGTCCCCTTCACCCAGGAAGGAGCCTTGTGAACAACCAATGAAGGGAAGACAAAAACGGGAAGGGGTGGTAGGTGGGGTGTGATGGGGAACTTTGGGCAGGGACAGACAATCAAAGTGGTTGCCCAGGAGACACTAACTTCTCTGTGCAGCGCCCCCCACCCTGCTTTGCCCCATCAAAGTCTTTTCAGTCCAGACAGGGCCGATCAGTGGCCCAGAGTGATGGTTGTCTCTTCTTTTGTCTGGCGGTACAGTACGGCCCATCACTGTGACGGCTCGACAAGACCTGAGCGGGACAGAAAAAGAAAGGCCCGCCATCACAGCGCTGTGCAAAATGTACTTTTGGGTGGGCATGTTGCTGTTTGGGGCCGGGGGGTGGGTGGGTTGGGGGGGGGTAGGGTGGGTGAATCCCCAGAGGATTTCTTTCTAATGTCAGTGCAGCGGGTCAAAGAGGGGATATGGTGTCTGGGGCTTGGGAATGGCCTGCTTGGGACGGATTCATCAGCGCCCCATTGAGTTGTCAAAGCTAGCCAAAGCTTCCACTCCTCCCTCACATATGTCAGGTTCACTACCTCAAAAAGCCCCCAAATTTAGAAACCAACTCTCGATCTGCAGAGGATACCTTATAGCCAGTGTAATAAACAATACAGCTCCCAGTTTGGTTGTTTGTTTTTATTGACCCAGACAGTAAGAAAAGTTACAAAACAGTAAGAGAGAAGCAAGATAAGTCATTTACATTTTTAGCACTTACATAAACATGCAGTCTTTTATGAAAGGCAGCATCTTTGAGCTGCGTGATTAAAGTGAGCCATATAGAAGGGATGACAGGTGGAGAGAAAATATGGATGCCCTTTTTCTGCCGAGGTACTTACTTGCATATATGAGTCGCACTGCCTCTTTACATCAAGTCACTTCAAAAACAAGCAGTGACTAAAAGAAAAAAAACCCCAGAAGAATTCACCTTATTCACATCTTTTTCTCAAGAGTTTCACAAATATGTCACAGTTAGTTTTTATTTCTATAGATGTGAATGAAGATATTTGGAACATTACCTAACTTGTAGGAAACACTTAATCACTGTGCTTAGTAATGATTGTTTGGGCACCGTGCAGCAACTTGTGTCAGGAACAAGCTAGTCCTGAGCTCTCTGGACTGGTTAAAGTGTTGCTGCAGCACTAACAGGGTGGTTAATGAAGCCCGTTATTTTTACTGGGGAAAGAACGGTGCTCGTTACCATGGTGCCTTCTGAAAGCCTATATGATCTGGCTCCAGATAGCAGGAATTCTTCTCAAATTGGCCCATTCCCTCCGCTGGCACACGGCTCCAGCTGGTAGTTTAGTCGAACCGAGTCTTAGAAAACCTTTCCAAAAATTTTATTCGCAAACAAAAATGCACACGTGGGGACGCGTGTTCACACTCCCATGTCCGTATACGCGTGCGTGCGAAAAAAAACATGAACTCATTTGCTTGCACACATACGCGCACACACACAAACGTCAGATTATTGCTCACCTGCACTTCAGCTCAAAAGACTGCATTTAGATTCACTGAACCACAACCTCTCAATAGCTGCGGCGCTCTAGCATCTGTCGGGCAAAAATTGAAAGTGAGAGTGCTTTAAAAGCTTGTTCCGGATTTACCAAGTCAGGATTGTAATTAGGCCTCCAACATGTGCGCAGACCTACAACCCACAATTACACTGCGGATTCTTCCCAAAAAATAACTCTACTCCGCCATCCCTCCCTGAAACCTCACGGTGTAGCCTACATTACCAAGGAAATTTTGGCTAACAAGAGGTCATCAGCCTCTAACAGTCCATAGTCCTCCTGTTATCTTTTACTATCTCACTGTCTAATAATTTGAGATTTGCCCAATAGTGCTGCTGTGTCACAGTTGACCTCCCGTCATTGTCTTCACACGATTGTTTGCAACCTGTGGTTTGGGATTTCTACTGGCTTAACATAGCTTTTTCAGCAGTTATGATAATAACCCAAGCTGACCTACAGATGGTTAAATGAGTAATGCTTAAACTCGTCATCTCTTTTGGGATCCCAGCTGAGTCTGCTCGGTGTTTCCCAGGAACATCTTCATCTGCTTATGCAGGTCTGTTTCGCAAACTATTAGACGCTCACCAGACATTTTTTCTCCCCTTTTTCTGTAAAACCTCTGGCTGTAACTTGGGTTGCCATGTGTGTCTTGTTAAGGGCAGTTATGACAAATGGCAGCAGCTGTACAAACTAATCTCTCTGTAGCTTTCACACATGGCGCCCAATTAACAATGGACCACTGTGGGGCCCTAATCCACGGAGCAGCCATCCTCTGGTCCCGCTTGCCGAGCCAACTGCCCCAGGAGACTCTTCTCCTCTGCACTCCTGTTAGCCAGCCTGTAACTCCATTCAGATGGGAGCCGGTGGACACCGCAAGGCCCGCTCGGGCTGAAAACACGGTAGCCATCTTGTTTGTTTCCATTTAGGGAATCCTGGTTCCCAACACCGAGGAGCCTGGGTTTTATTTGACACTGGGATTGGGTTGCAGCCCAGAGAGAACACTCATCTGCATCTGCAGACTCGGTGTACGGTACATTTCAGTGTTCAGACGCCGATGCTCACATGCACTCACGAGCTCACGTGTATTCAGCCTGTGCACATGCAATAAAACACACGCACGCAGCTGCAGTTGATAGATGTAGTAACGCGGCTTGCTGAACGGGTGGGTGGGAGGAGTGTATTCGAATGCATGTGTGTGTGTGTTATGTAGCTTTCCTGTCATTGGGCATAGTTCCAGTAGTTGCATGATGATAAACTGCTGTTTCTTGGGGCCTCAGATAGCTGAATGCACTGTGTAATGCACTTAAAGTATGTGTGGGGGGAGTACTTTACACAGCGCATACACTACCTCCGCAATTCTATAGGATAATATACTACATGAAGGCAGGGGGATGTTAGTCCAGACTCTTTACTTAATGGTTCCTCTAAACTTTGGATTTATCCCAACACTGCTTCTCACACACACATACTATATCTGTCCACTTTCCCAGGAAAGGTTTCAGCATGTGAAGTCTGTCTCTCCATCCAAGTGCACGTCAGCAGTAGTTTACACGGCCTCGCTAAAGTATCTACAGTTCAGTGTTAGATTACAATTAATATATCCAAAACTGAAATGCTGTAATTTTCAAAACAAAGTCACTTGGATGCAAACCAGTGCAAATTGTTGTTTCCACATTTTCTTCGCCCTGATGCAAAACAAAGCCACAAACGGGAGTTTGAGACTCAAAAGAAGGGTGTTGAAGGGTCGGCGGCCATCAGGAAAACGATGCAGGGCCCTGCCAAATCTATGACATGAATGAAACAAATGGATGAAGGAAAATGAAAATGGTTGGGGTGTGATCTCTGGCAGGCAGCGCAAAACCAGTGCCAACTATTATGAATGGGAAACCGCTGCTGAGCTAATGAAAAAAAAAAGAAAGAAAGAAAGAAGTCATTTTTTTTCATCCGCCATCCAAGAATAATTAACTGCGCGCAGGCCTTCTGGTGAGGGTGGAGAAAACCACAAGACACTTGACTAACATCTCACAGCACAGGAGGACAGTGTAACACAGAGAGGGGGGGGGATAGGGCCAAAAAAAGGAGTTTTGTTGGGGGAGAAAGTCAAGTTCTCTGTTACTTTTAGCAATAAAAAGAGCACAGATGACAAAAAAACCCGCAGAAAAGGTCAACTCAAAATAAAGTCAAATTCACATAAAAAAAACCCATTTTGAATTGATCACAGCTCACATATAACATAATACCCTGCCATTCGCCCCGTTATGTATATAGTGTTTGCTGGCATGCCACGCCGTGTCTCTTTCAAAAGAAGTAATAAAAAATAAATGCTAAGTAATGTACAGCGCGGTGTGTATCTCTTACAGCCCTCTCTGTAAGTTGACATGATGGAACGAGCAGAATGGGGGCCAGATGTACGTTTATATATAGGACCTGACAAGGGTACGGGGCAGGACACCGGGCAGAGGCGTTACATATCACATGCACCCTATCACGTACACCACATCCCATAGTGATAAGGACTGCATGTGCTGTATGTAAAGCAAAGAAAAGAACTGTTAATGATGCGCGGCGACTTGGCCTGATGACAGCGTTTGACAGGGTTTGATGCTAAGAGGCTAATTGCAGGAGTTAGAGGGTATAATTATATAAGTGTGAGTTTTATAGTGAATTTGGGGTTAAACTCGCAGCGAGTTGGCGGCTTTTTTTGTCACAGAGGGGGCCTGTAGGCGCAGACTTTATTTTAATCCATTATCAGCTTGCCCCGTGGCCATGAACGGCGACGTTGTTTTTTTTGTTTTTACCGTTAAAGCCGTTTTTTTTTTTTTTTTTTAAATCGCACGCCCCTTGTATGCCGCGAACATCACCCGGGGCTGACAAAGCGCGCACTGTTTCGGAGGCAAACGCTCCAAAAACAAAACGTGGTTTCCCCATTATGGCAATCAAAGCAACGTTATCAGCGATCAACATATTCTCACCCAGAGACAGAGGGGAGAAGAATGCCCCATTGACTGATACTGCCTGCTAGGCCGGTCGCGCTGATCTCCTGAAGAAAAGACCACTGTCGCTGGTGGATCCCCCCCCCCAACACACACACACACACACACCCCAACTGCCTCCCCACTCTTTGCCTTCTTCCCTCTATATATGTCTCAATACTTGGGGGATCTTAGAAGGGTGGGTGGGGGGGGGTTGCTGAAGAGGGCTGCATGTGTGTGTGTATTGTCGAGGTGCTGCCGGGCGACTCTGTCCCATGCTGGTGGAGTGCGTGTGTGTGTGTTGGGGGTGGGTGGGGGCTGAAAAGACGGAGCCGTCACCTGCCAGACTGCTGGAATGTTAATGCCGTGGCTCTGATAATTGGATTTTGTACACACCGTCTGTGAGGAACGTCCAGCAACTTTCCCCCTCTTATTGTTCGACCCAGCCCCGGACCCTCAATAGGGCTTGGCTATGTTTATACAAGCACTCACGTCTCAATAAAGACTGTTTACAATGCGTGTGTGCGTGTGTGAGTGTGTGCGGCGTCGGACTTCTGAATCCCCGGCGCAATTGTGTGTGACGGCGGAGCCCGAAAATGAAAGCAAGAGTGTCAGATTATCAAGATTTGGCAAATATTTAAGACATTAAGAGATTTGTCGGGTCTTAAAGTAAGATTTCGCCAGATTTTAGGAGCATTGCAGTAAGATTTTGTACATACTCGGATTAAAGATTCCTCACAATGGGACTCTTGAACCTCGCAGATGAAATTCTTTGCCAGCGGTTCGCTCGGCACCTGCGTGTTCCCGAACTTTGCGCCGAGTCAAAGGTGGTCACGCCCACCAGGAGGTCAAAGGTGAAGAGGAAGCGCTCCCTATTGGTGGAGCACGTACATGATCCGGGATCATTAGGGAAGTTATGGCTCTTGTTTGCGTCGGGGGGAGCCTGGAATCGGGCCGGGAGCTGTGACGCACTGGTTTCCCTCTCCCTGGCCTCCCGTGCTATTTCCACCCAGGCTGCAGCGGCTTGAGCTGGTTAAATGTCTCGGCTGCACTGACCTAAATTCTTCATATTCACCTCAGAAGACCCGTGCGTTAACCAACCTTTTTTTTCCCCCATCTCTATAGTCTTCCTATGCAATGAGCACATGCTTTGTTTGTATATAAAAGTTCCTTCCTGTACATAAGGAAGCTACTTTTGAAAAAAAAAAAAAAAAAGTCCTCCTATTCCCAGCTGTAATGCCTCTGAGCAGAACTGCAAGGAACAATGACAGAGGTTTTTCTTTTGGCAGAGAGACTTGTTGTGGTTAGATAAACAGCCTCTAATTGCATTTAATCTGTATTAAAGTAAGGCATTTGGAACAATTACTTTGGTATGTTTACCAAACAGCTGTTGTGTGGATCTTTTTTTTTTCCAACGTCTCTCTGAGATGTAATGGATTTGGCTCACCTTGCCGGTTAGTGGGAAAATAAGATAGGCGCTACATTAACTTATGCATGGCTTTGTATTCAAGCTTCGACTGTTACAAAAATAACAGCATTAAAATCTATTAAGTTTGGGTAAGATTCCATTAAAGTTAAATGGCTTTGGTTAAGGTACTAGATTTCAATTTTGTGTCACTGCAACATCGTGCCACTTCTTTTAGAAAACAAACACAATCTAAAAGCACAGGTCATTACCTCCAATTTAATATTTATTAGTAGCATTATTCTCATATAGTAACATGTCCAATTAAACTGTAATCATTAGCATTTTACTGAGAGACAACATCGCTTTAAATGTGCAAGAAAGCGGGAAATTGAGTTAATTCTCTTGCTTTTTTTTGTAACGGGAAAAACAACCTTCACAATAATCTCATATGCAAGAGTGAAAAAAAATCTGCAGTTTTACTAAGCTGTATTTGCACAGGTAAGATTAACAGGGAGCATAACTCTGTTCCAGGCAGGGGCTGTGCATATTTATCCACTGTCTTGCTCTTTTCCCTTTAACCTGGCAGTAGTGTGCTGTTGCATAAACAATGGTCTGGGCAGCCACCTTTGGGCTATTGTAGCCTTCCACGTGGGTTGAACTCTGGCCAAGTGGATGTTGTTGCAGGAGACGGCCCCGCAGCCAAACACACGAGCCAACCAGAGGCCTCCGTTCCAGGAGGCGAGCACTCACTGGACGATACCCGAGGATAGTAGTGTTTGACAGCTCTTGGATCGCGCAAAGGAACTCGACTTTGAAATTCAAACATAGAGGGATAAATTGGCCGCGGCCCGCGAAATGACGCATTCCCCTGCAAATGTCACAACTAAAATGAAACTCAAGCCACACTTTGGACTGGGGATAAGGTGCTTGTGTACGTGTGTGTCTGGGGGATTTGACATGCTGCATGTGTTTAGTATTCATAATGAGGTGTTGCAAAATGCATGCTCTCTGCATATCTTGCTCGACTCACCCACCACCTGTATAAACAACAGTGCTATTGCGAAACGGTTCCAGGGAAAGACTCTTCCCGGGCTTGTTGTCAGAATGAGGTCAGCGAACACTACTCTTTTCTCTCCCGTTTCCCTCCTTCTCTCTGCTTCTCACTTACTCTCTTAGTTGTACTTTGTCCGTCTAGAGTGCGGCAGGAATAAGGCCACTGGATGGACCTCAGGGCATCTGTGTCCACACAACAACAACAGTCACTTACTTCATGTTCTGAGTCAGGATTTTGTAACATGTTTTGATTCCCATCTTGAACTGTCCACTACATTGAAAGGAAAATTACCTGGTGCATCTCAAGTGGAAACAGGCAGAAGGTGCTTGAGCAATCATGCAATTATTTTAGCAATCAGAGCATGGGCTTTAGGCGGAATGAAACACTGTTAGATCCATTTGTATATTTTCTTTGGTTGGTAACGGGGATTGTGGAGGGGGGGTTATTGCTCTATAAAAATTCTCACACAATGACATCATTTGTGCCCCCCCCCCGCCGATCATTTTACACCATCGCGGCACAAAAGCACACCATGAGACGTAAGAGGAGTGCACATGTATCATATGCTCGAAGTTGAGGAAGCACCTAAGCGCGCCCGCGCCGCCAAACGCAAAGCTCCCAGAGGCACCGCTGGCAGACCGCGTCGTGTCTGGAACACTGTAACAGGATCTCCAGAGAGGAGCACAAAATGGGCGCTTTGTGTCCAAGATTTGTCCAGACAAACCCAGATAAGGAAACCCAACAAGGGCGAGCCGAAAGGAGCTGCCTCTGTGACTTGAGCAAATAACCTTTAATCTAGGTCACGCAGCCAGATAGGGTCGACAGCGACAGTAGCCTAACCACCAGCAATGGCATTAGCGGTGACGTAAGTGATAAGGAGACTCTGACTGCTCGAAAAACTTGTGCTTTCGCTGGAAACACTATTTCCTTGGAGGCTGTTAGAGTTAATGGAAGGCTAGACTGATTATTAGTGAACTTTTCCCCATTTGGTCAAAAGGACGGGGTTCAGTTCCTCACATGGTCACAAGTGCTCTTTTTAAAGAAATGCCTCAGCCTTTTCATCCCGTACCCAAGCAGCGGATGGGAAAAGAAACCGATGGAATTAAGTGCATTACACAGATATCGGCTCAAATTCAACTGCAGGGTTTGTGTAACTGGAGCTTTTATCTTCTTTTTGAAGATAACGGGAGTTTTAGGAGAGCACCTCCTACGCATTTTGTTTCTAAAAAGCCCTGATCCTTGTTGGTACCAATGAAGCGGTACTATTTGGTGGATTCCACAGTGCGGCGACACACTGATTGCAGCGGTAGTCCAACGGAGCCCAATTCTCATGGCAGTCATAACAAGACCCATGCACTCACACACACACCCCCCCCACACACAACTGTGGCTGGCCCCTGGGGCTGTGTCTGTCTCCCTCTGCCCACATCTCCCTGCACGTCCCAAAACGATCGATGGTGGTGGGGGGGGGTGGCTGCAGGACCGGATCGCTACACGGACCATATGTGTCGGCAGACCACAAAACGCTGAAGCCATTACTTGGCCCACTCTGGTGAAATTGAAAGCAGGAGCCAGTAACAGCAGCAGCAATAGCTAGTTTTGGCTGAGCGTACGGGGGCAGTGTCAGGAAAGCCCAGTCAGATGGTAGTGCTCACGCTGACTTGTTGACGGCGGCAGGCTGCAGACGGCTGATGTCTTGTTGTCATAGCGCCAGCTCCTCCCTCTCGTGACCCCCCGGTGATGACGTTCGTCTGCTTGTTTCTGTTTCCAGTTCGCAAATGGTGTCTGCATGTGTATGTGGGCTAAATGATCCCTGCTAACCTGCCAATACTACATTTTAGCAATATTAATACATTATTTCATAAAAGAACAAGCATCAAATTTAAAGTTTTTTTTCTTGCTTAACCTAAATGTGACCAGGTAGCATGTCTCCTCAGTCAGCCCAACTTTGAAGGCTCACCAGATGTAAGCTTGAATTACATGTGCTGAAAACTCACATTTAGGCAACACTGTTTCATGTCCATGTCATATCAATGATGAAACATTCGCCCAACCACCGTGTCATTGTCAGCTGCAGCACAACTCTCGCTCTTGGCATTTTAAAAAGGCACATAAAAACAGTATCCTCTTGACGTTAGTTGGCTGCGCCCGGTATCAAGCTTTCCTTAAACCTTCATGTCTTGCAGGAACCGCATGCATCCAATGCATTAGTTCAGGGTATTGTGTTACACGCAGCGTGCATCATGCATTATGATTGAAGGTAATTTATGTGTGAGACACAACGATTTGTGGGAAATTTCGCCAGGTTTGCTTTTTGGAAGTAACTCTTTCTCATGTGAAAGACGCTGTCCGTCAGGCAGCCGGCTGAGTGATTTATTGTTGGAGTCTATGTTCATTCCTGTACGTTAACAGGCTTTTGTTCGCTATACTGTCATTGTGTGCTCAAATATGTTTGTCTCCTGTTATTCACTTAAGTGCTTTGAGCTGAGTAATGCACAGTGGCTCGCTCGCTCAGCTTGGCCTGTCTGGTGCCGCTGGCTTAAGCTATCATCTGAAGGCACTTTGCCGCAAAAAGGGAACAGTTACTGGCAAAATACACCCGCCGCGTCCCCATTGATGCCTTCAAGGTGGGATCCCATTCTGTGGTATTTGGCATTTTGTAATCTATTTATTTATTTCTTTATTTGGTGGGACGGCGGGTGTTCACAGGATAAGGGCTCATGGAGGAGACTTATCTTCAAGCGCACGTCTGTCATCTGCTGCCGCAGACAGAGTGCTCTTTCATTCGCCCCAGTGAAAGAGGGTTCACAGAGATTTAAGGGCCAGCATTGTTTGTGCTCTGCGATGCTTAATCACTTTTGATTGGACACCATATTAAAACTTGGGCTCTAGACGGGAGAGAGGCTCTCTCGTCTAAAACGAGCACCCGTCCTGCAAAAAAAAAAAAAAAAAAAATTAAAATAAAGGAGCGGCGCTGCCTCACAGGGTGGATGACAGAGACAAAGACATGCTGACAGAGTTAAGCCAAGAACTGAAGGAGTTGGGGACAGATGAGAGTGAAGTTCTCCAGCAGCATGAAAGCTACACCCAAGCTACAAACAATACCACCTGCATAAAACTTTTGTTTATTTAAAAAACGCATCTGCGGATTCATTCATAAAGTTTTACTCCTGACTGGGAAACAAATACCCTATATGCTGAAAAAGCCCTATATATAGGCTTAGGGGTTCTGCAGCTTTGCCTCCAATGTCTTATCTTCCCCTCAGCTCAAGAAGTAAGATGGCGGCTTATTCCTAAAGCACTTCACTTTCCCACACAACCCCCTGCACTCCATTTCACTGCAGTGCTGATTACACATAGTGTTTACATATTCCATAGAGCACTGTGACAGAGATAAACCTCTCCTGATGCTTATCCCCTGGCCACAATGTGGAAACCACTAAGATATAATGTAAACCAAACGTCGCAGCTGCCCTTTCATGTCTCAAGTGCCAGTTCTGCGTGCTGAGCGGGAATTTTGAGAGGCTGGGCTCTTAAGTAGCATTGGTTAAATTGAAGTAAAAAAAAAACCATCATACTTTTTTTTCTTCTCCCTTTAATGACGTCGACGAGCTCTTTTCATACGTGTATTTTCAGCACAGAAATGCCAGCATGGAAGTAACTATTAAGCCCTGTGTTTGGATGATTTTTTTCCAAAACGCACATTTTACACCCTTACCTCTCTTGGTAATTGGTTGTGGCTAGTTTAGCGGCTCGCTCTGGTGGAGAGGAGTAAGTCGACACACACAGCTTTGAGTTTCGGGAGTGAATATTTGCGGCAAGGGACGCGCCTTTGATATGAAATGTGATTAATGATTCGCACATCAGTCCCCCCCGTAAAAGTAGGTTGTGGGATTATGCGGAGGGCCGCGCTCGGGAGGACGCCTCGGCATCGCTCCTCTCCTGTGGCTCTCCAGTATCACTGTCACTCTCTGCGGCGCACTGCGGTTCGCGCATGTTATCACTCTCGAGGTCCTTCGCAGTAAATGTGTCACCGAGAAATTGCGCCGGCCTAAAAATACCCCAGCATGTGCATTTCCCATCGCCTCGCATTTGGGTTGCCGAGCGTCTCAGGACCCCGGCGCCGCGTCGGTCCCTCGAATAAGACTCTGAAATCATCAAGACATCATTTGAGGGTCGCTCCCATTTTCTCTCGGAGGGGGCGTGTGCGCGCCTTCTGCCGTTCAGTTGAACCGGTTGTCCCTCGCTGACGCAAAAACACTCCTCGTTGAAGTCAGTCGAAGTCTAATCTATAGGTTCCTCCACGCCGCTCGCATAGCACCTGCACCACACCTTGTTTTATGAAACGCTGATGAGAGCGAGTGCTTGCCGCGGGGCTTCTGCTCAGTATACATAACCTGCTATCAGGACACACACACACACACATACTGTCATACTCTTCCAGTTGAGTTTACAGAACAGACTGTACTACCGCTGCCAAGGTTAACTAAGGGAAATGAGGTTACAATCTTCATTAATGAGAGCCGCTCCGATAAGTCGAACCGGTTTGTAATGTGACTCAGATGCTCTTCGCTGGAGAGACTCCGCGGTCAAGTAACTTCACAAGCCTCGCGCCGCTTTAACTTCAGTGGTTTATTGATAAATGTGGAAAATGCCGCTTTAGTTACTGTAACCACGCGGACGCCCTCGTCGCTTTGACAGACTTGTTTTTCCCCCTCCGCTCGGCGTCAGCTCTGCAAGTTGCCTCCATAAATCTAAAACTAATCCACCAAGTGCGAGCTCATCCCTCTTAATTTGTTTGCCCGCTTTACGTCCATGAAGATGTTCTCCAGTGGCATCTAAGCCATCACGTTGACAACCCCAAGTGGCTTCTAATACTCCGACTGATTCTCTTCTATAGCTGCTTTGATGCTCCCTTTATTATGTTCGCCGGGGCTATTTTTTCCCCCCCTCCTACCCTTGTTTACGAAAGAGGGCCCGATAAGGCCTTTAGCGCAAAGCTGAACTTGCAGTCTGCCGCTCGGCCACTTGGGCAAAGCTGAGGCCTACTTTAATCAAGACATGAGAATGACCCACTTCATCTTATGCTAATTTGTTTTTTTCCTTTTTTTTTTGAAAATTAGCTGGGATTGTACTGTGAGTGAATGTTTTTGGTCCTTTTAGTAAGCCTATATCAAAGTAAAATCTGTGCATTGAAGTAGGCTATGTTGACTTAATTCCCCAGTGGCTTTTTACTTTTACACGCACTGGATTCCTGTTTTCCGTACTCTGCGTGATGGCATTGAATCCCCTGGCTTGACTGTTTGTATGAAAGCAGGCCTAATCTGTTGTAAAGCACAGACGTGGCCCTTTTTACGACGTGCTAATGGCCTGCTAATTCTTGGGGAAAGGCAAAGTGACCAGTTCCTTCAGCCGAGTGTTTACTACCTATTGCCCTTTGACCCCTCTCTCTGTCAGGGCGAGGTCAAATGCAAGTTGTTGTTCCGGCACAAGTGCCATGTTAACATTCTTTTCCAACATGTTCATTTTACAGTGCCAAATGCTGTGTGCCATCACATATGCAGTCACTGTGCATTGCTCTGATTTACAGTGGTAAAACTGTCCTTTTGTATTTTAAAGAGGGCGGACATTATTGTAACTTTTAGTTTTTGTGGCTACAATACAGAGCGTTAGTGAAGATGAACTTAATATTTTGTTTCAGGTGTATCATGGAGATAAAGAAATACGTAATATGTCTTGAACTTCTTATATATTGTATTCTATATATCAAAACTGTGACCTGAGAAGTCAGAAAAACTTCATGCGTACTTGGTAAGTTGTATTTACTGCAGTTCAGTTGAACTAGATCACATTAGATTGTACTGTGCTGGTGTTATGAAGGCATTTTTCATGTGTAGATGTATCCTATTAAAACTTTTATATTCTAACTATGCGTATCACTCACTGAGCTTATAGCCTGTCCTCCCTTCTTTCCAGCAAGCGTCTTCAGACATATTTACTAGGCCTTGTTGTCTTTATGGTTTCCTCTGGCGAAACGTGCGTAAATAGCGGTGGATAAAACAAGAGGTGATTTAGTGGGCTCGTCACAATGCGCTCCGCTCCGGCGGCAGCTTCCTACCTTTGTGTGGTCGAGGGCTCAGGGGTGCGGCAGCGGATACATGGCCCGGGTCCCGGCAGGCTCCGAGGGGGGAAGGAAACCTGGTGTCAAAGGCGATCGCTCGCTGCTTCTGTTATCTGAGCAACAGACACTCGCAGCGAGACTCGGCGACCGCCAGAGGCTGTAATGTGTGGCTCACTGTGCGCCGGGCATACTGTACTGTTATGTCACAAGTTTTTAATTATTACACGTTTTGGCATTCATGGGAAAGTGGAAACGAGGCATTTCTCAAAGTGAAAGCAACAGAAAACAGAGTGCAGTGGAAAAGCTTGTTGCGTGGGGACTGCTGCTGCATGGTTTCTTTCTCCTGCTCCTCTCCGCACAGGCCTCTCCTGTAACCTTGAGAGAAGCCCGCGCAGGCCCCAAGTTCAACGAGTGCATGAGGCATATTTTCGCTGAGCGTGCTTGGACCGCCCCACTAAACCCCTCGACCCCCCACCCCTCCTCCCTCCTCACCATACATACAGCTTTTTTTTTTTTTTTTCCCCTCCCCTCCTCCTAAAGAGGACTCCCTGTAGGCCTCGCCTTTCACAGCGCCTGCAAAGGAAATACATTATGTGTAAAAAGAATTCCATATGGTGTCATACGATCTGTGTAATTCTCTTTCAATTGATAAAAAAAAGTCACCTTGTATGCACAATTCTGTCCTTTGTGAAAGGAACTGTAGCAGCTGTACTGTATGTACTGCCTTGTTATAGCTGCTCAACTTTTTTCACATCAGTTACAAACCAGTTTTCCTTCTATTTAGATACATTACAACACAAATAATGAGTAGCGTTCGTTCCAGTGAAGCGCCTTAACTGATTAAAATATTAACTGAAAACAAGCCGTTCACCCTGCTCAACAGGGGCAAGTTGATACAAACTTATCGCTTCCTTCTTCCTTGACAAATACCTGGAAGTCAGTTGTAGCCAGTTCTTCTGGAGGTGTGGCTGACATCAGCTGTTGTAGCTTACAGTGAGGCCGCCTGCCACGGGTGAGGGGGGTGGGGGTGGGGTGGGGTGGTCTGTGGCTGTCCTACGGGTAGGCTGTTCCAGGTAAGCCCTGCCAAGTTCAAGTGGCTTGGACCGAGCTCCGCACCGCAAATGGGGAAGTGTTTCTGCAGGGCTGCCAACCTTGCGAGAGCCGTGATTGCGACGAGCCCGTTGTGCCATCGCGCCAGCAGAGAGATAATGTTTTCTACGGGCGCGTTCAAGCACACCCCCAGGAGAAAAAAAGGCAAGAAGAGATGTGCATATGTAGATACATGCCAGGAGAGGGGGGTTATATGTTTGACTCCATTTCCTGCAATGCAACACGGTGTGCATAATGTGGAGTTTTTATGGCCCTCCACATCAAATTCAGTGCAACTTATTATGTGAGGTAATTAAAATCCCCTTTACAGCAAGAAAACATATATGTAGATCTTGGTGTTTTTAAACTAATGCCATATTATATATGAATATTTAATACAAAATTAAATACGTAATATATAATATTTGTATCGCACTGAACCACTGTATGACTGGTTGAAAAGAGTCAACAGGATGATGGAAAGGGAAAACTTTCATTTAAGAGGATGGATAGTGGAGGGGTTTAGAGACAATGGAAAAATAGCAGGAGGTTAATATCCTAACATTTCTCCTCACATACGACTACCTGGGAGGCACCACTAATAGCTGAGGAGAGATAAAATAGAAAATGTGTGTGCGTGAGTGTGTGTACTGTTTATTTTTTTTGCACTAGCGTCGGTGCGGGCGAGCGGCCGCGATGAATGAGGGAATCGGGTCACAGTCACAGTGTGAACAGGGGTTGCTTTTTTCTTTTTTTTTTCCAAGAGTTTGTTGCTCGCAGCTCAAAGGCCACCCGGGCCAGAAACATTACGCACAGACACGACGGCCCCCGCTGGCCACGCTCGCCTTCCTGAGCCGAAGCAGGGTGGAAGGAGCCGCCCCTTTCTTCATCCTCCTACAGCACTGACCCCAAACCCTGTTTTGCCCTCCCACCCCACCCCTGATCTCAGTCAATGAACTTTTGGCATCCCAGATAAAGTGAAAACAACATGCTCGGGCGGGTGGAAAGCGAGGGCTGTGGGAGCCGTCTGCTGGGAGGGTGTAAAGGCCCCCGCGGCGTGGCCCTGAGCGGACGAATCCTAGCAGGCTGAAGGAAGTGGAGGAAGGAGTGCTGGGAGGGCCGATGCGGGTTGGTGGGAGGCGGGCGGGTTTTTTGCAGGGAAAAGCGGCAAAAGGGGAATTCCTGTTCCTGAACTGAAAAGTGATGGAAAAAGTGACTGCTGGATCTCGCTCATGCCGCTCCATGTCAAAACAGCCGAGCGCTGCCGTCATCTGTGCAAATATTTCAAGAGATTATGGTTTGAGAGCCTCGTGGGAAAGGCTGAAGCAGCGCTGCGAGGACAGCCCGACTTAAACTTGCTTAAACAGAAAGCCTCTCCGTCTTATCTTTATCATGGCGAGTATGCAAGCGCAAAACCACAATATTCAAGGTGCAAACAAACAGAAACCTGCCAGGTGAGGCCTGATGACATATGCCTTTGTTCTGCGTATCATACTCGCAGTTTGGCAACAACCCAGAAATAATTTGGAAACAAAAGCCCTTTACATCCTCGTCCTAAATAGCGAGGGAGGACCGGGCTTGCCGTGCCTGAGGACACGGCATGCGTCATACACACCTTTGTTTCATACAGTGCGTTCAAAGGGAACACACTCGCTATGCAAATTTGTTTTGTATGGTCTCCGTACTCGCAGTCCGTAAAGATACATTCCCATAATCGTGAGAAGCTGCTGATGTAATGTTGCTCTAACCATGTGACCAAACACTGCGGCCGCCCCTCTGGATGCCACGCTTTGCTGTAACATTGTTTATGACTCTCAAACAACAGAATATGAAATTAATTTAGCGCCTCTCGTCTTCCCACTGTAAACTGGCGCTGTGCAGCCAAACCACATGTTGTTATTGCTGCAGTGGCAGAGGGGGCTGCCCCAGCAGGCCTTAGTAGCACAGAACAGATTTGCTCTCTGTTTTTTTGCCAGGAATGTGGAATAGAGCGCTCCCTCACTCTCTGGCTGCGACTACTTGCTTAGCATGCACTTAAGTATGATTTATAAATCATAGGCTTGTGCCGTGGCAAAGGGAATACTCGGTTAAACCTGAGAGGTTCGATTTGCATTTTGATCTCCTGTAAGACCGAGACGTTTTGTCATGATTATATGGTGCTTTGTTGTGGTAAGTGACGGGCTGTTGACTGTATTGAGTCTCTGGATGTTTGTGTTTGAATTGTGCATCTGGGACCGACAACCACAACGAGCAAAGATGGTTCGCACCTTAACTGCTGTTAGTTGCATATCTCCAGACAGTTGGAGGGCCCACGAGGAGTGGAGGAGCTCCACCGTCTCTGGATGACTGCCAACGCTCTGACCTTGTGGCGGGCACAGCCGCTGTCACTCCCTCTTGAGTTATGTGAGAACCTGTTTTATGATGCTGTTTTTTAAGACCACTGCTCTGCGTCTGCCCGTGGCTCGCCAAATGAGCAGTTACCTGGCGCTGTGATTCCACGAGAACCGCCGACACTTTTCTCTATAAGAGCCGTGGTTTCTTTGGCGAAATTACTTCCATAATTTCCCCCCGTCGCCCTAAAAAGCTTCGCTCCTTGGTTTCGTGCCAGTGGAGACACCCCGACCCCGCTCCCTCAACGATCCCTCTCGCCCCCCAGCCTCCATCCCCACAGATGCTTTGATTCGGGCCAGCTCTGACCGGGGGCCTCCGAAAGCCCCGTCTCCAGGCTCATTAACAGAAAAGGAGGGGTTTTACTGGCCATGCGGCAGGCAGCCGGCATTTAAACCACCAACAAGCTCCTCCATCGGCGTGCTGCATCTGAACAACTTACTTAACTTCAAACTTGTGTCTGCCATTACTTCATTATGAGAAATAGGATGTTCAGAAAGGTGTGAGCATTGGTAGAACAAGGGCTCCTGAGGATTGGTCAGTACCTTGGCAGGAGGTACATAAGTGATATTAAATCCACATGTAGGATTGGGCATATTAACATTTTCAGTACTAGGCCTCATACAACACCTGGGTTTCACTGAATTTCAGTTTAAATCAGGAATCGAGTGATGTAAGAATAAATAAAATAGACACCTGAAGATTATGGTGCAGGTTTCAGATTTTGGTCAGTACCAGACCGAGCTTTGAGAACAAGCTCCATGATGCGTGTCTGAGTAGCAGATCAGTAGAAATGATGAGGCAGCAGCACAGTATCCTGGATACTAAAGAAGAAAGCTACACGACTGTAGTCGTTTGCACCTGCCGCTTCATTCCCCTACTGGAGTTGTAATGGCAAAAATAAACTGGCTCGACATCTGTTGGCAATGTCAGTAGTCTGTTTTTATGCTTGTAATGACACATTAAACTCTGTGGTTGATTCTCCCCCCTTCTCCACCCTATGTCCCGTTCCAGGGGAGCAGTGCCAGCAAAATCGTCTGAATGAGTGCACGCTTTGTTTTCTTTGTCTGTTTTGGGCCAAGATCTGGCCTTAGATGTGGTGGCATTCTATGATCGGATAATTCCTTCGACGCTCCCCAGTTTAAGGTGTGTGTGCGCTCGTGTGTGTGTGTGTGTGT
>JAOXYL010000051.1:11301759-11312911 GCA_028564955.1 Terapon puta
GGCATTCTATGATCGGATAATTCCTTCGACGCTCCCCAGTTTAAGGTGTGTGTGCGCTCGTGTGTGTGTGTGTGTGTTTGTGTGCGTTTTTTTACCGCCGCTCGCTTGGCAGAGCTCGGGGAGTGCAAACAGTGGCAATGGGTGGCAGGGATCCTCGGTGGCCTCTCGCCCAGCTGGAGGAGAGCCATTTGCCCTGTGAGGGAGCACCCAGTCGCCCTGGCTCGGCCTGCCGCTCTCGCCAGTGGGAACTCCTCTTGGCTGAGGCCTGACGTCGTCGCAAGTGCTGACAATCACTGACACATCACTGGCAGAGGCCTCGCAGACATCACAACATTACAAAGGCCCGAGTCAAAGTTAAGTGACTTTGCCTCTGAAAATATGGAGCAAAGAAAAAGCCATTAAAGTTATTTTCATCTGCAGACCGAAACTATTGAGCTTATTAAATTAGAGCTCTTACAGAGTTCTTTCTGTGACTTTCATATTTCCACAAATTTTTAATAATTGTCACATAAATCACCCAAATTTTCAAATTGATTTTCATTCAATTGATTTCTGGAATTTGTTGCGAGACAAAAACGAATGTTTGCTTCGGGGGTAAAGCTGTCGGGGTGTGAGTGTGGTGGGTGTGAGATAAAGATGTAGGTACCATTGCAGCTGCTAACTGTGCGCCCTTATCAGTGCAGACCAGAGCGCCATCAAATACGTTAATAAAACAACATATTGTGAACCGGCTCAGTCGCAAAACTCCGCCAGCTGCAAGTCAGAAAATCTGGGAGCATTTCTGATGTTTTTCAGAAAGGTGACGTTTGAAAACCAAACAATGCGGCGCGTTTCTTTTTTAGCTGGATGTGTTTGTGTGGGTGGAAGTTGAAAGGAAGTTGGCGGCTCAAACCAGTTAAGCCTCGCGAGTATCGCGACCAGGCTGTCCCTGAACTATGATCTGTGGGCCAACTTGTCTCTCTTGGGAGAGCGGGGAATTTCCCAGACCCCTGCACACCCCCACCATCTCTCATTCCCCCTGCACACCCCCACACACCCCC
Organism: Terapon puta; assembly: GCA_028564955.1. Classification (NCBI taxonomy): domain Eukaryota; kingdom Metazoa; phylum Chordata; class Actinopteri; order Centrarchiformes; family Terapontidae; genus Terapon; species Terapon puta. Next base: position 11,302,800 of record JAOXYL010000051.1, read on the forward strand.
CCCCACACCCCTCCCTCCAGACCAGTCGAGACGTGCAGGTTTGAACCCTCTCACTGTGTTTCTGGCCTCCCATGCCCATTGCCACTCAAGCAGCAGGGGTCCAGTGCATTTGTCTCATAATTATCCGACTGGATGGGGGGGTTCTGAAGATGAAAGAGGCGAATCACAGAGCTCCTCTGTCAAAGGTCTGTCTGCCTGACTGGGGGGTTTTGGATCTATCTCCCTTCGTCCTCTCTCTCTCGCGGCATCCACCGCCCGCCCCACCACCTCTGCCATCACACACACACACACACACGCAGTCTTACTTTTCCTCAAGAGCTGCCTCCACAGAGCATAATCGCCGACAGTGAACGCTCGTGCACAGCCCCCCCCCCTCCCCTACTAGCCACCCCGCTGATTCATTCACAACTACAAAACTGCAGAAATACCCCCCACCTTCACATCCTGAAAGACTTCAGACTCTCTTCTCTTTTTTTCCCCCCCTCACACGCTCCGCCCACCAACCCATCACCCCCCCCCCGCACCACCCACCCCACCCTCCCTCATCCGCCTCCTCTTTTTCCCCTCTCCACCCTCCCCACCACCACCTTTCTCCTTCTTCTCCTCTTAACTACTGGCTAGGAGTTAATGGACTGTTTTGGCTAGTCTCCAGACGGTGAGTGTCACCTCATTAGCCTATAGCGGCTCGCTCCCAGACTGCTCCTTGTGTGTGTGTGTGTGCGTGTGTGTGTGTGTGTAGGAGGAGGACTACAACGACGGAATGTCATTGGTCTGTCCCCCCACACCCCACACACCCCCCCAACCCAACCCTCCCGCCGCACACCCCTCTCACCCTCTCTCCCTCTCCCCTTCCCACCACTACAATGAATGAGAAAACACGCATGCATAATTAAATCTATAGTCTCGTCCTCACTGCACCCTCCCTTCCCTCCTTCCTCCACAGCCGTGCATTAAAAAAAAAAAAAAGAGCTCCTGCTTGGAAGTTTGCCACTGTGGAAAAAAAAAAAAGAAGTAGAAGAAGAAAAAAAAAAAAGAAGAACCAGAGAGATGTGGCCAACCTTCCACCCTCGTATGGACCTATTCTCTTTCACCCCGGCCCTCCAAATGGCAGGGTGGCAACAGCGGGCGAATGTAAATGCCACCCGGTCCTGCCAGTCAATTACGCCGCAACAAAGCTAATTGTTTGTTTGGTGCATACCAAAAAGATGCCGAGGTTGGCCATTGATGGGCCCATTGTTTCAACGCAGATGCGAAGCTCTTTTTTTCTCACAGGCTAGACTTGACGCTGATTAAACGTGTGAATGATGAGGCCGCACTTCCAGAGAACCGGCCGATCTGCGCGGCTGCGGCGGAGTGTGAACGCTTTCGGGGCAGCGTCTAAGAGCACGTTTTGTCATCAAGGAACCCGTTGACCATTTTTCCAACAGACTTTTTTTTTTTTTAGTCTGTAAATTGTCGACGAACACTTTCCCAGAGCCAAAAGTGAAAGAGCCTGGTTTTGACTCACTGACTGACACTTTCAAAGCTCAACTTTCAGTGATAAAACCTGAGAAAAGTTGCACATCTCCGCATTTGAAAAGCTGAAACCAGCAAACGTTAGGAATTTCTGCATAATGAATGACTGGCATGAATAATAAGATGGCTTTGGATTGATTTCCTGTCCAGTCGCTAATTAATTAAATGATTGATTAATCGGTTCGGCACAAATCATTTAACTAATCATACACGGATGTATTGGCAACACTTAGTGCAATGGATGGTGCCAGGTGCCGCAAAGGAGTCTGGTCCGCGAGCTGGGGGAGAAAAAAAAATCAGACAGAGGGCAAAAAAAAAAGAAAAAAAAGAGAATGCAATAAGGAAAAAGCAAAAGGAAAGGCCACGCTGTGAGAAAAGGACAAACAGAGAGAGAGTGGGAGGAGGTGGAAACATTAAGTGGGGCGCAGTGTGCTGACTGGAGGCCGGCCTGCTCATTTTTCATGGGACAGATGAGCCACTGTGTCGCGTTGTGTTGTGCAGTTTGTCTGCGGCCCGGCCACTGACTGCATCACACATGTACAGCACAGATCAGCTCGCCGCGGGACGCTGGGTGTGTGTGTGTGTATGTGTGTGCCCCTGTTTGTGCATACCCGCATGTCAGCGCGTGTGAGTTACGTGTGTGTGTGTGTGTAACAGAGGAATCGTTCTCGCGTCCGCTTTTGAGTAATTTTGCTTTTGTGTTTGCGTGCGCGGTATATACGTTTGTGCAGAGGTGGGTAAACTTTATTTCACAAATTAAAAAGGTGGGGAAGTTGAATTTAGATGGGTTAACCCTCATCTGCATCCTTGGTTTTGTGGCTGTGTATCCCTTTGTGCTCGCCGGGCTCTTCCTTCTCCTCTCCCGGGCCGGTGTAGCTAATGATCCGTCAGGCCATTCAGCCCCTTGTTCAAGGCCCACTCGCCGCTGAATGCGCTCCCTCCCCGTCCACACTGTTTGGTGACCTCAATGAGGAGCCTGTTGTCCTCCCGGCTCGGTTAAAATGCTCCCCTCTTTTCACCGCCGTGAGAGTTTACTGAGGAGAAGGCGCAGAGACTCGGCGGAGAGAGAAAGAGAGGGTGCGCTCTTCGCCAGCATTAGTATGCACCGATCAGAGGCAAACGCACACCGGCCGGTCGCGTCCACGGGATGCGCACAAGCACGCAGAGAAATACAAGTGAGCCGGGTCGCACGCAGTCAATGGCACACACACACACACACACACACACACACACTGTATGGCTTCTCATTGTTCTTGTCTGGGCTGGGATCCCACTTGATTCCATAAGTCTCAAAACCCTGACAGTCCTACTGTGTGTGTGTGTGTGTGTGTGTGTGTGTGTGTGTGTGTGTGTGTGCGTGTTTGTGTGTCCCCCCCTGCTCTATTGAGCAAGTCTGTGGTGTCTGGCTTGGAGAAAAGAAGGCAAAATGTCATTGTTCTCACAGACGTTTCAACTTTGCCCCTCTCACTTTCTCCCTGCCTCTCTCTTTCGCCTGAGTGTGTGCGACTTTGTGTGTGTGTGTGTGTGTGTGTGTGTAACTCATCCTACTGTACCTGCATTCCCCGTCAGTGGCAGTCATTTGATAGGGCAGCTATCCGGATTACCAGGTGCTCCTCTAAGCCAATAAGAAATACTTGCCGTGTTCCAATTATGAGATAATCATTACAGTGTCACACAGTGTATAGGCACCATCGGGGAGAACATAGTAATAGTTTGTCAAAGGGAACACAATACTATGCATTTCTGTCTGTGCCGACGCATAGCTGATAGTGAATCCTACAATAACCAGCTCGTAAGAGAGGCGATTTTCGATACTTTCAAAAAGTGCCGATTTCCACGCCCGGCCCGAGGAAACACGCACAAAGCAGTCAAACTGTAGTTACCGCTTAGGTAGCGCTAATCTTCCTTGTGAGACAGTGCCACCCCAAGATGGCGTCCTGTTTGGCTGCGGCGTTTGTCTTCCCCGCACCCTCGCCGTCAATATCACTTTCCTTTCGGCCAGGTCAGGTGCCAGCCCTTTGCAGAGCGCCATGCGTGAGTCTGAGTTTTGGAGGGGGGCTCGGGATGCCAGAATCTGGTGTGTGTGCGCGGTGTGAGTGTGTCTGTGCGCACGGGGAGGGGTCGGCGGCGGTGGGGGGCATCGCCAGTTGGCAGGCTGGCACACAATGGCTGGCACGATAAGATCCTCCCTCTTCTGCGGGCAGATTTCCTCGCCCATATCTTTTGTTTGGCTTGTTTGGGTTGCGGCTCATCCTGATAAAGGCCACTTTGTTTAGACAACAAAGCGTGAGGGAGGGAGAGAAGAGAGAGATAGAGAGACAAAGAGATAGAAATGGAGAGAGAAAGAGAGAGAGAGAGGGGGCATTAAAAAAAAAAAAGGCGGCAAAGGGGGGAGAGCACCGACACAGATGGAGACATTAAAAGGAAGAAGACGATAGGTGTTAGAAAAAGAGGAGATATGAGAGAAAATAATTGAGGAAAAAAAAGATATAGTGTGCACTTATCACGGGATAAGACGGTATCGTCACGGATACACACTGAATAGTAGATATACACACAGGCGGGTATGAAAAGATACAATAGAGGACGGATACTGTTGCAGGCACAGGGACAGCGATAGACAGATAGCGAGGAGAAGAAAGAAAGAGATTTGGAGAAGAGAGCAGGTTCTGCCGGCGGTTGGAAGCCAGCCCGAGTAGTGTGAGGTCATCGGCGAGAGCTGTGAATGATAAAAACCAGGAGTAGAGGAGGACACGGGACAAAACACACACGCACGCATTCCACCCCGGCACATGTACAGTCATTTATGCATACTGTCAAGACTTGCGTGACCCCGTGCTTGCACACACAAACGCACGCACACGCACATTTCAGCGGTGCATGTCCAAGGAAGGACAAACTGGAGTCTCCTGCAGCGGAACAGGAAAGAAAAGCAGGAGGACACTGAGCAGAAAGTCTGCTCGGCCACATCAAATATTTACTCAGGAGCAGCTGTATTGTCGAAACATTACGCATCGGAGCTGCTCCGTAATTAGGTCGATATTTTCTGCCCCTCTCCCTCTCTCTGTTTCCCTACTTCTCTTCAGGAGTCCACCCCTCTCCACCTCTCCTCCACACTCCCCTCCCCTCGCCTCCCCAGGCTGCTGAAATGCGTCTTGGCTCGGGACCCATGCCTCTGGCAGCCGGAGTGCTATACATGTGCACAGAACCCCGCTCGGCATAAAATGGCTGCCAGACAGGCTTCTCCTCCTGAAATGTCGACAGCGGTATGCATCTGCAGGGTGTGCGTGTCGCGCGTGCGCACTGTTTTTTTGTGGAGGGTATCCGTACGTGTCTGCAAGTGTTTGCGGGCTATGAACGTGCACCGCCACTGTCAAATAAAAAAAAAAAAAAAAGAAGGAAAGTTTCCCCAAACTATGTGGCTAATTTAATCCACACTGTGTGTGTATGTGCATGTGTGTTCCACGATTTAGTGGGAACAGAATGGGTATCATGCCAAAAATGAGAGGGTGGGTTAGGGAGAGTGTGTGTGAGTGTTTTAGTGATTATAAAATCCAGGCGAGTAACACGCTTGGGCGTGGAGAAACCTCACAAGCACTGAGAAACTTTCTTGCCGAGCCAGATTTCTGTTGCCATTACCCCTAATTGCCCTAATCGTTACAGTGGTATGATAAGTATCCCACCGGACAAGAAGGTGTTAGAACTCGTGGACACATCCAAAATACCCACAAGCCCCTTCTGCTACTTTTTTTTCTTGCGTTTTTTTTTTTTTGCTGAGTAACAGCAGATAATCTGATTCATACGTGGTAGTGTTTTTTCACTTCCTTCATGAACCGGTTTGTTTATTTAAACAAGTGGCCGGGATGAAGGGTGCCAAGAAATGTTGTTTTTGGAAAAGGGCCGCGTGTGTGTGTATGTGCATGTTTGTGTGGATGTGTGTTAGAGGTTTTGTGTGTGTGTGTGTGTGTGTGTGTGTGTGTGTGTGTGTGTATCTATGTGTATGTGGTGTCTGGCCCTGTGATCAAGCCCTGCCAAGCTCCCAGGGCAAAGCCCAACCTCCTCGACCGCAACTGTTTATTTACAGGTTTCACTACTGTTTATTTGAAGACTATCGGATTGGCCGGGCTTCTGCACAGGACACCTTTTAGATACAGAGCTCAAACCTCACACTGCTCCTTTACTTTATTCCTGCCGCTTTCTTAACAGCCTTTTTCTCACTTTATCTGCACTTAAATCCAAACCTTTTTTTAATCCAGAATTTTCGCTCCGTTTCGTTCCCACCCATTGTCTAAAATTGAGGCTCCTTTTAAAAACCTGTTGAGTGACCCAAGTAATTAGATTTTAAATGAAGTGTTCAGTAGATATAATCAGCACGCTTACTGCCTGACAAATGTGCAAGTACTGTTCCACACAATATAATCACCCTGAAAGGAGATGCGGGAGCACGGAGCTGCCCTTCTTGGGTCAAAGGTAAAATGTAATGCAACAGGGGAGGTGTTTCCAGCTCCGGTGCAGGCCTGGCAGATGCGCCATATGCTCGCATCCCACCTTGAGTCATCCAGGTGGTCTCTCCTGGTGCTACAGTGGGGCCTCATGCTGGAAGATGCTGCCTGGGATCTCTAATTGCCACCGCCATCTGCTCTTTTTGTCATGGTTGCCTGTTCAGCCCTCAAAGAAGGGAAAAGGAAAGAAAAAAAAAAACAACAACAATGAAAAAAAAACCAAAAAAACCGAGACACAAAACTCTGATCCGATCGAAACCGATCCGGTGAGCCTCTCCCACCTCCACCTCCTCCTCCGCTCCCTGCTCTCCGCTCGAGCCGCCTTTTTCAGCGTTTACCTCCCTTCTGCTTTTCCAGCCGCCCCCCCCCCCCTCCTCCCGCGCCCGTTTCTTTCACCCTCTCAGCAGTTCTCAGGGTGCGAGCATCGAGCTGGCAGTCGTAACTAGACTGATTGATGACTCTGAAAGTGGCATAGGGGGGGGTGGAGGTGGGGGGGGGGAGCGGGAGGAGACAGGGAGACAAGGCCACTGAGCTCCCCACAATCACTTTATGGACATGTGCTGTGCCAAATCCACACAAACCTCCGCTCGCCCACAAAAGCTGCTTTACACTCTGTGTGTTTGTGAATGTGTTTGTGTGTGTGTGTGTGTGTAAAGGGGGAAACTTAAGGGGCTCGATGCTTGTTGGTGTAATGAAACTTGCAATTTGCTGAGGGCAACAACTTGCGACGGGTCAGCGCGGAAATGATTACACCAAATCTACAGCAATTTTAAAAACTGATTAGTCTTTGAAGTGATTTATCCAAGACAAATGCTGATTTTATTTGCCTGTTTCAGCTTCTTCAGTTTTGAGTATTTATTGCAATTTTGCCTTTTAAATCATTGTTAACTTAATACGTTTCGGGGTTTTGGATCGTTGATCAGATCAAACAAAGAATTATGGTAAAACTGCGATTGCCGTATTTCTCCATTTTCTCCACTTGTCAGGCTCATTAGACGAACAGAAATGTTATCCTCTTTCGGACGGAGAACAGAGATTTATTTCAAGACTATAACTTGCATGTTACTCGCACATTTTTAGGGCTAAGCACACTGGAAAGAGGGGATTTTTTTTTTTTTCCTCTTAACGTATGGTCCTGTTCCCTCCCTACTTTGTCATTGTTGAGCTTCGGCCAAGAACATTCTGTTTTTGCAGTGCTGTTTAATAGTCAAATTTAGGAGAGGGGGAACAAGAGAGAGAGCGAGGGAGAGAGACACCGAGAGAGAACAAGAAAGGGATAAATCTTTCAACTTTTTTTCTTCTCTCTCTTCCACCCCCGCCCCCTCCCCTCCTCCACCCCCTCCTCTTTCCTTCTCTCCACTGCCTCTGTAACGCAGCTCATGAGAGCTGCGGCAGGAAAAGGGGTGTTGCTGCAAGGCGAGGGTATCTGAGTTCACTGTCTCTGGCTCCTCGTCTCGGCTCTCCCGCGTTAAAGGCGGAGATGATAATCTCCCCGCTGGTCCTCATCGGGCCCTCGCCGTCTCAGGGCGTGTGTGGGCTTGGGCCGGTTTGAATCATTATGGGGGTCCGCCGTTCACTGTTTGGCACGGCAGCTCCCCTGCGTGCGATCGCGAGGCCTCGCTGTGTCGAGACGGCCCTTTTTCCTCGCAGCCACGATTTAGGCCGGTCCGTTTCGATGCTGAGAGGGCACCTGTGCCTGTCAGTGATCCTACGGGGCAGGAACTCGCCTCGGAATGATCGGTTCCTCCCAGAGAGGCCCGGAGGTAAAACGACGTCAGGCCCGGGCCGTCTCATCGAGCCGGTGGAAAAAATTCCACACGTTTCCTTGTATTCCCCCCGCCCCTCCCGTCTTCTCCCCACGTTTTGTTCTGTGCTCGTACCACGCACAGCAGGACCGAACACATTCTGTACCCCCCCGCACACACACACGCACACTCCCCCAGCCCCTTTGAAAAATTACCCAGAGGTCTGCCGGTAAAAAACTTTTAGACTATCCTGTGTCCTTTTGCCCTCCCATTAATGATAATGCTGTTCAAACAAACCTGTCGTGTTTAATGTACAGTGGGCACGCTCTCCTTGACTGCTAGATAAGAAAAAGCATTTAGGCACTGAAATACACTTTGTCTTGTTGAGTTTGTCATTTCTTCATTTTGAGCGAACCTCAATGAGTTTGAGTTTGAACTGTTTTAAGGTGTAAATAAAGTCAGACTTGGAGATTTTTAGATTTTTTTTGTTATAGGGTTACATTGTATTCACTCAGCCTGCAGTTCTCTGCTGAAAATCAAAAGAAAACGGCATTTCAGTAAGACAGTATGTCGTTATCCTCGTGCTATGCTAACACCTCCCCCCCCCCACTCTCTGTGTGTTTGCAGACTCGCAGCAGTCAGGAAGTCCCAGTAACAATGAGCCAGGCAAGAACCCTCTTCCAGGTATGTACAGTAGCAGTCGTCCTCCCTCCTCCCTCCTGTCATCGCTCCATTGTTCCTCTGGAGCTCGCCCACCGTACGGCGGCCTATGCACAGCATAACTTACCTAGTTTGAATAGTGTTGATCTGCCGTGAACCCTGTGACTTCCAGGCCAAACGGCAAAGCCTTCAGAGCAAGGAAACAAAACAGATGACTAAACAAAACCGACCTAAGGTGCACACACGTTACTGCGATGTCTTTTGTCTGATCTGATCCACTGCCAACTAGGTAAATATGATATGATATGAAGTCTGAATGTTTGAAAGTGTGTTGAACTGCATAAAAGGGCACCGTCAATACAAATTAGATAAACTAAATTGGCACACCGGCTGTAAATAATAATTAAAATTTGTCTTTTTTTTTCTTCCTGTGTAACTTCTATGTGACACCCTGTAGCTGAGATAATTTTTTACGTGTACTGAGGAATGAAATAATCATTAAATTTGAATCCTCATCAGTGACAACATAAAACACCGTTTAAAAAAAAAAGACAGGCAGACACGCTAAAGCCGCGGAGTGGAAACGTTATAGCAGATTGCACCTTTGGCTGCCGGCTGAGTGTGTCGAGGCGAGCCAGCTGAGCCGCGCTGTAGAGAATATTGTCTGACAGCGCTGTTGTTCCCCCGGACTGACCTGCGCTCGTGTCGTCACAATGTTGGAATGAAAATAGTTTGAGAAGTATAATTAGTTTTCTACCTCAAGAGCAGGTTCTGCCGACACAGGTGCCAAGGAAAACATGCGAGCGAGCCAATGACTCAGGCCTCGGAGGCCCTCGGCAGCGGCACAGCTCCCCGCGAAAGCCGTTGGCTCACTGGAGGCATTAAGCTCTGTAGGTGCCAATCGAGCCGCCCGCCTATCTGTCTGGCACGGCCCGGGCGCCCCTGGCATGGCATCAAAGCCGAGCCGGAGTCATTTGGGTGTCAATAACTCGTCTGGCTGTTTCACTTGACTGACAGCCTCTGATTAGTGTCGTCCCGAGTCCTGGATGGGTCGCGCAGCCTGCAAACTAAAAAAAATATATTATCATTTGTTCCGTCTAAAAATAGTTTTCTGAAAACAGGAGAAAAAAAATCTGGCTGTGTTGAAACAACCTCTTTCTGCCTCCAAAGCGGTTTCATGAGTCCAGGCCTTAAAACAGTTTGTTTACTTTGGAGAGAGCGGAGCAATCTCACAATTTCAAAATCATCCTTAAAACCATTGCCGCAGTAAATGGCTTTTTAAGGTGGACGTTTCTTGCTGTGGCGCTTTATCTTCCCGCAGCAGCGCCAATATTGACAGTCGGTAAGTTTTGCTTGTGTATTTGATCAAATGGGCAGCAGCAGAAGTTGGAGTCTGTATCTCTCTCCTTCCTCCTCCTCCTCACCCACCTGCCCTGTCGCTCTGTCGCACGGAGTGGTTTGGCGCTGTTTAAACACCTCGGCCAAAAAACAAACACAGTAACTGCCGTGTTTGTTCACAGTACGCTCATTTTCAAATCAACCATCCACGGCAGAAAGCTCATGGAAATAAGACGATGGCTTAGACGCGGCCACTGACTAATGCTCTCGTTTGAATTTGTACCTGTTTGCTGAATTCACTCATGACCTCATCTTAGTCCTCTTGTTTTGAGAGATCTTGGCTTAAATGTAC
>JAOXYL010000051.1:11313011-11328461 GCA_028564955.1 Terapon puta
ACTGTTTTCTCAGCACACACACCTACATTTGGTGATGGAGGGTAAACAAAAAGGATCAATCCGTAATGATTGGCAGACCACCAAGTCATCTCTCTCTATTGCCATGATTACATATTTGAATACAATAACAGTGATGGCCTGATTTCCTGTGTGTCTGCAGTCTACCTGGAAGACAGCTTCATCAAATCAGGAGTCTTCAGTGTTACAGAACTGGTGCGAGTGTCCAGAAGTAAGTACGCCGCCGCCACACTCACACTCCATTTACTTCTTTCTCTCTTCTCGCACGCCCACAGAGGTGTTTTCGGTTACTCTTTCACTTATCGCTGATTAGACCTCCGCTCGGGCAGAGGCTGGGCGGAGCTTTGCTGGGAATCACACGAGGACACCAAAGTCCTTGTGCCTGCGCAGGAATGTTGAAGGTGTAAGTTTCCCTGCCCTAACAGGTGCGACCTCGTTAAGCTGAGAGTCGGGGAGATGTCAATCAATCACCAAAACACGCCCCCACGCAGAAGAGGGTTCATCGTAATATAACCGAGAACACCTGCGAGGCTTTAAATCCGGCGCGATTCCCTCAAATGCAGGCCGACGCTCTCAGGTGTTTTCACGTAAACAGAAACGGCCGATTCTCCCACTTGCAAGAATATTGGCGCGTATTTACCCTGGCAGCCTTTCCGACAAATCCCAACCTCTGTCTGTTTACTGAAATCCAGTGCGGTAGATCCAGTTTGGCCAGTCTGCCTCGCAATAAGAGAGCACAAACCGTCTGTGTGCGAGCCTGCGCCGCATCTGTACAGACACGTCCGCCCTCCGCCGAGCCGTTGACGGTTGTTCTTCCAGGAGCCTCTGATAGCCGAGGGCACCCCAAGGTGCCGTTTACCTGTGCTGCCTCTGAGCCGGGGGCTGTGGAACATGCCCGCGGTGCACAAAGACTCCAGTCAGCCCCGGCAACCTGTATTTAAGAGAAACATACCTGCGCTCTCCGCGTTGTTGTGGTGTGTGCCAGGTCGACCGCGGCCCTGAGTGGTGTGTAATTCACCCTCAGTGCTGCAGCCGGGGACGCATTACTGCAGTTCAAGTGTGCTGTCAGTCTAAGTTAGCTTCAGAAGGGGATTTAAACTAAGTCAAGACCAGGAACTGAATGCCACTAAAATAAGCAATAACTTAAATCATTGAATAAATAGCAATAACTGATAGGTGGGAAATTCATTTCATAATATTTTGATTATTGGTTCATCATTTTAATGGCTGCTTAAATGTGGTGATCCCATCCCTTTGCTTGTCTTATGTGATGATAAACTGAATATAAACTGAATACAAAAAAACTCCATATTTTATTTCTTGTGTGCTTATTTTATACACTTTTCATGTACCATTTGAACACCAAATAAAATGGGTTTGGGTCAGGGCGAGAGCAACAAAAAGTATTTAAAGCCGACCTTGGTTTGTGTTTACCTGCTATATCAAAGTGCAGGAACATGCACCAGGTTGTCTCGACTGTCTCGGATCATGCTTTGAAACGCCGGAGCCGCTCGTCTCCACGTTTCCAGAGACCGAATATCCTTTGAAAAGGCTGTGTTTTTGTTTAGTGTTTAATTTGCCCCCTGACCAGATGGCCGCTGTGCCCGGCGCGTTTGCTCTCACGCGGCCGAGCCCCAGCTTCGCTAAAGCCGACTGAAGTCGAGCTGGAATTTTAAAAAGGTCGACGGACACACAGGAATTGTCACTCACTCAGCCGGTCACTCCCTGGGAAGATATCTAAGCAGCCGCTCATCCGTCATCGCGCTTCTCTCCCAACTCTCCGGGCTGTTGAGACATTCTTTGAAGTCCATCAAAGGGAGCTGCGGAGTTCAAGGCTGACTTGCGATCCTGCATTTCGACGAGGACTCTCATTAATGCAACAGGAGCCTCGTCTGGTAGCGTAAAAATATTTTGTCAACAGAAAATGTGGGCATGCGCCGATGCAAATAAAACTTCTGATCTAAAAATTGACTGAAAGCTTTCTCTTCCCCCGCCTTTTGAAATAAGATGAGGTAATCTCCTGGGATAAGCGCTGTGCGGCAAATTATTTGCAGCATCATTGTCTCGTTGAACGTTTTTATTTATTTATTTATTTTTTTAGCTTAAAAGTCAAAGCCCAGATTATTAAGTGAGATGACTGGCAGGGCAGCCAAGTGGCATCACAAATATTGTGCCGAGCCAAGCCGAGAGAGAAAGAGCGATAGAGAGAAACCAGCAGAGAGAGAGAGAGAGAGAGAGAGAGAGAGAGTTGGGGGTATCCTCAGCCATGAATGGGGGAAAGGAAAAAAAAAAAAAAAAAAAAGCAAAACAATGGTGTTGTATTCATCGTCCTCGGGCGGATGCATTCCTCCACAGACAGCTCGGTATGGGCAGCAGCGGGTAGGGGCCTTTGCCAGGGCTACAGTGGGCTGCCAGGGCGGAGGCTGGCGGAGGGATCGTGCCAGTGGTGAACCTCAGACCACAACAGACGGCGCCACACACTCCATCCTCTCATCGACTCCAAACCAACCAACCGCTCGAGCTGCAGGCTGCCTCGCGGGCCACACACTGGAGAGAGAGAGAGAGAGAGAGAGAGAGATAGACAGCGGGAGAGAGCGAGGATGGTGAACTCCTTTTGTTCTGTAAACACAGGCCCGGCCTCCCTTGAAACGATATCCCTCACCTTGACCGCAGCGAGCAAAACAACACCTTTCCCACTGTAAATCACCGCGCGAGGAGACTTGCTGAGTGTTACGCCGGACTGCGGAGGAGTGAAGGGAATGTTGGTGATTGTGAATTCAGGTTCAAGTTTACATCTCCTGAGATGCCGAGCTCGTCCAATTTTTGACGCCTCGCCAGTCACCCTATTTTGCAACAAATGCCCTGATTTGGGTGGTGAATAACATATTTATCAGTGCATTACACTCTATGCTGTATGTCTCCTTAGTACCATACATAAATAAAGCTGTACTCTTTTATAATAATAGTCATGAAATAGAGAGGGTCATCCATGTGCAGTAAAAAGCAGCCACAGTAAAGCTGCTTGTGAAAATGTTCTTACCTGCAGTCTCGGCCATTTTGGGAAGCAGCGACTTGTTAATCAGAGTGCTCAGCAGAAACGGCCGTGATGGTCAGACAGTTAACCTGTGAGAGGGGAGCGCTTAATTTGATACAACGGGGCCTCTAAACACAAAGCGTCAATAACAGCCAGCCGAGCTGCCGCGCACTTAATTGGGGCGTCTCTCGATGAGGAGACGGGAGGAAGACGCGGCGCTCCGTCTGACAGCCCTGCTGACACCTCGCAGCGATTACAGCCTCTCTTTGTTTTTCTCTGTGTCCTCTGCAGTGCCCATCACCCACGGTGCGGCGGTAAACTTCTCCATGGCCGACATGCCCAGCCAACCCTACTATCATGACCTGAACTCCAGCGTGGGGCTGCACCGCTCCCTGTCCTCCCCTCCCGGCAGGTCAGTGGAAGTTATGGCTTTTTTCTTTTTTCTTTTGGGGGAGGAAGGGGGGTGGCTTCTAATATAGCATCATAGGAGTGACATTAACTCAGTAATATCTCAGTGAGGTCAGTCAGTCGGGGGCAGCGCGTGACCTGTGTCCAAAATATCTCTTTATATTTATGTGAGTGTGAAATAAGACACATCCACCTCTCATGTCTGTCCTTTGATAAGTAGCTACAGCCAGCAGGTAGTTAGAAATATGTAGAAACAGCTAGCCGTCTGTCAGTACAAAACAATAAATTCATTTTAATATTTTTTTAAGCCAAGCTAACCACTGCCTGTCATTCACTCCAACATTCCCCAGATTAATACAGATGCCGTGTTGCACCTCTGAAAGTCACAAACTTCTCTTTCTCCCCCAGCAAAAGGCCCAAAACCGTCAACATGGACGAGAACATGGACACCAGCCCGACGGGACCTGACTTCTACTCGTCACCCAGCTCACCGGCCAGCAGTCGAGCGAACTGGCACGACAGAGACGGAGGTGATTTCCCTGTTGTTGTTGCTCCGCCGCCTTTATTTAACCGTCAGTCTCATTCACGCACGTGCGCAAAACATCCAGACAGTCGAGAACGGCTGTTCCTCAGCGAGGACGAGAGCATGTTGACAGACCTTAACGACACCAATGTGCGAGCGTTACATCCTCAGAGCATGCGAATGGATTTGATCAAAGGGGTGTTTTTTTTTTTTTTTTTTTTTTTTAACAGCAGCTGTAACTCCCTTCAGCTCTCGGGCCCCTGTCATGAGCTACTGTACATCAGCGCCGCCAACCCCGTTCCGCTGCGGGTGAACTGCATCTGGTTTCTCCGCGCGCGAACCTGTTCAACCCTCTTAAAATACATACCATGACAGAGATAGCCCCAGGCATCGGCAGTCATATAAATGTTTAAACCCATCTGAACTGCTGTCTGAATGTAAATCTGCGTTCTCTCGCACCTGTCGCTTGCACAAAGGAAACGCTGGATTCCACAACGCGGGGCGTCCGATCCGAGAACAGACTGTTCCAGCCGAAATTCCCCCCCCCAAAAAAAAAGCGATATAATTTGCGTTGCTGAAAAACTTTGTGATATGAGTAACGCTCTCAAACAAGAGTGATTTGTGAGTTTTCAAATGTCGGGCCCTTGATAGCCGAATGCCTGCTGTGGAGAAATTCCTGTTTCGCTATTAGACCCGCAGGGCAAACGCGTCAGGTGATCTCCCGTCAGGAAGTCAGGCCGTACGTCTTGACTGAACACGAGAGAGAATTTCCCCCCCGTCCGGAGAGCTGCGAAGATCGTGCACCAACTTTAAGGTGCAGGAGGAGTTAGGAGGGAATTAAGAGATAAAGCTCACCTAATGAGCGTCTCACTGGATGTGGAAAAAAAAAACGAAGGCGGTGCCGTCTTGCGCGGTTGTTTCTGCTGCTGCGAGAGCAAGCGAGATCCTCCCGGGACAGCTTGCATGTCTCATTACGTTGTCTCCTGGTGCACAGCAGAGCCCGTCACCCTTTTAATTAAGGCCTCACTGTCCCGTGTTTCCGGATCATTCCCACTCTCTGCTGACTTCTCTCCACACTCTGCTGCTCTGGATTTTACCGACAGAGGTGGCCGGAAACATTTTGTTCGGCGGCGATAGACTAAATGATGGAAATAAAATGTCAGCAAGGCACGCCGCAGTTTCAACCCCTTTGTTTTAACTTCACACACACTTCATTTTTTTTTTTGCTTTTCTATCCGTTTATTTATTTGAATATAATAAGTAGGGGAGGCCTAGAGAGGAAAACACCAGATGATACGCATGAGACTCAGCACTGGTGGGATTCGACCACAGCCACAATGTGGGCACATGAAATTTCAGCCCGTCCCTCTGCACAAGGCCCGAGCGCATTGCTCTGCGTAAACTTAGACACTTTGGGCGAGGAGAAAGGGAAAGCAGTGGGTAGGAAACTCTCCAAAGACAGCCATTATTCTGTCAGGAGAGAATAAATGAGAAGTGGGGCGATATTAAACCCATATGAGGCCTCCCAAGTGCCAAGCGGTCATTTCTCGCACATGGTTGTCATTTGACAAAAACCTCACCCTTTAGAGGAAGAAATAGTTTCTCTCTTGTATATTTTTTTTACACAGTCAGAAGAGGATATTTTGTGGGGGGCTTTTATGTGAAGTTACACGCTCACCCATTAAACGCAAAATATATTAGATACCGTGTGACAAGCAGTGCGTTCTAAATGCAAGAAAACGCATTGGCCTCTCTATATGAACAATTTAAAGTGTTTAATTGCTGGTAATTAATTGTCCAGTTTAATTTCCCGAGGCAGTACAGTCGATTCTCTGATGGATTTAATTAGCGGAGGAGAGGAAAAGCTGAGTGCCTCCGCCACAGAAATGTCCTATTTTTACATGGAAACATTAAGCGGCGATATCAATCTTCTCAAAGGTATTTCTCCGTCTGACACAAAAATGAAAGCACTTAAGCCTGTATCCTCTTGCAACCTCAGACTGGGAAATCCCCCTGAATTCCAGCCACCTTTGTCGCTCTCTCTTTCTCTGGAGATGAGTGATTCTTCCCGTGACTCGGGTGGATCCTTCCCCAGCTGAGGGAGGGACAGACAGTTAATGCAGTGGAAATGCCTTTTTTTTTTTTTTTTTTTTCCTTTTTTTTTGGGGTGGGGATGATCCGAAAAGTTATACACCCCCGAGAATCTGCGACGGGCCTGAAAAGCACTTGATGAATGTTCACAGGAGAAGCACGAGCAGACATAGGCCGCCGCGTCTCGCATCTAGTTGTTATCACGTTCCCTTCAGACGCCGCGTCCTGCCATGGAAAATTGAAAACCGCGCGGCCGTGACAGCAGAACATTGCTCATGACAGTGTGGAGCGGCAATAATGAGCGACTTGCCGGAGTTTGTACACATACTGTTAGTTTATGGAAGTGCGCAAATTGTCTAAACAAATTCCTTCGTCTTCTGCTGAGCCCTCGGGATTATTCATGGGGAATTACAGTAGCTTGTCAGACACCGTGTAGGGCCGAGGCGAGCAGATGTTACAGCGTAATATTCTATTTAAGATAACGTGAGTGTCTCGAAATTCTTAAATCCTCTTTGAGCGGCCGGCTGCTTTACAACTGCGCATCAGTTGACTGGATTTAATTGTCTGCTCATGACATGACAAAAGCCGAATTTTCACAGGACTCACGTTTCCCGGGCATGTCCGGCGCCTTGTAATGATTCCAGAGATTATAAGAGATTTTGACCCTTTGGAAGGTCAGTAATTTGCAAAATACATTTTCCGTCTGCTGCTTTTGCTACAGACAGGCGGCGGGCCCTTGGTAATACTAATCCCATGCAGATCAAATTCTGCTTAATTTCAACCATAATTCATTTTTGGCACTTAATTCCTTTCATTCATGAGAAATGGAAGCATTAGTGGAAGCTGTGGGGAAATGTTTTTTATTAATTTCATCCACGCACCTAAATTTAAAAAAAGAAAAGGACGTTAACCTTGCCGTGTTTATTTTTGTGTCACTTTGTTTTCTCGTTGACGATGAAGTTGGGATGAAGACACAATCAGAGACGAGTTTTATGAGTTTGAGTAACCGATAAGAGTGCGAATTTACATGTGTGTGTTCTTTCCCCCCCCACCAGCAGACATGTCTTCTCCCACCATGAAGAAGCCAGAGAAGCCGCTGTTCAGCCCCACCTCCCCGCAGGACTCCTCGCCGCGACTCAGCACTTTCCCTCAGCCTCACCACCCAGGCATAACAGGTGTAGGACACAGTGGTGAGTTCCCGGCGACTCAAACCGGAGGCCGCACCAAAATCTGCGAGCCCCACTCGACTCCTTCCTCACGAAGGCGAAAAGAGTCTATGTCGATGCTTCATTTAGCCTCTCAGATCGATGGCAATGACTTTAATCTCATCTCCCGTCTCGCAATCTTCATCTTCCCCCCTCTCTCTCTCTCTCTCTCTTCCTCTCTCTCAGTTATATCGACGAGGAGCCCCCCTCCGCACTCGCCCCTGCAGTTCTCGGCCTCGGCCATCCTGCCGCCGGCGCCGTCACCCTACTTCTCGCACACCACCATCCGCTACCCGCCCCACCTCAACCCCGCCGATCCCCTCAAGAGCTACGTGCCGTCATACGACCCGTCCAGCCCGCAGAGCAGCCAGGTCAGTCTTTTTTTTTTTCGCTTTGAAGAAGTCACTTTGCAGGCCAGAAGAAGTCAGACTCTGGTTTGCAAAGCTTTTCATGGCCTCAAGAAGTTGTTAGCTGTTATCAGGTTCGACTCTACTCCCATCTGACCTCAAGAGATTAAAGATAAGATCAATTATAGCATGCAGTTATTTCATTACTGCCTCATTGATGTATTTACAAAAAGAGAAACACCATCCTGTTCATTTTTTTTCCCTGAAATCTGCTTCTGGTCATTTCCCTTTATTTATAGTCAGAAAATCTTTTTTTCTTTTTGTCACTGCTTTTATCAAGGCCAGGAAATATAAAAAAAAAAGAAAACATGATAATTTTACAAACCAAAAATTACACAATTTAAGCCCTTAAGTTGACCGCAGTTTCTCCTGGGAACCCCTAAATCGACACATGACACACTGAGCTGAATGTGGGGAGATAATATTGGCCAGAGGCAAATCAAGAATTATAATAGCCATTAATTAGAGTAATCTGCAGTGGATTAAATCATAGTTAAATTAAATCACTTCATTTTGCAGACTTTTTTGCGACGTTTATGTGGCAGAGGAGCGTGTATTCCCTGCGTGATATAATGCTCGTGGCAAGGGTTACAGCGCGTTCCCAGCCTTATATTTGTAGTCGTGCTTTAAAAAAAAAAAAAAAAAAAACCCCGATGTCCCCATAAAAAAGTCAACCAAACTACTGCAATTGCAGCCGCACGTGACGCGCAAAACTATATCAAGACATCGGAGTAAATCAAATAGCTCATGGCTTTTATACATTCTGGGTACACACAGCGGCCAGTGTGCTGGAGAGAGCGAAGGCAGGCGTCTCTATAGATGAGAGAGCAGTGTGATATTTATGTGAGTTTTATATCCCCGCTGTTCTCACTGTAAACAAAGGCCTCGTAGACGGCTCCATCTCCAGAGCAGGGAGCGGGTTTGGGGTTGAGGTGGGGGGGTGGGTGGCGGCGGTGGGGGCTGTTACTCCAGAGAAAAACCGCGGGGAATGATAAAGGTTGTAAATATTTGCCGTTGCCGGGGCCCGGCTCTTGTGCAGAATTAACTGGCCCTCTGCTGGGGTGCTGGAGAAAGGAAGGGGGGGGGTGGAGGGGGGTGGCTGGTGAGGTGGGGTCTAGTAGTAGACCAGTTGGGGAGGATGGAGAATGGAGGAGAGAAGGGGGGGTGGGGGTTGGGTGGTGGTGGTGGTGGTGGTGTTGGGGGGTGGGGGGGACTCAGCAAATAACACAGTGCTTATAATCCCATGGACGAGTGCCAGAATGTTTTTATGCTTGCTTTAACGCAGATTATATTACACTCTAATTAAACATTCTATTCACATGGGAGGGAACCCTGTGGACACAATTCTTTTCCAAAAAGGCCTGTTTGAGTTTTGAACTCGGGGCGGCCCTGAAATGAACGCCCCAGACAGTCTCCAGCCGCCTGAAAGAGTAGCTCCCACTAGCTTCCTTTATTTCTTTCTCTGTATATATATAGTCCCTCTGCCTCGCTCTCCACACTCGCGCATTCACACCATTGTAACAGGTCACTCCACAGCTCCGTCTTTTCACGCCCGAGTCCTCTTAAATTCCATTTATGAGCGCCATTAAAATCATTGTCTAAAATCATGTAGGAAATCCATCGTCAGTGACTGGGGATCTGTTGTGGCCCGTGCCCCCCCACCCCGCAGACTTTTTGTAATAACTGTGACAATGCAGAGACTGAAAGTAGCGAAATCTTTTCTTTAAGGAGCGGTAAGTGTAAGCGGGGTCCAGTCACCTTTTGTTGTTGGTTTTAGGTCTGTGAGGGAAGACAGAGCAGTTAAAATGAATGAAATCCCCCAGAAGTGGCGATCGGGCATTTGGCTTGTCTTGTGCTGACCGTTTTGGAAAAGTGCAGTATGTTACGTGCTCGCATTGGTTCATTGAGATCTGCCCGACTGCACATTTACAAGCGAACAAGAGCTTGTAAACATAAGTCTCTGGACACAGTTAACCTGTCCTCGCGTAGGGTTAGAGGGTTTTTACTGGCAAACAATACAAATGCAGTTCTTGTTCTTGGAGAATGAATTTAGCTAGGTAAGTTTGTTTTACAAGCACATTAAGATATGTCAGATAATGATCACCAAACTACACTGAAGCTTTAGTGGTTCATTATTGTTCTAATCTTATCAAGAAACAAACAAAAAAAAGCTAATAAATGGTAGAGATGGAGGAAACCACTCTGTACATGTTTGGCACTAACGTCCCTCAAATTTGGACTAATCATCGTCACTCTTTGAAATAAAATACTGAATTTCTGAATTTTTCCCTTTGTCTGTACGCCGCGTGCAGCCTAACAGCAGTGGTCAGGTGGTAGGAAAGGTCCCGGGCCACTTCACCCCAGTTCTGGCTCCCTCCCCACACCACGGCGCTGTGCGACCCGTCTCCCTCTCCATGCCCGACACCAAGCCCATCACCACATCCACAGAAGGTGAGTCCGTCCCCACCAGTGCTGCAAATTACCTACTGCACACCACCCACCAAACACCAAGCAGTTGTACATCTTACTAGAGAGCTAATATTTTATGTTTTACAGTATTATTTTGCTGCCATGCCTTCTAATTCTCTTAAAGGACAGCTCAGTGTCTTGTAAGAGCATAAGAAATGGTAGCAATGAAAATTATTTTTTCTCACTGATATTGTGCATAAGAACGAGATTTTAGTGTTTCATTGTGTTCCAGTTAGTTTTTCATCAGTGATGTGATGAGTACATATCTACATCACTGCAGCAAGGTGACTATAAATGAAGATTTCCACTGGTGTCAAGTTTCTCTTTAATTCTTTAATTACATATATATTTAATGTATATGTGTATAAAAATAAAATAATAAAGATAACCCCAATATTAGAATTTATGTAAAATTATCAAAAGCTTGTGGGCATGTCCAAATGAATGGGTGTGAGCCCACAATTGAACCCTGTGGGACTCCAAATGCACTTTTTACCACTGGTTGTGTGCATTGTTAGTAAATGGCTAACTGTAAGTCACAGGGTAAATTCCTGAAATGCTATTTGTAATGTAAGCATGTATTTGTGTTTTTGTGATGGCATGTTACCCAGGCTACTCAGCCCCTGGCACCCCGACGGCGAACCGCTTCGTAGGCCTGAGCCCTAGAGATCCCGCCTTCCTCCACCAGCAACAGGTGAGACCTCCCACGCCCCCCTCCAGCACTCAGCTCACCTGCTCCTCTTTATCCCTTCATTTTACTGTCCCCCATCTCCCCTTACATCAGATGTGAAGTCCTCGCCCTCTGCAAAAGCCTGTCGCACTGAATTTGATTTGTAGGGAGCATTAAACCGTCTCGTCAGATCAGAGTACTCGTAGGCTGAGGTCAAGCGTAGTATTCACTGTTAGATCGGCATAACAAATGATCAGCATATCCATTTTCAGAGCTCAAAAGTATCAAGGCTTAACATGGCCAAAGATAGCAGATTACGGTGATAATCAAATATTTTTGCTTTAAATTCTACACTGCTATCATCTTATTACTGCTACGTTCATTATAGACAAAGTTTTAGTGTTTTAACACCTCCAATGCCTTTAATGATTGTTAAATGGCCAACAATTTGATATCTTCTATGTCCATCAGGTGGAGTTATATTTTTTTTTGTATAGAAAAAAATGTTTGGAAAAATACACTTTATATGCAGAATTAACCTCAAATCCAGTGATCCCTGGAGGTAAAAAAAATTATTTAACTCAAATCAGCAATACTCCATTTTCTACTGCAGATCGTTAATATTGAGGAATACATAAAACCATTTTTGAGTGTGTGAGTTTGAATTTGAAAAAAAAGGGCATCTGTTTTCTCTGGTCACTTTATAGAAAGAAATGCAATTGTCAGGAAATTCGCTGTCATTGTGTGGGCACTGCTCACAGGATTGATGGGACATGTGGGTGTCTTTGAGAGCGTAATGTGCTCGACTCGATTTCCTTCACACATTACTTTAGAAACTCTCTCTCTCTCTCTCTCTCTCTCTCTCTCTCTCACACACACACACACACACCACATGTAATCAGGACACTCCCTCATTTACCGTACACAAGCTGAATATTTACCGTTGGCGTCACGCGGTTGCCCAAGCAGCGGCCCCGGGACAGATGTGGTGACCCCGTGTGTGTCTGTGTGCGCGTGCGTGTTTGTGTGTGTCTGCGAGGTTAGGAGTGTTGCGGTGTTGTCGAACGGGAGAGAGTGCTCTCCCCCCACCCCATCTTTATTGAAAGCGCTGGTCTGAGGCCAAGGCTTTTCCAACCACAACTAATTGAATGCATCTGCACGCGGCTACATAATGATCGCTGGGTTTCTCCTCAGCTCGCCTTTTTTTTTTTTTTTTTAATGTTTAGTAAAAATGACAAAGCTGGCCTCTGTTTCCTCACTCCTCTTTCTCTCGTTTTTTTTCTCTCTCTCTGCCTTTCTTGCTTCCCGTTTTTTCCTAAAATCAGAGTTAAAAAAAAAAAGAAATCTGTGAATGTTTGTCAGCAGTCGTGGGATGCTTTTATTCCGCTCGGGAGGAGAAGGAGGAGGAGAGGGAGGATTCACTTGGCTGATGCTGCGCAGTTTGTCTTCCACATTTTCTTGTAGGCCTGCTACTTCTTTCAGTGGGGCACAAAGTGACTACACAAGACAGCAGCAGCCTGAGCGGAGCTGCGTGAGCCTCTGAATTTTGTCCAAAGCTTCGCCGCCAGAGGCTACAAGGCCTTTTTGTTTTCGATTTTGAAGTGCAAATCAGCCAAAAACTAAATATAAATATCCCCCAAAGAAATACGGTACAATAATATAATAAAAAATAATTATTCTTATTTTTATTTCATAATTTGTAATGATCCAAAATTGAATTTTCCTAAAACATGTTTGTGCGATCCCGTTGCACTGATAAGACAAAGCCTTAAGTATTTCAGGCCCAGCGACGGCAATCACATCAGCTTGGAAAGAGTAAAAAATACAGTGGCCTAACATGTGAAAGAAAAATGAAGGATTTGTTCGCACCGCAGGGACACCTTTCTAGAAGGTTACTACACGCTATATCCAGATGAATAAATGCGTTCGTCGGCTTAGGGGAACTCTAAACAGTCTTCTCATTGATTCATCATGCTTCTGCTTGTCACAGTTGTTTTTGTTTTCTGCGGTATGATTTAACGGCCTGGGATCTGGCCTCGCAGCGCGGGCCCACACCGAGCCAAGTCCCCGAGGACTAAACACTTTCACCAAATACTCTGTCATTGTCCTCATCTGGCGAGGGGATGTTTATTGTGTGGGATCCACGAGGCTTTCTGACACTTTTAGCTGTTTGGTTGCGGCCGCTCGCCGCTGGGCTTTGTAGGAAAAGGGCAGCACGTCGCGCACATGTGCACAGAGAGTTGGTGTTTTTTTTTTTTTTTAAACGTGGTCAGCGTTGCGGCTGGACCCTGGAGGTGCACTGTTCTTTGTCTGT
The DNA here is from genome assembly GCA_028564955.1 of Terapon puta. Taxonomy (NCBI): domain Eukaryota; kingdom Metazoa; phylum Chordata; class Actinopteri; order Centrarchiformes; family Terapontidae; genus Terapon; species Terapon puta. Next base: position 11,326,151 of record JAOXYL010000051.1, read on the forward strand.
CTGTCTGTATGATGGATAGAGGCCGTGACTTGTCTTGCATCAGCTGCTGTCAGAGCTGCCTATATTGTAGTTTATTTTAAAAACAGATTTAATTGAGTTGATTTCATTTTAGGAATAATAGAATCATTGTTTTAATAATATAGCATATACATAGATCTAATCCTGGTCCAAACTGGCCGTGTTAATTCCAAACCATGAACAGTAATTTGTCATTTCATTGCTATTGAATAACTTAGTTATTAAGTTATTAAATTGTCAACTTGGTAGTGGAGCTTCAACTTTTATTGAGTTATTTTAAAATGTGGCACCACTAAAATAGAAGTCCCTGGATACACACAAACACACACAAACACACACACGCAGTGGGCTTCAAAAATGAAAAACACAAAAACAAAAAAGCAAAGCAAAACAACACCACACGCTCCCACACCTGCTCTACGATTCCCAGGCAGCGAATGTGTGAAAACCCTCCATTCATCTCTCGCCTTGGTTAACCCCTCGAGGGAATGCCACCATCTAGCATTCCGCAGGGAAAGATCTGTGATCAGATGTCATTTGGTATTATCTAAGGAAGGATCCTAATCCACAATCTGCCCGCATCTGTTTGCTAACGTTCCCCGGCTCCGTCCCCCTTCTCCCCGCTGCCCCGTGCCACTCTGATGTGGCGGTGCCAGCGGACAGATGGCGAGCCCCTCGAGGAGCGGTGGCACCGAGCGTCTGGCCCAGCCCGCGCATTCTCTCCAAGCTTTTGTCAGGCTGGAGAGCGCGAGAGCGGCGCGGGGGTTTTTTAGTCTCCCAACCTTTTTGATAGGCGCAGAGCAAAGACGCTGGATGGAACGAGGCGCGTTGTTTCTTATTCAGCTTGATTAAGCAGCTTTTGATCAAATAAAATTAATATATTAAAATGTAATGTCATGGAGGGTCATTACATCTTTGGAAGAACTCCCAAAATTCAGTTTCTTCTGTCCCCAACTTTACATTTTGTTCTGTAGGGGAAAAAAAAATGGAGGAGCATAACGAAAACACATCACTGTATTTAAGTGTGGCTTAAGTAGGAAACCATCATCGTTCTCCTGATGTGCTCGCCCAGGTGCTCGGAGGAGAAAGGAGACATTTCTCGACCGCCGCAAATGGCTTTGAATATTCAGCAAACGCGTATATCTGATTAAATCCCTCTTAAGAGCCTCTGCAAAACGTCTGCCACTGCACGCAGAGTGCTAACAGTGCAGTTTTATCCCGATGCATTACTAAATGAATGTGTTGACCACGGGGCAAGGTTAGGTTGGTATTGGCAGAGATAGCTCTCAGCTGGATTGCCGACACGTGCGCTCGCATAATGCATGCAAAGGAGACACAGTTTGTGTGTGGCTTTTTTGTTGCAGTAATTTGTAATCTGTATGTAAGGTTGGCATGTCTTAAGAGGGGAAAAAGGGGGTTGGGTTGGGTGGGGGGGGTTAGGGTTGTAGTGTGCGCGTGCATGGGCGTGTGTGTGTGTGCGTGTGTTGTTTTAACTTCATTGTAATTTTTGACCTCTAATCAATAAAACAGTTAGCTAATGAAAAAAAACAGGGTAAAAAAAAAACAGTCTGCATGCTTGAGGGCATGCGCACTCCTCCCTGAATCCGAAAGTGCACTTACAGTGAAGCGGCGATTATCGACAGGGTGCATGCATCCAGTGGACTGCATGGCTTCGTTGGCTAACCAGCTTAAAAAGCAGATGAACTGCCGATATGATGCCACTCACATTTGTAAACTAACTAACCTTTTTTTTTTTTTACTTCCAGGTTAGCTGTCACCACTAACTGTGATTGCATGCTTTTTTCTTTGTGTCAGTTTCATCCATAGCTTTGATTTTGCTGTTACCCCCCCTCCCCACCAACGAATAATGAATATGCTGATTCCATTCACTATTTTGTCAGTAAAAGCAAGGACTCATTTTGGAGTCTTTTTTTTTGTTTTTTTTTTATATATATATTTCCTGCTGCTCCTGCTATAGGCTCTTCTGCATGCATTTGTGTACACAGTGTTGAGTTGTAGTGTAATCTGAAGTGGAAGTTGTCTTGGCCCAGTGATCTGACTGCTAGGTTTCAATTGACAGCTGAGGAAGTGTGACTGGAGCGTGACTCAAAACGGCAGGCATTATGGCCCCAGTGCCACTGACGACACTTTGGGGATTACTTGGCAAAGGTAACCTTTTCATTCTTTCATGCCGTCTCTCTCTGTCTCTCTTGCACCACACACACACACACACACAGACAAACTTCAGTTAATAACACCGTATGATAAATGATTGTCTTGATTTGCGTTCTTT
>JAOXYL010000051.1:11331581-11344356 GCA_028564955.1 Terapon puta
GGGGGGGGTGAGAGAGGTGGGAGGGTGTCAGATGAGTGCACACTGGGGGCCTGTGGAGGAGGGGGCGGGGGTGGGGGAGCAAGGCAGGGGGGGTGGGGGCTAATTATCTGACATCTACGTAGTGCAGCACCCCACGGGAACAACATGCTGTTTGTTCCCGCTCGCGTTTTCAGTTAGCACCGTTGCTCCCCAGGAACAATCACTGTGTTGTTTTGCCATTAGCGTGAGATGAATAGGGATGGGACAGCTTTGTGTAGGGACCACCCCTCCCTCCCCCACTTTTTACCCACAACAACCACCCTCCTCCTCCTCCTTCCACCACCCTCCCCATGCTTTTCTATACTGCCGTCAGTGCAGCGGAGAGGTGCCTGCGTCACGGCTCTCTCACGTGATGTCCTTCGCTGGGAATCAAGCGGAATAACCTCAGCTTAGAGAAACGAGCTGCTGCTGCCTTTTTTTTTTTGCCTTTTTGTTTACCCCCCCTCCGTCTGAACAAAACAAAAATAAGACCTTGATGACTGTCAGCAGAGCAGAGATGCAAACAAGTTAATGGCATGTGACTTATCTCTCTCTCTCTCTCCCTCCCCCTCTCTCTCTCTGTTTTCTTTCTTTTTCTCTCCCCGCAGTCCTGGTACCTGGGCGAGCTTAGTTCCATTCCAAGTGTCGAACGGGACTCCGATTCTGCCAACAAATGTCCACCAGAACTACAGCATAAACATCATTGGTGAGCCCCTGGTCCCCGCTGAGACAGGGAACTGAACACACAGAGGCCGGATGACCCCCCCCAGGGCGTGGACGGGCGTTGGTGGTGCAGAGCTAGCACTACAGGTGTCTCCGCAGCCATGGATGAAACCAGCAAAGCAGCACGAGCTGCGCAATCGTCCCCCTTCCCCCTGCCCCCCCCCCCAATCCTCCCCACATCCCTCTATCCGCTCCCGTTCTCACCCCTTACTCGACACCCCCAACCTACCCACCCAGCTCCCGTCCCTCCCCATGAAGGACACTGGCCGTGAAGTGAAGACGAGGGTCGGTTCAGAGGGAAGAGAAAAGAAAAGAAAAAAAAAAAGCAGGAAGCGCTTCAGGTCGGCCGTCTCCTCGCCCCAAGCCCAGCCCACACATCCACCAGCCACCAGTCAGTTGTTGTGTTTGCAGAACTTTTTCAATCCATTCAAATACTGTGATGTATAGATGCCTTAATGTTTTATTGCATGACACTCTAGTCTCTTAGCGGCAATTCCTACTATTTTTCCATGTTGGGGGGAAGGTGTAAAATCTTGATTCACTCACACACACAAACACACACACACACACACACACACACGCTCATAAGCGAAGAGGTCTGCGTATCGACAACCTCTGCCTGGTGGATGGCTCCGAGACTCTAAGCTCTCCGACTCAGACCTCTTGAAAAGAGGCTTTCCCACGTCAAACGATTCACTGTGTACACCATAGGAACAAAAAAAAATAATTGTGAATTCAGAGTGTTTCTTCTTCCGTTTGATTTCAGTTTACTGTGATACGACTCTTTGTTCAGAAAATGTGTTGAGTTTTACTTCTTTACTGCTACTTACTTCAAGAATTAACGTAAACACTTATGGTAAGAGTTGAAAACTCTCGATGCGGTTTTCAAAAAACACTAAATGTTTGGCTTGAGATTGGACCCCTCATTAAAGAATTTGCAACTCCTTTACAAAAGGATTTAAACACGACGGAGAAAAAAAGAAAAAAACTCGTTAGAGGCAAGTGCAATTGAATTTTTGAAGGGAAGCTATCAGTCTGTCAGCCCTAAGACTCTAAAGGAAGGGGGATAAATATTAAATGGTTTTATGGGTAAAATGTTTAAGAAAACATTTGAATTTGATTTCAGTCACATATCCGTCTCCTCACATGAGAAAAACATCAAGCGTGAAAGGCAGTTGAAGGCAAGCACTAAGCTACCTGTGCAGCGCTGAGCAAAACCAGCACTTCTTTTGAGCCCTTCTCATCATTATGGGGAGTTTTTTTTATTTATTTTGGGGAAAAAACATAACCGAACATAAGCAAAGCAATGAGACACACGTAGTGTGTAAAAATGGCATTTTACTATTTTTAAATGCTCACGATAAGATCAAGAGCATATGCATTTGGCCATCAGCTTCAAAAGCTTATGTTTACAAAAAAAAATATATGGAATGCAAAGTGTTAATTCATGAAAATGTACAATTCATGCAAATGTACAGTAAGCTTATGTGTAAAGCTAGTTTGTGCAAGGTTAACTCTACAGTGGAAGAGGTTGAAAACTGAAATTATGAATCCAGGTGGTGGCAAATCCCTGAAATCTAGAATTGTGCACGGCATGTTCACAGCCATTGCCTCTCCAGTCCAGACATATTTATACAAGGAAAATCTCTCCAATACTCTTAATTTGCACGATGACATATAGTCCACATTACGTGCCTTGCCTTTGAATATAGAGACATCACTACACTTGTTTTTGCTGCATTTATCATTATAGAAAAAAATTAACATTTTTATGATAAGAATTGTTTTGTACTCTGAATGAAATTGTTGATTTTTAACTTCATGTACTACTCTATCTCACAGTTACATTGCATATCAAGGCTGTGTATAGTTGCCGTTTTAAAGTTTGTAATCAACCAGCATTTTTTTTTTCAGTATTTTGGTGGTTTTTCTAATAACCTGTCATCTTTTTGTTTTCCTTATTTTTTTCAATGCTCATTTTGTACATCTTCCAGTTACTATTGTGGAGGGTGGAATTCAGAATTATGAAAATTATGCAATACCAAGTTTTGCCTATGTAGGTAGTGCTTATAGATGCGTCAATTATTAGAGGCTAGTTTGGAGATAGACAATATTGTAATGCATTTATTTTGTTGATATTGTTGTTTGTCGTTGTTGTTGTTGATGATGTTGTTGTTGTTGTGGGTGTTTTCCTTTTTTATTGACCAAAGTGGGGACTGCTTTCTATGCAGTGTATGACAAGGTCTTTTTTTTTTTTCTTTTTTTTTTTCTTTAGCATATAGGCCTACCGAATGACGGTGAAACAAGTTCCAGTGTATTTTGAATTCGGGAGTTTTAAGGGGAGGGGCGGTATTTTTCTAGAAGTACTTATAAAAAAAAATGCACCCTTGGTCTTTCTACGGCTGCAAAGTCACTGATTGGTCTACTGTGACTCTTACTTTCAACTTTCCACCTGGGGTGCTAGCATGTGACCTTGAAGGAGCTCATTTTTCACAGGAGAGACGGCTTGACTTGAGTATGACAATCATTTTAAGAAATCGTTTTTTTTTTTTTTTTGCGTAGAATCCCACATTGTCAAAGTTCCCCCCCTTGAGGCTGCAAGCGGGGGGGAAGGAAGCCGCCGCAGACTTTTATCAGACACTACGCCGTACTATTCTAGACGTCGCCGAATGCAACTCCCAAGTAGATGCCTTAAAACACATCAGTGAAGTGGCCTGTGACCTGCGCAACAATCACACACCGACTAATGCTAGTGAGACCTGTCCAAATCAGTGGCAGACAGGCTCAGGCAAGCCTTTAGAAAGTATTTTATAAGTAGTAGATTTGTATAAATGTATATACGATATGCACATATGTCAATTCCTGAGACGCTTCCCCCGGCAGAGCCCCGTAGAGTATGTTAAACTTTGGACCACACAAGGATGTTTTCTGACTTCATATCCAGTGGCCCTGTAGAAGCTTAAATAGAACCCACTAGAAGAAAAATATAGCACTTAAATAGCACATAGGCAATCGTCTCTTTCCCCCCGTACAGTGTTTTGAACCTAGTCTTAAACTAAATCTCTCAGGCGTATTACAGGGCATTATTTATATCAATCATTATATTACCATTTTTAAATGTCAGAAGAAAAAAAAAGACTTTTCTCGCAGAGAGAGCAGCGCCGCCATTGCTGCTGCGACACCTTTTTGCACTCTTTCCCTACAATCGCGAAAGAAACGTTCCCCTCGGAGACAAAGTACAGCTGGCGGCTCTCGGGCGCACGCACGCAGAGGGCCGAGAAGCAGGAAGAAAAAAAAAAAAAAAGGTTTTTGAAAAATAATCCTCAAGTCAAGCTCAATCTCTCCGTCTTCACCCAGATTTCTTATGCAGAAAAAAAAATAGAAAAAGTCACCCCGTTCTATGTGCACTGTTCTGTCGTTTTTGTGTTAAGTTTTATTCTTTTTTTTTTCTTTTAAAAGAAAAACTATAAGTGCTTTGCAGCCTTTGGCCATTGGAAACCCCACTGAAGTGCATTGTCCCCAAGTGTGTTTGTGAGTGGGTGTGTGTGTTTGCCTGTGTGTGTGTGATAAAAATGTGTCAGGGTCACTGTGCTGTTGGTGTTTATTTGAATAGGAGACTGTACATAAAGGTAAATATCCTGATTGCGTCGATAGCAGTAGTCTGTGGGGTTGAACTCTGCTTTGGCAGCTTTGGGTGTTCGTGTGCATGGCGCGGCGTGTGTGTGTGTGTGTGTGCGTGCGTGGCGTTGTGAGCTGGATGCGTGATCGAGTGCCTCTGACACTACACAATGAGAGAAGATGAGGGTCTTTCTATTGAAAAAAGCCTGCCGTAGGACAGGAGTTTGTACACTGTAAACTTTCTCGAGAGCTCTTCTCTTTTGCCCTTATTTGTAAATCTTCAATTCTGGGGAAAAAATTGTCAATTCCATTTTAGGAAAAAAAAAACAAAACATTGAATTTGGGTTTTGTTTATTTGTGTATTTGGAAGCTGGATTTGGGTTAGAACTCTCCAGGTTTTCCCGATTAGTCGACTCTAAAGTGTTTTCATCAGTTGTTGTATTCCTGTATGTTAAGTAAAAAAAATGGGGGGGAGGGGGATCTATACAGATCCATAAATATAAAAAAACAACAACAATGAAGGCTTTTTTTATTATTAATATTATTATTTCAGATCTTGGTTAGTGCTTAGATATTTCCATTTGGGAAACACTTATATTAATTGTTCTTCTTTCATTAGTGTGGCCATAGTGAGTGTGATGTGGTTTATTTCTCTTTTTGTTTTTTTTTTTGTTTTCTTTTGTTTTTTTTGGAAGAAATGGATGTGAATTCTTGTCCAACAAGACCGTCGTGTGAGTGTGTTACTTGTAGCAGCTGGGAGGCGATGTCATTTAACCAGTCGAGAAGGCCCCCGGATTGCACCTGACCTTAAGCGAGAAGCAGGGTAAAATCTGCAGTGACAGACGTCCTCAGCGAATCCACCAGGCCGTAGTTTTATTCTCATGATTTCTGGCTCCTTTTCAGAGGAACGCTGCGAGACGATTGGTGCTACGTTTCGAGTTTCAGATCCGACTGGCCCACTTTGCGCGTATGCAGACGACGCTCTAAAAATTATCTCTAAAAGATCCGTCGCTGCATCGAGGCATCACTCATTTTGCACATTCCACACGCTCTCTATGCCCAATGTGAGGGAGGAAACTGTTCATTCACACTACAAACACACGTGACATTAATTGCAGGTGCTTCAGAAAAGGGTACTGTACCTTCCAGCTGATGATAAGTAGTGTTTTTTGGGATGGGTATTTCTCTCGCTACGCACGGCGCGAATGTAGCCTGTCAGCGAGCTCTTGAAACGTCGTCAAATTTGAATCAGTGTTCCGACCCGTCAGCCGCTTCAAGAGCTGTATTCAAGGCAGATTCTGACACTCACGGCAACCTTATTCTGTAAAAAAAAAAAAAAGTATTACGTCATCCATCGCTTCGATCATCGCGAAACAGGGCAACTTTATGCAAGGAGGACCTGTGGCACTCATGCAATATGTGCGATTTTCCATTCTGTAGGGACTGAGAGGGCGGACGCGGAGGAAACGTTCGAACTTCATTTTCATGCTACATGAGCAATACACACCTTCCATACGTTGGCTAGCTGCTAGTCACTTGGCATCAGGTTGTTATAAAACATGAAAAACCAGCATTTTTACAGGATGTAACATTCACCAAAAGAAGACAAAAAGATAGCAATGCAGTGCCTGTTCAAGCTGTCCAAGTGTCTGTTGTATATAATTGTAAAATGTGATAGACTTACTTTCATATGTGACAAGAGAAACACCATCACGCAGAACAGAATGTGGCAAACTCATTTAGGGGGGGAAAAAAAAGCTCTTTATTACTTCGTTCATGTTTTTGGAGCTTTGGTTTTGTTTGTGATTTATTGATTTTCAAATTACGTCAGCACACAATGCCCACATCAAAGCTTGTTCAAAAATATGAGAGGAAATGTTCACTCTTTCTTTTTTTTTCTTTGCTTTTTTTTGTTTTTTTTTTCCTGGGAGGGCGAGTGGGGCGGGAGGGGGGCAGCCAGTGCTACATAAAGTGCAGTGAAAGGATGAAACAATGTCTTTTCCTAAGATAAGTCACCAGTTTTCTCTGCAGGGCTGATTTATTTTTGGGTCTTGTGGCACTTTTACTTCCCTCAGCGCACACATTTCTACTTCATTAATCATGGTGGAATTATATATAACAAACAACAACAACAACACCAACAAAACAATATGTAAACAGTCTCCAGTAGTGATCGTAGTTACACTGCAAGTGTGTGCAAAGGTCTATGTATGTATCTGAATGTACGTTTTAGAGGACTTTTTGGAAAACCTTTTTGTTTTTTATCTTTTCATTGACAGTTTAGGAGCCACAGGTGTCCATTGTGAACTGTATAGCGAAGGCCTTGATATCCCTTCTTTTATTGATTTTAGAAACGCCGAGCATTAGGCGATGCCTTCAGGCTGGTTACATTTGGTGCAGGGGCTAAAATTGCCACAAGATTAAAATCAGTGTAAATAAAGGCTCAACTTTTTGTGATTGTTACTGTTATATCCAGCCTATACTGCTAGCAGCTGTTTTTACTGCAGTCAATTACTGGAAGTGGATATATTTCCTATGCAAAACTGTTTAAACAATAAAATGAGCTATGCTACAAAAACAACTTTTATGTTACGGCTCGTTCTTGTGTTTATTTGACCATATTTGATTTTGAATGATTGCAATGTGAGACCTAAATGTAAAAGTTTCTGTTTTAGATCTGACATCAGATTCAGCCTCTGTTTGATGAACAGGTAAACCGCCACGTTTCTGTATTTAAGCCAGTTGGCCAGAAAGTGCAGGGAAACGCAAAGAGCATCAAAGTGGTCTCTGCAATTTAGGGACTGGACTTGAAAATTAGAGAGTAGAGACTGGGGCCAAAAAAGGGAAAGGTTATGTATTTTTTGCTGAAGGGAGGGTTGTTTGACTATTTAGTTTTTTCAACTCTTCCTCATTCTTGTCTTTGAGATTTATGGTAAATAAATGGAATAAAAAGTTACGTCACACTTTAATTTAACAGGCGCTGTCTGGGAGAAACATCTCCGACGCACCAAGCCATGTGACTCCTCATGTTATGATGATTTGTATATCAGGCTATAGCATCAGCTGATCTAACTCATAAATATCTGTATTTAGTGGCATCCATGGGGAAAATACTGCAGTGCTCAAGTCCATTGGAAGCCACAGACAGAGCTTGCAGTGTTTCCCATAGATTTATTATTTTAAGATGGTTTTCTTGTAAGCCAGGCATTCAAAGATTTCAAAGAAAGACTAATCTTTTTTTTTTTTTTTTTTCCATCTTATTTTTGTGCGGAGCCTCAAATAGATGAGGGGAACCAGCTCTCAAGCCACAGTGCAGCACTACTGCAGCAACCTCGAAGATCACCTCACAGATGAGCGTTTCCAGGCTGAGAGTGAAATAAGGTTAGGTGCTGCAGAGGTGGAATAAGGACAGTGCCAATTTGACATAAAGTATTAAACTAATTGGATTTAGTTGATTCTCAGAAGTGTGTCTGTGACAGTTTTCCCAGTTTTCATGTCCGGGAGTGATCCCATGACCCCGCATACCCGCACTCCATCGTGGTATTACTCCAGCTAATCTACTGTAATACCCCAATCCCGGGGGAATGGGAGACAGACTCGAGTGTTTGGACCAGAGCAGAATCAGTCTGCTGGGACCTCGCAGGGTCATGCGAGGTAACACGCATCTGGGTCACTGTGTCAAGTACATGACGCTCTGATCTAGTAAGCCTTTCTAATGGGATTGAGGACATTGAAGGAGGCAAAAGTCAGGCTAAAGCGCCAATTAAGTCTCATTACGGGCCAGGGTGATGGGCTCAGGGCTCAGCTGGACACTCGATGACAACAACAAGACCCGGGCGCCCTGTCCGCGGCGGGGGCACGCCCCCAAAGGCCGACTGTGGCACTGCACGCCGCGCGCCAGCCGCAGAAAAGCCCACCTGGCCTGGGGGCGCAAACCGGAGTTCATTTGGCTATCATTAAAGAGGACCAACAATGTGGCACGCTGATATAAAATTACCCGATCTATAATGGTAATCATCGTGCCATTTATCAAAATTGGCCAGTTGAGTCAACATCTGGCTTCAATAGGGGGGCTCCAGTCAGCGAGGGCCTTGGCAGCGTCTTGTACCCTACATATTTTCCACTCTCTTTTATCAAGGCCTGCTGTCAGTGATTTGACGAAGCTAAATAGATGATGATTTGGCCCTATTATGTTTCGCAGGGCTCAAGCAAAGGGGATTTGTTGATTGCCTTTGTGTTTGTCCATCCTCCCCCCCCCTCACCCCTTCCCCTCTTTCTTCCCCAACCCGTATGGATCCAGGAGAGGTAACGGCGCCTTGCGGTTCTCCGACGTGCGTTCTGCCTGCGTACCAAAGAGTGGATGAAGAGGTGGGGTGGGGTGGGGGGTGCGGGTGAAAAAGCACAGCGAGTACTCTCACACAAGCCTGCGAGTGCAGAGGCTGGACCGGGCCGCTGGACGCGAGCCAAGCCCAGCACAAAGACCTCTGTCACATCCCTAAGTTTTATTGGGGGAATATAATATTCATCTTGTGCGCTGTTGGAACCAGGTAATGAATTAATCTGATCCTTTCGTCTCTTTGGCATCAAAGTACGAGTATAATGCACTTTATCTAGCAGGAAGTCATTAAGGCGGAGGCTGTGCCGATTCCTCATTGGTGTATGACTGAGGGAGAGATTTATGCGGTAAGTTGGTGCAGACAATGTAGAGCTCATGATTTCAATACGGAAAGGAAACAAAGCATTAACTTCTTTGGAACAGATAAAAATCTGTCTCTTTGAAAATAAATCCACGAGGGGAGTTGAGCGTTTTTTGGGAAATACACTAATTCGCCCTCCCGCCAGAAGTTAAGCGAGAAGATCGAGATCGGTTTCGTGTCTGTGCGCTAAATGTGAAGCTACGGCCTGCAGACAGCTAGCTTAGCTTAGCATAATGAGTGGAAACAAGGTTAAAAAGTCCAAAGATAAAAGAAAAGTCTGCCTTCCCCCATGACTAAAATGTTTTACGGTTTTATTTCTACAGAACAAAGAAAAAAAAACAAAGAATGACAAGTTTTGGTGACAGTAGCTAGTTGTAGCTAACTGTTTCCCTCTGGTTCAAGTCTTTATGCTAAGCTAAATAACCATTTCCTTGCTGTAGCGTCCTATTTAAGAGTCAGATACGAAAAAAAAGGGACAACCTTCCCCACAAGGCCCAGCTATTTCTGTAAATAACAGATGGGTGTGCTCGAGTAACGTATATTTGCAGATATCAGAGGGCAAGAAATTTCACCGAAGCCGCCTCTTTCACGGAAGAACTCGAGCCTTCGCGGAGGAACGCTCGACATACTCGGCGAGCGGCCCGCGGCTGTTTGCAACAAAACGTAGCCGAGGAGGGGCTCGGGGGAATAAAGGAGGGCCGCCTGAAAACACACTAGTCCTAAATAGTACTCTCAGCTCCGCGTATTTCCCACACAAATTTGCATAAATTTCATAGTCTAAGTCATGGACTGTGACTGGAGCGTGTTATTAGTCTATCTTTAGGTGGTAGTACAGGCCGATCACACTGAGGGTTGTTGTTATCTCATTGAAAGCACCCTGGTATTACACCCAGCGGATTGAGAGTGGGTCTTAAGATCGTGGGATTTGTTCACATATTAAAGCATGTCTGTTTGGATGCGCAGAAAAGAAACAGGTGTTCAGTGTTTGTGTGTGTGTGTGTGTGAGAGAGAGAAAGAGAGAGAGAGGGAGAGAGAGAGAAGAACCGAACGCATGTGTGCGTCTTTGTGTTGCCCGTGTGATGTCTGTTTGAAAAGCGCACACGCACATGGGATGAGAACACGCTGTTCATATGTGTGTGCATGTGTGTGTGTGCATGTGTGTGCGTACGTGTGTGTGTGTGTGTATGACTTGACAGAGGGGTGGGGGTGCTTTATTGAAAAGTACTCCTCTCCTCCCCTGTTCAACATGCTGGATTAGCACCAGCAGTTTCCCATGGAGCCGTCCCTCCCAGCCCCCTGCCCATTTGCATAAGGCGCAGACAGGCGGAGATGTGACAAACAAACCTGGCACACACAGCGCCGGCTGCCTCCTTTACATGAACTCGCTCCCTCTCCCTCTCGCCATGACAAGAAAGCGACACAAGATAGAGCTGGGGCGATCCCACCTGCGCACACTTTTCACCATAAACGACCTGTTTCCTGAGTCCAAACCGAACTGTATAAATAAAATGAAAAGCAGCGCCAGGCCGCGGTTTGAGGTCTGTATTCCTGCTGGTGATCACAGTGATTCACACGTAAAGGAAGGCAAAGGCCCGAAGGAGGTGAGAAGGGCTTTCATTGCTCTGTCATTTGGACAAAACTCCCCTGAATCAAAGTATCCTCCCCCTCGTTTTTCCTCTTCCTCCAAGATGGTAATGTTCACCTTAAAACATCTTTACTGTACTGTGGCTACATAACACAGCTCTCTGCGCCGCTGTCCGGCCGCCAAGTTCCTATCAAGCCTCTGATTTATGGCGCTTGATGCATTCCTTGGCCCTGGCGAGGAGGCAGTTTAGCTGAAATATGAGAAGAGATGCGGAGAACACACTCAAAGTGAGTTTCAGTTTAGCCTGCCTGTGCAGCGCGAGGCTGGTGCAGCCTGAACATTTCGTCTGTGCAAAAAAAACCAACCAGGCAACTTTGGAGATAAAAAAAAAAAAAAATTGTTTCGATGGTAAAATATTTCAGCAATGTGGCACGGTCTCGTCCACCTCATCAGCACATCCTGCTGGGTGATAAGAAGAAGAGGAACTGTAACGCAGCTGTCATGAAACCCACAAAACCCCTTTTGTTGGTTGTGACATGCAGCTTTCACCTTCCTAAATTACATCGGGTTTAAAAACGTTAACTCCAGCTCCTTGCCTTTTCCTGTCCACTTACATGTAGAAAATTGCATGCAGGTGTATGAGGGGAGAAACACCAACAAGTTTACAGTAGTATTTTGTTGTAAATGGCTTTCTTAGCTGTGCAGTAAAGAGGCGTAATCAATCATAAAGGCTTTAAGGCGCTGTTTGTCTTCATCTGGGTCTTAATGCAAAATTGCTGATAAACTGAAAATCTGATAAGCAGAAACAGACATTTCTGAAAAAGGAAAAACGCGTCCTGTGCGCGCCTGTGTTGCTTTGTCTGCTCCCAAGTTACAACAGTGTGATTACATGCTTTATTAAGTGCTGAAGTGCTCTTCCTGAGTAAAAGCAGATGTCACCACAAGGTCTGTCACTGAGTCTGGATCGGGGTGCCTGTGGTCAGTGTCTCAGCCCGCCTGTAGCTCCCTGCGGTTTCCCATCAATTCAGCACACAAAATCATCGCCAAACAAAGTGGGTGAAGCTGCAGACCAACAAAGTTTTTTTTTCCTTTTTTTTTTTTCGCTCACTGTATGTTTTCATTTCCCCGGACGTATAGAACATCAGCGCACAATATACTGGAAATTAAAAGACGGCTCGCGCGGACAGATGTTCGCCGCTGCACAATAATGTGGCCTGGCATGAAAATCACGCAGTAAACTTTATCTGCTAGGCGAGGGACCCAGTTGCTATTTCTGTTTGTTCACTACCATAATGCGCAGATGCCGAGGGCTGCACCAGGCCGAGTCCAGCAACATTATTTTTCGTGTTTTTAAAGCTAAATGCCAAAGGGAGCGGGATAAACATCCGTAATTATCATGTGTTAGCACAAGCTGAAGTGCCCTTTAGCGAGACATGACGTCCTTGCCAGCTCCGGGGTTTTGCTGATCTGCACGTGAGTATGACCTTTGACCTCTTTGCTTAGGACAGCGAATGAATGGTCTCCATATCACGCTGCATTTTATCACATTTTCACAACTCTGATGCGTTTATTTCAATTTGTAAAGCTCAGCGTATTTGCAAACAGCCACCAATCACCTGACTGACTTTTATACTAATTTTACATTCACTTTAAATGAATCTCCTTAAATGAATATTCTTATCCTGAAGACGACTGTTTGCGGAAACCTTGATCTTTGCAAGCTATATTACATCCGAGTTGCGCGTATGTGACGATCTACTCTGCTTTAATGTCTGCCCTCAAGCCTGCACCTCACTGGAACAGGTAAGCAGTTTTTTATTGCATCACTCCACATCATTTGAGCGTATATCAAACTAAACCACCCATTTGACAGCAGACACGTCCTTGACCAGCAGAGGCATAAAGAGGTTCAGGGCAGGTCTTTATTCCAGGTGACACGTACAGTATAAACCTGTCACAAGTGTTTCCAGTTGTGTGAATCATTGATGACATTTATTATTTGGACAAGTGATGGGGGCAACAATGTGAGTAAATACCTAAAAAGTTTCATTTTAATTATCAAATAGTTGCAGAAGTAATGAGACATTTTAAAAGGTTTTAAGATCAGTAAAGCATGATATTCTGATTGTTGGCA
>JAOXYL010000051.1:11344456-11363756 GCA_028564955.1 Terapon puta
AAAATCATCAAGTTTCCTTGTATAATTAAAGGTTTGCAGGAACTAAAATGCACAATAATAGTCTGCGGAAACAGTACATTTATCTGAAGAGTCAGCAGCCTTTAATGATTATGTTGTAAGGTTATGTTATGTTATTGCGAACAGACTATTCAGCTGTAATGGTGACATCCTCAGTAAAAATCAGAAAAGGGGTGACGTTCAACATTAACCTGTGCCGAAGCCATTACTTCTCACACTAAAGGTTTTTATTAAGAGCCATAAAACACATAAAGCACACTACAGCGTCATGTCTGAAATTTGGCATTGCGATTAATATATATAGATATATAAAAAAAAGAAAAGAGAGAAAAAAACTAATGCGGTAATATACCGGAATTCTTAAAATAAGTGTTTTTTCTTCTTTAGTCTGACTCTTCCCATATGTGCTCCCTGTGTTTCCCAACACTGGGAGGGAACAGTGGTTAGGATTTACCTACCATAGTATTAATTAATCATTGCACATCTGTAAGTGTGTATGCCCATTTTGGTGCCTGTTATGTTTGTTGACTCGTGTGTGTGTGTGTGTGCTACAATGGTGCTTTGGCACTTTGGCACCTGCGCTACATTATAAACCTAAAGGCTTGGATAATAAGCTGCAGGTGCACTCCTGGCAAACAGAGAGGAGATACAAGAAGGGGGGGTGGTGGTGGCAGTGCTGGAGTGTTTGTGTGTGTGTGTGTGTGTTGGTGGTGGTTGGGTCGGGGGGGGTGGGGGTCACCTGCTGTTGCCGGTTGGCACTCTACATTAGCGAGTATATGACATCAACCTGGCTCCTATATCTCGCTCCACGCAGCACGTTCACGGGACTTTTTAACAGCGGAGCGACGCGTCTTCCAGGAAACTGGCTTCAAAGCGCTCAACAAAGACAGCGACTCCTTTGTCCGTCGTTCCCTTCAGCCTGTGGCACTGTCAATAATTATTGATGTTAATTGCCGCGATGATTAGGGTAATTTCTTTATAGCTGCGTTGGCAGGTATGCAAAGTAAAGATGGGCTGATGGAACAGGCCACAGAAGGGGCTTTTCTCATTGACAGCGTAGAGTTGAAGTGACAGCCAATAAGGAGCCAATCTACTTCATGAAAATCTAATTATGTGATGAATGGTGAAATGTATAGACTCTGGCACAATAATATTGCACTCCCACCTGTGAAAATACTAGCTGGAATAATTGTTTATGTTGGGGGGAGGCTACTTTATTTATACAATGCATGCAGGGTTGTGTTAGTGCCTTAAGTGTGGTATCCACAAACATCTGCCTCGTGTAACCCCTGCATACACACAAACACACAGATTAGAGGTTCGGCACTCCTGCATACTGTATATTGTATATAATCTGCAGCACATTTAAGGAAAGTGACGGATAAAAAAAAAAGAAAGTGCAGCGCATAAAAATAAAGTTGCAGACTGAACAAAATCTTTTTTTTTTCTGCAGAAGATTGATGAGTAAAATTCACATCATTATAGCTTGCGAATCCCTCACCTGCTTAACATTTACTGTACTTTCTGCTGAAGCCCTGCTATACTCTCCGTTAATGGCTTCCAGACTTGATCTTGGCTGAAGCACATCGATGTGATTGAGCGAGAATGCTCCTCTGAAGCTGGAAACAGTGACCGACTTCTACTGAGAAATGTTTGTATGTTTAGTGTAACACCGATACAGTGTGAGTGTTCTTGGTTTAAACCTCCCCTTCCTTCAAGACTAAGGCAGTATCTCCCAGAGTTTCGATCTTATAATTTCAACAGTTCTCATTTTGGTTCAGTTGCATTTTGTTTTTAAAATGTATCCACTCTGCAACTGCAAAAATGAACAAAGACCAGCCCACCTGAAACAGGCTGTCTGCTTGTGAAGCATATCAAAATGACAAATTTGAAATCCGTGGTTTAGAAGTAAGGTAGCGAGGCAGCGTACAACATATGGCACCCCGTGTTCAAACCTGGCAACAGGCAACGGATTAACAATGGAGATTTCCTCTAAATGAAACAAAAATCCCTCAAAAAAGGGGCCGTCATTAAAAGGGGTGCAAGTGTAACCTTCACTTTCATGTGCCCATGGGAGTGAGCGCGACAAGAGACGGAGACTTTTTGATTCTTTCAGCTGCATTTGGAGAGGGAGACTGAGCTCTCGGATCTTCTCATCCACACTTTCCCATATGGCATATGGATCTGGGTGTAGATCGAAAGGATGAGACACAAAAAGGAAGAAAAAAAGAAAAAAAAAAAAAGAGTCCCATATGTGTGTCTGTTTCTCTTCATTAGCTCCCAGCCAAACAGAAGTACCTCCTCAGCAGCTTGATTGAAATTAATGTTGTTAAAAATGTCAGGACGGACGCAGTTCACTCACACGAGGATTTGACATCACAAACATGACTGTTCTCACAGACTTTGGAAAAATACTCTATGAAATATGTAGATGTATAGATATATATACACATGGTGTTTATACTGCATTTTAAAACAGTCACCTTGAGGTTCTTTCCACCAAACACTGCTGTTGGTGGATAAAAGAGGAAGGAAGAAGTGTTAAGACCGGTCCAGCAACATGGCTTCCAGCCATACTTCAAAGGCCAACATGCAGAGCTAACCTGAAATGACCCTGAGACTTTTTACTGCAAGATGCAGCTTGATTTGGATTTTTTCACAGCATTCATATCTGTTTTGACCAGAATTTTGGACATTTTTAAAATTTTTTATCATGCATCCATAAACCTTTTTTTTTCAATCCCACTTTGAGATTTGAGCTAAACTGGTGTTAAATTTGCAGTCTGTCATTGAGGAGCTGCACACCAAGCAGTGACATACCATCACCTTATGAGGCTGATTGGGCTTAAACTTGTTAGTGTTTAGCTCTGTTTTGGTCTCCTTTACCTCCTGGGGGAATATCCCGGCTCTCGAGCAGCCTAATGCTCCACTTTCTTCACCAGCTTGTCGCAAACCTCGTCTTACCACAGGTGGCGTACGGCGGGCGTCTTAGCAGATAACAACCGCATGCTTTGGCTGGAAACGGTGAGAAAACGGTTAAGTTCAATCCATTTATGCCGCAGCTCCATTCCAACCGCTGTGACCCCTCCCTCTGCCTGCTACCAAGTCCAGACAAAGTGCCCATTGTACCACTGTCCTCATTCTTCCTGCAACACCACCCTTTTAAGAATTTCCCTATCCCCACCCCTGCAAATCTAAACCTAAATTTAGCCATTTAGACCCACATCTAAATGTGAGGATATATATTTTTGATTAATTATACATAATGACTTGCCAAAACACCACTTATCCAAGTCATAAAATTGGGCTTGACCTCATTATCTGGATAAAGCACTTAAAAGTTACCTGTGGTATTAATGCACTGTGCTTTCCAATCAATGTGCCCAGTCCTGTGACCTCTTTCTCCTTGGAGGGGTGGGTTCTGGAAGCAAGGCCTTTTTTTAATGTCTCGTTGTGCTGGGCCTTTTTAAAACAGAAACCCTCCCACTTTTATTTTATAGGAAAACTGGTGTTAGATGTGGATGCTGTCTGTCTTCATGTGGGCATCTTCCTTTACTGATGATCCACCGAATTGGACCTGTGTTCTACCTCCGGGGGGCTCAACGGGAAATTCCAGCATCCTAAACCTCATCCAGTCCTTTGAGAAGCACCTGCGGTAATTCTTATCGCATAGGCAGCCTCAATTTGCACACGGCCTCCCCTTTTGACACTTTTTACCCACGTTCCTAGTGTCCCTAGCGGACGGGGATAAATCTGCCGTTACCTTGGCGAAGGTGTTGACACTGGGCCTGGCACCAATGAATTGCACTGCTGCCTCAATTAGCTGCTCGGGATCTTGTGTCAGAGCCATGAGGACAAGGGGGGCGATGCGATACCCTGAGGCCGAGGCTCTGTCGCTTACCTGGTGGCCCCGTAGTGTGTCTTAGCATATCATATGCCCATCACGCTAACGCATACACACACACTCGCGGCTCTTTTTACACGGATTCTGCAGAAAGGCAGCCACGGGAGCCTCTGCGGGTCCGCGGCTCCTCCTCGGGTCAGGAATGCACTTCTCTAACCGGGGCCAGGCCCGACGGGGAACGGGTTACAACTGATCTGATGTCAGATATTCTCCAGAAAGCGGTAGTTGCCAGCAGGATTAAGGTTAAGGAGCATCTTGGTGCTGGATCTGCACTTAGGGGCATCTTGTAGCTCGGAGGAAGTAGTGTCGGCAGAAGGGGGCGAGTGTACCTCCCTGTTACCCCCTAGCCACCCTCCTCCAACTGCCATCTGATGTGAGGTAACATGTGAGGGCGAGCTTCCATCTGTCCACGGTATACGCTAGCAGAAGGTGCAGCTAATGAGGCTTGATTTGCTGCTGCACCTGCCTCCAATCTGGGGGGTGATGGTAGTGGTGGTGGTGGTGGTGGTTGTGCATGAGGTTGTGTGTGTGCATATGTGTGTGTGTGTGTGTGTGTGTACTGGGGATGCTCTATCTCACCATCCTCTCCTCCTCCTCCTCCTCCTCCTCCTCCACCACCACCACCACCGCCCGCCCCCTCTCCCCCTCAAGGTGTAATCATTGGTTAGCTTGTATGGGAGCGCCCGCAGGTTGATGGACCCTGGGAATTCATTAGGAAGTAGGTGAGGACTTGGGTTGAAAGGGCCTTTTGACCTGCCTCCAAACACCCTTACATTACAAAGCAGAGGACGACTCAAAGGGAGAGGAGGGGGAGGCGGCCGGCTCGTCGATGCGTCTTCGCTGCTGGTCTGCCCGTCGAAAGGGAAAATGTTGATGCTCATATTGTAGCTTCCTCTGCAGTTTTTTTCCCCCTTCTTTTTTACGCAACAACTCCTAAAAAAAATGAGCTTATTCAGAAGCAGTCGCATCAAAATCTGTTGCCAGTTAAAGTTTATGAAATGCAACCAAAACAAGATATTTTTTGATAGTTGAAGATGAGGTTGTTTTCCTCCAGATGGTGTGAGGGGGAGGTGTTATGTCCACATGTTAAATGCAGCATGTTTATCCCCCTTCTCTGTTCCCTGTCACAGATACCATTTGACACAAGAGCTCTTCAGGGGCCAGTTATTCCAAGCCATTGAATCCAGATCAAAACCAGCCCTGCGTTTTTTTGTGACTCAGTGCTCAGCTCCCCTTTTCTTCACAATCAGTCCCTTACTGCTTCTGGAACCGAGAGGGGAGACGCAATTCTCTCCCTCACTTTCTCGTGGCGAAGAGTAGCACAAAACATGAGATTTTTCTTGTTTTGTTTTCTTTTACTTTTTTTTTTTTTTTTTTGTCGCTCATTCTTGTAAAATGTTGCGTTTTTGAGCATGTGGTCCGGCGCAAGAATTCGCTGGGAAAATAAAGAAGACAAACGGGGCTCGTTGCCCCGAGGCAGCACTTATAACTAACAGTGAACCCATCCCTGGGAAACCCTCTTTGCAAGCTGCGTGAATAATCCACAGGGTGATGTCATCGCCAACAAAAGCAGTGTGCCACTCTAGATTATTTTCAAATTAGCTGCCCCACTCAGAAAAGACTCCTGTATGAAGAGATCCAAATTAGAGCTTGCATTTTAATGAGTGACCTGAACAGGCTGGTCATACTTAACATATTCACATTCGATTGAGGGAACGTAGATCAAACTGAGCCTTTCCATCAGCGCTGATCATCGCCAAACTTAAAGGAGCTCTGGTGCACTTTGGATGCTAACTTCATGAAAAAAATAAATATGTAGAGTTTTATCAGGCCTCATATCATCATGCTGCACAGTCGGTGAACATGCTGTATGCTTGACCATGTTATTCATCAGCATCTGGATGGAAAACTATATCCTTGATTTGCATTCCAGCCGCCCCACTTTATGCTACACCTCATGATTTCATGAATACTTTATGGCTCCAGTTTGTCCAAATGGCTCACATTTCAAATTAGTTGAACTTACCACAGTATCAGTAAAATGATACAATACACATTCTCAGCATCTATAAATAATGTGAGCGGCCGCGGCTCCTCGCGGCCCCGGCAGCCGCTCCCGAAGTTGCATTTTAATCTCACCCTGCCTCCTCTTTGGATTAAAAAAAAAAGAGAGAGAGAGAGCGAAAGAAGATGTCAAATCTGGGAGCTGTTTTAAATCAGTGAGCCTCGTCACCAAATGAATCAAGCGCTGGGAGATAAATCCGAGGCCTCTGTTGAAATTATGAGCCAGCTCCATGGGAAAAGAGTTTATGCTGTGAATCTGAGAATGCTGATCATCCCATCGGGCTCATTTGTTTACTTTCAAATTCCCTCTTTTGTGTGGTTTGGAATTGGAGCAATGTTTGTGCTTGCTCTGGCCAAGGGGGAAATCACTTGAGATGTGATTAAGAAAATGGATACTGCCCTCTTCTGGCAGAAACATTGACCACGTCTTCATGAGTCTGTCACAATGACGCAGTTAATGAGTGTACAATGCACAAACTAGTGTACGACTGAAAAGAATATTTTATAATATATATATTAAAGCTTCTATCTCACCAGAAGCACAGATTTAAACAGAATAAATGTGTTCCCTTTAATCTATATTGTTTACAGCATTTTAATTGCACATAAGTGTGTCTTTATGTGTGAGCATACATCGGTCCCTCAGCTCCAGCAGACGGACATAATTCAACTCCAGGTCCTGAAATAAAAGCAGAATTAACAATTGTCAGACAATTTACCAGGCAGGCCATCCCGCTCTAACCAGGTAATTGTCCAAAGCTTTTAATGGCCACTGCAAGGCATTCATTAAAGCGATGTATAAATCCCATATGTTTCCTCTGCCTCTCTCTTGTGTGTAATGGTGCTCCATCCTCGTGGCTGACGTGGGTCAGATCTTCAGGCAGGTGGCTGGGAAATGGAGGCAGATGGGCTGAGCACGCCACCACTGAATCTGTGAAGTTCTCTCTTCAGTTTCAAGCTGCACCGATGGGCCCTTGAATTATTACCGGGCCCCCCATTCATAATTAGCCCGGGCCTGGTGGGGACCAAAGCCCCACTAATGATGCCTTTGTTGCGGCTGATCCGCGCCGCACAATCAACAAGAGAGGACGTATGACTGGGAGAAGCAGTCCCACATTAAGCGATAACGTGCCTTTAGGGCAGCCTCTCTAAAACAATCACGCACGGTTTCGGCTCTCCCCTCGTTAAAGATGAGTGTTCACATGGGGCGTGAGACAGAGTGTGTGCATGCGTGTGTGTGTGTGTGTGTGTGTGTGTGTGTGAGAAAGAGAAGCTTGTAGGTCTTCAGATATGCTGGTTCCCACAGGCAATACATAGTTAGTTTGATTTCAGAAGCCCAAACTGTAGTCACTGCGATAAAGATGTCTCAATCCTTCAAACTCAAATCCGGTCCAGTTTGATTTATTTATTTTTACTTTGCTTCGATGTCATTAGGCAATATGCGTCTTTAACATTAGATGTGATTTCATCATTTTCCCCCCTGTCTTGCAAGAGTGCAACACAAGGAAGTAATCAAACATTTCAGCAACTTGGCTGTTGTTTTAAACTACTCTGAGGCCGTGATTTTAGTCCGTGTGAAACAGTGTGCCGTCTCTAGGTTTTCAGCCAGCGACATTAAAAAAGGCATCGCTATAATAAACTGTAGACAGATTAGATTTGAATTCTCATATGTACTCTTTAAATGTACCACTTCACTGACACATTTCAACGCAGGAAAAAAAGTTGAGGACACAGCTACCTGGATGACCCCGATCTTTTTTGGAACGCAGTCAGAAGGAGAAGAAGAGGAGATGTTTTTCTGTCAATATAACATCACTATCACAATGCAAAAGCACCCCATCGCAGGTAAAAGCTGCATTAATCATTTGATTTCGGTAAATGAGAAAGTATTAGGAGAAAAAACGTACAAGCAAAAGCATTCATTTAACTCATCTATCATAATACTGGATAATTAGTGCTTATGCATCAACATGTGAGGTGCATTTTAATGTCACAGCTTATCAAGGTGGTGTTAATTGCAATTTTATTTATAACTGTATTTTTTAAAATGTATTACAATACCTAATATTTTACAATCACATGATCTATACCTTATAATACATTTTGCAGGGTAAAAATATGATATTTAGCTAATTTAAATACAGTTAGTTGGGTCATATATTTATACTTAGTTACTTTTACCACTGTTGTTTAGGTAATGGCCAGTATATGAGTATTTTTCTTTGTATCTTTTTATATTAAAGTATGAGGGAATTAAGTAATTATGGACATAGGTTTAGTTATTAAGGTCTTGAAGTATGAGAAAGTTTGGGATTTTCAGATCATTTTCAGCAACAGATTTCATAATACCGGACAGAAATTGAATTTTTACATTTCAATAGAACCAAAACCGGCCCACTGCCTCCCTCTGCCAGCTCTCCTTCGCCTGACCGTTTCACCCGTTCGGTTCAAGGTGCCAAACAAATACTCCTACTTACAAGTGCAGATGAGAGGGAAGGTCGCACGGAGGTCTGAAATAATTTCTGACTTTCCTCCTCTTGATCACGACAGCTCATCCTCTACCTGGGAGGGAGCTGGAGGAAAAAAGAAAAAGGACGAAACACGGGACAGGAAATGAATCGCACGTTTTTTTCCCCTCAAAGACTCTGTTTGATATTGATGCCAAAAAAATGTTGGGATGGGATTTCCTATATATGTGCACATTAATATTGAAGTTATTTCACATACGAGTCCATCACGGTTGCCTTCAGAGGATGCACTTGAACATCACTTGAACCTCTTCCACTGAAGGAGACTGATTTTTTTTTTTTTTTTTTTTTGGCAGCTCTTGTCATCGTCTCTGCCATTGGGAGAGCTGGCAACATGGTGGCACCAGCATCTGTTTCTGGCTCACAGTGGCAAGGAGGAGCGAGAGGAGGGAAAGGATTTAGTTGGCACTTTTGGGATAAACCTACAAAACAGCGGTCAGATTTGTGGATTGTAATTTCTCCCGATGTACTTTGGAGATGACGGCAAAGCTAATCGGCCCTTTGTTTGATCTGAATTTTTTGTTGTTGTTGTTGTTGTTAGTCAAAGCGTGCGGGGGGCAGTGAATGCAGCAGAGGAGGTGCGCATCTATCCAATAGGGGGTGGATCCCAAAGTCCAGAAACTTGGCCCTTTTTCAAATTAGAGTGTATTTGTGCATTTATTAGTGTTCATTGACAGGCTGTGTTAAACGATTGCTCTCCACCCACCGGTTAAGTCCAGCTTTGAAGTTACACGTGAAAGGATTACCAATAGTATACGCCCAAGCAGACTAAAGGCAAAAACTGTAATACACTCTCGCTGATTGCGTTCACTTTCATTCTTTTTCCGATTCAAATGAGCGACTTGAGTGATGTTGGCCTCTGCGGGGAATTCAATGGAAATTAGTTTTAGGCATGTGGACAGTGCATCCAGCCAAATTCCATTCAATTAAGTTGAACCTCTGTAGTTTAGATGCTCGTCCAGAGTTTTTTTTTTTTCTTTCTATTGTCCAATACACATTTTATTTTGCTAAAGTGACTCCCCCAAAGACACCAAAAGGGTTGCATCAGTCATTGCATTTAACTTACTGCAAGAATTCATAAAACTACTCCTTTAAGCATTATGAAAGTATTAAGAGGAAATAATATGGATGCATCTAATATTGCTAATTAAGTCATTTAAACTCTCATACTAAACGGCATCCACAGTCTTAGTTAAGCCCCGTTAAGCCCTAAATGTGAGATTTTTAACCTCTGTCTTTCAACTGAGGCCTTTCGTTTGATGACTGCTTCATGAGTGTCTTGTTAATGTCAGCCTGGCGTGTTTTCCACAATCTAATAACACAGCCTTTGGCACACAACTCTTTGGAAACACGATTGTTAAGATGTTGTTGCAGTTGCATGAACCCTGTGAATTAACAATGTCTGAGCGGCGCGGCTCGCTGATTACATTGAAACTAAGATGCAGGAAGTCAGCTGTGGAGAAGCCCTTTATGGTTTTTGGCATGTCGGCGAGACTGTTTGCAGCCAATTGTTCAAAAGTCAGCATTTTCACAGATCGGGGCAGAGAGCGTTAAGTGATGCAATGGGATGATTAAAAGAGGGCAAGATCGTAGCATTTGTAAGGTGAAAGCTCAAAAGCAGCAGCATTATGACTCCACAGAGAAAAGCTTTCAGATCTGTGTAATAACTGGATTATTCCAACTTTTGTTAAACCACATATGTTTCTGTTTCTTACATGGCTCCGTTAAACACTTCATGGCATCGTTTTAGAAGCAACATAGAAACATCCAGAAGCTAACAACTTCCAGATAAAATCCCAACCCAGTGCTTTCAGTCCCCCTGCCGACCGCCCTTATGTCAGTAAAGCACATAACACACATTGACCTGGTCAACAGTACAACTGAAAATCCATAATGTGAAATGTGATTTCCTCTTGTTTCCGGACAGACTTTCGGGACAAACACGGGGCAGACAGCCACTACTGTACCTAGTAGATTAGACTTCCCCACTTCTTCCTGTTTCATTCCATCCAGGTGCATACTGGGAACGCTGCCATGTATATCCCTTGGTGCACAACAGTACAGCGCAGCTGTGGAAGCCACCTAAATTTGATTCCTCTCGTTGTAGCCTAGCAACGGTGGGTATTAGCGCACACAAGCTGGATGGGTGCAGTTCTGGTGCCAGAGGCAGGATGGGCGCCTGGTTGCAGCTCATTGGCAGATGACATTGAGTGAAAGCTGGCATTCTGAGATTAGGGGATCAGATGCTCACAGTGCTCTATGCAGGAAGTAGTATGAAATGTAAAATCAATGCCAGGAGGGCTTGACAGGTTCTTTACACTTGGCGTACAGATGTGCACAGATACACCGTATATAATGTTGTTATACAGCACATAAACCCACATTACATCACCTCCATTTTAATATGTTGGGACAGTCTAATTAGCTCTTTGTAAGACTCCAGTATCTCAAATGAAAATGCAATGTTTGCTGATGTAAAACAGACCGAAAGACCATTTTAAAATTCTGCTATCAGATCTTGGCTTCCGCTGCAGATAAGAAAAGTAGCTCAGGATTTGAGCAGATGTACTGGCGTCTTTCCAGCAAGCGCAAATTCCTAATGTCACCTTTGCTATTGATTTACTTTGAATAAATGAGCCACTGTTTAGACTTGTTGTGTGAGGAACTTAGCACAGGGGGCGTCCTGGCAGCTTGGTGGTCGAAAACGTGTGTACCATGTAAACATGAATTCCTGGTTTGAATCCAGCCCAGGACTTTTGTCACATGCCTGTCTTGTGTCTCTACTACCTGCAAAAAATCCACCACCCCCCTCACCTCCCTGAAAATGAATAAATAAATAACCTTAGGATAACACAGCCAAACAATACACCTCTTGTGGATTTAAAACACAAGCCAGTAGCATTTCCACTGGCTTGAGGCTGTCGAGCGGGGGAGGAAACTCTCCCCCGAAAGCGTTGGCAGCTACGCTAGCTTCTGTTTGTTAGAATACCAGATGCCTCACGCCACATGCTTCAACCACTTTGATTTCATCTCTGTGCAGTTGTTGATCAGATCTGTCTCTGTTTGACGCAACCTGCCTCCCGTCTCCCTCATAACTTTCATCTTTTCCAAGCCGGGCAGGCAGGCGGCCGCGGCTGTCTTGAGATGTCACCCGGTGACGTGCAGTGTCCATCTGGTACACGTTGTAATGGGCCTGGATGAATGAATGGCCAGCCACTCCACTGCTTCCTTTATGATTCTCAGCAGTGGTGCTGTCCAACTTTGATTCCCCAGTTATTAGGGAATCGAATTCCCCACTGAGGCGACGCCCAGAGGAGAGGAAGAGAAAGAGACACACAAAAAGAGTGTGAAATCTGTGGCAGTGCTACAGAACATACTGTACGGCCCACTACTGCTCTCTTCCTGGAGACTCTTTTTTTCTTTGTGCGTCTCTGTATTGGACGTTAACGCTACATTCGGTGCTATAAAACTGGAGGGTTGGTAAAGATTTGTAGGAGCAAGCCGACGTGCAGCACTCTTAATCTGAGCTGTTGAATTGTGTGAACTTTGCCATTTGGCTGAGAGGGAGTGAAATTTAAGGCCTGTTCAAAGAGCAGCGGTACAGTAAAAAAAAAAAAAAAAGCAGTCTGAAGGTCATGTAATGAACTGAGCACCCTACGACAGAGACACTACACTAGGTGGGAAACCCTCTGGGGATTTTCCTTCATCTTAAAAACTATCGACCGTTTCCCTCTGAATTTAAAGGGCTCCTACTGGATCCCATCACAAGGGGATTAAAGAGGAAAAGGGCAACTGGGATCACTTGGAGAGCAGACCCCTTCCACTTGAGCCAACACTCAAGCGGGGATGAAGTGGAGGCGCAGAGACGACCCAGAGGGAGAGAGCGCAGAGGGAAGGGAGAGACGGGGAGGTGGCATAGTTTGGATTCCCAATATGTGTCCGGGGAATCCGAAGTGAGGCCAGATGGCACAGGCCTGCCGGTCTTTGGGAATCACAGCATACGGCGGCGGGACGCATGGCAGAAGGTAGCGGGAAACAGTGCCGGGGTCAGCTCTTGATGTTGGACGCTCCCCGGAGCGGTTCCTTCCATCCCTTTGAACAAGAGAGCATCTCCGCACAACTGTGCCGCTTCTCTGCTTAATGCGGCAGTTGACTTCAAACGCCGCGCTATTCCCTCCTGCCCAAAGCCTCCTGAGTTCTAAACATATGTTATCAGACCTGATGAAAACACTGTGCCAATAACATGCCACTGAGCGCCACACATGGACATATGTGTTCTGTTTTCGCCGCAACTTTCATCTCGTGCAATTTCATTTGACTCACCCGAGAAACTGACATGCGGGCGCCACGTCACGGAGACGCGGCGGCGGCGCTTCTCGCCGCCTGTCATGCCCGCGCGCCTTGCTATAGTGTGAGGCTTGAAATGATGGCAGCCAATTATATCAGTCAGCTTTCTGAGACAGATGTCCAATATAACCTGGTTAGCGCTAATAGGCAGGTTTTTAAACAAGAGTAATTATTCATCGTTCACAGACCAGTAAAAGCGACGGGTTCTAATATCTGATGCTGAATGTGTGTGACAGGTGTTAGCACCAATTTCCGTCAGTCTCCTGTGGCAGCGCCCACTATGAAAACATCTTAAAACACGTCTGCAGCCGCGTGGTAGTGATCTCGCCCATTTTTAACACATACTCTTTGACTTTAGGAAAGAGGCAATTCTGCATGTGCATACTGATTATCTCCCTCTATTTCTGTCTAAATAACAGTTTTCTGGAAGCCAAGTGTGGTGTTATGCTTGTTGTTGCATCTCCATATCCGTGTATAGACTAAGATCCCCTCGTTATTCTCATTAATGGTCCATCTGTCATCTTGGCAGAAGCCCACTGGTATAGAGTTAGCTATGATTAACATTTAATCTATATGATTTTCTAATGAAAGCAGGAGTGCCACACTCAGTAATGATTGATTTGTTCGCTTTTTAATAATGGCTCAGGTTGTTGACGGAGATGTTGGACCGTGTGCTGATTATGATGCCATTGTTTTCTGATTTTCATACAATGTTGCTGTGTTGTTGCGAGGTATTGTTGGGGTTGTACATATCTTATGGAAGATGAAGACACTGTCACTCACCTGTGTGCGATGCAACATTTTTGTGGTTTAGCTTTTGAGTGTAATCTCGTCCTTTGTTTCATCATCTCTCAGTGTAACGGACGCAAGAAAATCACTGCATCGTGCAGCATGCTTCTTTTGCGCATGTGTGCTCTGAAAAGTCATAGCTTATTTGGATTGATGTATTGTATGTGCACTGCAGTACACTGTCTGGAGAGTCTCTGCTTGTCATCCAGTAAATGCTGGGATGCATTCCAACCCCCATGAACCTGAGAAGTGAGTAAAATGAGTGAAGGGATACAAAATCAGAGACGTTTCCTTTTTTCTCTCTCTTTCTTTCTGTCTTTTTTTTTTTTTACAACAGTTTAAAATAACCTAGTTTATAAAATGTCAGATAATGTGGAACAGTGAAAACAAGCTATATAGCCCAAGTTGTTACAACATACGAAATCCTCTGTACCTATGCAAAGCAATCCCTCTTCAGAGGTGGACAAGAATGCAACAGATGTCTTCTCTCTATAGTATACAGAGAAAAAGCAGTAAAAGGAGACACAGAATGGTAATATTAAGGGACAACATCACGATGAAGAATACTGACCCTGAATCCATTTTCAGGCAGACATCAAGCAACGACCAGGTGCCGCCAAAATAGGTGGGACATGTTTAACACATCCTCTTCTCAACCACCCACCCAGCAGTTCATAACCAAAGATACAACATATAAAATACATATGTGTAAATCACTGCAGAGAGAAGCAACACATCCTTGCACATGAAAAGCTGGAAGTAGCACACATTTGGTGTGTTTGCTTAATAAATTACTTAAATGATCAGTCAATTATCAAAATTGTTGAATAATTTTCAGTTAACCCGCTAATTGGTTACTTCAGTTGTCACACCAGCTCTGCTCTCCATTTTCATTAAGGTATTTAGCTGGGATCAAAGATCCATAGTGATCTTACAATGACCACAGGGTGGCCAATTAAAGTGCTCTGGAAACCAATGAGATGCAACGACAAAGGCCAAAGCTCAGCCAAGCACAGATATTATTGACTGAAAGGCTTTTTTTTTTTTAATTCAACATCCTGGTCTTTGCTGTCTCTATACAGCGCTTCCCAATTCCTACTCCGAGAAGATACTTGAGTAAATTGCCACATCAATACCCAGAAATGAAATGCCTGTACTCCTCACACTCAGCAGATGCCTCAAGACAGTGACGTGTGTTGCAGTCGTCTGCGTGAGCAGCACAGACCTTCCATAGGCTCACCGAGACATCTGCCATACATGGCAGCATGAATAGAGCTGTTGGCTTAGGTTCAAGCTTTCGAGAGTGCCTTTTGTCTGCGAACGGCCCATTGTGGAAGGATAGGAGGATGGTGTTTACGGTCGCCGCTACCTCCGTGGCCCCCACAAGGAGGATAATGAGATACAGTTGTTATCGGTGACAGCTGAGGGCCACGAGGAGTTGTATCGGCCTGGCGTCTTCGCTCGGATCCTCCCAGGGTGAGAAAGAAGATTGCGATGACACTCCTGACACACAACTAACGCCCTGTATTCTGTATGTGTGTAAAATGGAGTTTAGACGTGAATTATCCGATTGATTGTGATTAAAAATCATTTGATCAGGTGGCTGCTGATTGTAGTTGAAAAATAGTACATTTTAAAAAATGGATCACATCACTTTGCGAGTGATGTATTCAAGTAAATTGATTAGTTACATTACCCTAGTTACTCAGGGTAATTCTGTCAAAGGGGCCTGTAAACAACCTCAAACCCTCCACAAGCACATATTAAGTTTTTAGCATGAATAGAAACAGAAAACACATTTAACAAGAAGCCAGCCTACGATTGACCGTCAGCAGCTAACGCCCTGACTAAAGGTTTACCAGAAAACCGTACAGTGGCTAGCAGCTAATTTATATTTTTGTCTATAAATAAGGGTTTTATTGACCCAGAAGTACATTATTCCTCTTTAGTCCCATAAATGTCTGATGACACCTCAAAGAAGACAAAATGTTGAAGCATCGAATTGTTGCTGCGGCAACTAACCATGATGTTATTAGTGAATTTCGAATTGCTCCACCTCTCACTATTTATTGAGTAAAGAAGCTCCCACGTTACTGTAGTGTGTTGATATGTTACTGCCCAATACTGGTAGGTTTCCGTCTCAAATATACCTTTTTTGAACTTTGACATCTCTGCGTTACCCAACCAGCCTCCCCCTGCACACAGATGCCATTCACTCTTATCTCCCAGCTCAGACCAAACATAAAAGCAAATCAGCAGTGGCACACTTTACCCAATATCCATGCTGGATGTGGCACAACATCTTAATTGATTTGTTCCAAAACCAGATGAAGTGAGTCACAAAAATCTGCGCTATATGCCCCCAGATAAGTGCAAAGAAACACGATTTCTGCTTTGAAGGGTATCCAGCAATTATGTGTGGTATTTGCGGACAAACGCCATTGTTCATGGAATTTAGGGTCGAAGCTGAGGCCCTTACAGATGATTTATGTATTCAGCTGGGGATGGGGGTGGATAAAATGGGCAAATTTCATCTGGCTGTAGAAAGCTCCAGCCCAGCGGGCCTAGAGAAGGCTTAAACATAAGCAGGACGGGTGCCAGGTCCTCTCCTTGGCCATTGTGCTTTAATTAACCTACATAGGAGCTGACTGCTTAAATGTGCAGTGATAGATAAGGCCCCTTGGATGATTGATTTATTTACTGCACATGCTAGTGATTTCCATAACATTACTACCCCAATTACTAGCCATATGAGGCACAAAAGTCATTAACAGCCAGCCCCAATGTATGTATGGGCATGAATGTACCAACATGCAGTAAAATATCTATTATGGTGGACATTAGCTACCAAAAACATGAAAACACTTCTCACATGTGCAAAAAGGGAGAAAAGTCTTTCTGCGACAAGATCAACCAAGGTCAGTGATGTTTCAGTGGAGGACAGTGAGGAACAATTACACTAAATGATCAAGAGATGGTGGATCCACGACTCTTGGAGACATTGTTTTACAAAAGCACACTGGGCCTGGCTTTGTCAAGTGAAGTCTGGCGCGGGCCCAGCAGCAGTCTGAGGCTGTGATTGCAGCAGAACGTCTCCATCAGAGAGCACTAGAAGGTAACGGTGGGATTAAAATGGGCACTGCTGGCACATACAGGCGGGCAGAGTGTTTCTCTTTTTTTTTTCTCGCTAGGCCATTGTTCCATATGTGCTCCACCTGCGCCTCTCAGAGCCTCGCGCCAAACACACGGCCGGCAGGCTCTACCATCCTTGCTGATTGGAAGTTGCCATGGTGACGCTGTAAGCCGGCGCTGAAAATGGGGGGGTGCGCTGTAAATCTCAACATGGTATTTTTTTAATTTAGGAAATTGGCAAAGGAAGTGTAGTAAATGAATCGTCGTTAATAATAATTCACATATGGGACAAAACACAATTAGGCTGTTTTTGGCTACAGGCAAAGAGCAGGCAGCTCCCTCTAAAATGTGATCTCATCTCATCAAAGGCACTTCAGCTCTCCCAGTAGTCCTGAGTGAGGACATAGTACGCCTCGATCTGATAATGATGTTTATGGATATAATATCACTGAAGATTATCATTGGACACAGAGAGCAGCGAGACGGAGACATCAATCATGTAATGATGACCCACAAATTGATTCCTTATCAGCTCGCGCAAATGTGATGGTAAGAGTGATTCAGTGCATTGGTTTTTTATATGCAACTCACAGAAAACTCAAATTTATTTTTTTTTCCCTCTGGGAAGCGTACCCACTACCCAATGCTGTTTTGTTTCACAAGTTATTTTTTCATAAAGTGTTTGGAGTGCAGAGGAGAGGCGAGCTGCAAAGCTCACCCGTAGCTTTTAATAACACGATGGCCACCATCCAGCTTCAGACGAGTGCTGGGATTGGCTGATCCTTTCACACCCTGGCACCTGGAGCAGCCAGAAGTGTGTGTGCGTGTGCGTGTGTGTATGTGTGTGGGTGAGAGAGAGGGAGAGGGCGAGAGAGGCTGTTATTGGTGGCTGCACTATTGGAGGCGTGACATGACGAGAATCAAAAGGCCCTCACCTGCAACCGAGTGAGAAGAAAAATCATTAAAATGGTTTCAGGCCAAAAGCCTTTGCATAAAATCCAGAAACTTTTAGTTTGAAAAAAAAAAAAAAACATTCTCTCCCAGTGTTAAATTCAAAGTTCAAAGTACATTCAAGGAAATTCTTGGCTTGGGTTTTCTGGTATTTGCAGCAGGTTTGTAAGGAAATATGCAAGGAGAAAAACCTCCCCACCTACAATCTGCGCGGCTCGAGCTGGTACGAGGCAGACAAAGCTGCAGCGCTGCTCGCCATGGTGACCCACGTATTTGCCTATGATTAGCACCCCCTGCTGAAAACGGCTGTGCAAATATGATATGTACGTTTGCATGTTTGTTGTCATTCATTTGACCATTAATCCATAATCCAAATTAAACTGGCGGTAAACAGCGTTGTGCGGATGTGCGTTTGATTGTTCAGCTGCGGCTGCAGGATCATCCAGCGGGTTAATGTGCGCAGACAGGATCTTTGGGTCGGGATCGCTGCGACGATAAAGATAAATTCAAGCCATTTGGCCGCTTCCTGGAACGACGTCTAATGCAGGAAGTAAAAATGTCAGCCATTCTGATCTCAAGATGCCTGCCCAAGTTGGTGCTGTCTGTGCGGCTCCTGCGCTGGATTATCCAGTGCGGATGTGACCTTTCTGAGTCATTGAAAATGCAGAGTGGCAACAGACAAACTGACCTGCGGAGGAATTAGCCGCTGCTCCTTTCGTCTCCTGCAAACCCAACAGCTTGAACACGCCTGGGCGCTGCCTCACAAAGACGCTCTACAGAGGAGGCCTATTAATCTTCCCAAAGCCTCAAAAAGCAGAGGAGCCAGTGTGGGCCCCTGAGTCTGGAGCCTGGGGCCCACAGACAGGGGCTCTTGGCAGGCTCTGCGGGGTCACTCTTGGCCCTCGATCAAATAGGCGGGGGCGGGACAAGGGCACAGGACGGCGTACCTGTGCCCTTTAGCAGATGCCAGGCTGAGGCGTGCTCCGGGGAGAGGTGAGAGGATCAGTCCTGGTGCTGCCGGCCTCCACCGACATCAATCAGGATGGAGCCGCTGTTTCTCCATCATGAAAGGGGAGATAGATGGAAGGTGATCCGAAAAAGCAGCGCGGCTTTTCTCTCCGGTGTTCAAGGCCCGACGTGGAACTCGAGTGGATAAGCAACACCTGTGGCACCGCGTTCGCGTCGACCGCTGTCTTTGTTGTTCAAGTGATCACGCGGAGATATATTTCCACCACCGGTTTGATCTCTTGATACATGAGGCGATAATACCTGACAGCACAACGCGTACACTGTGGGTGTAAATAATTAGTTTGCTTCTGCGCCGAGTAAATACTGAAGCACAGTTGGCTTGTTCTGTATTTTTTCAGTCTTTTGTGGGATCACAACGGGAGAAAATGATCACTTTCCAGCAAAGTGTGTGTTTCCAATGAACACACTTTAATGAAATAAACAACCCTCAGGCCTCTTGTGTAGCAGCTGCACAATTAGGTGTGTATCGCCGTCTAAAAGATAATTTGGTGGATATTATGGGATATTCTGTCCGTTCCTCTGCTACACACAGGTGACA
>JAOXYL010000051.1:11407318-11442212 GCA_028564955.1 Terapon puta
CGTGCCGGGGCAGTTGGCCCTTAACACTTCGCACACAGCACTGCCAAAACTTGACCGGTCTGTAATAATTCACTTTAACTATGTTCAGCTCAGCCGTTCATCATGGCTTCTCAGTAGTTGGGACTGACTTGTTTAAATTACTTCGGAGTTGGTACCTTGGCTGCTGCTTTAGTACACTTCAGATCTGACCGGTGCTGTGCCTTTACCTGTACTGAATGAAACTCACAGCTTTATTTCATGGTAAACCCTTTTTTCAAATGCCCATCTGTAGAATTATTAATACTAATATTTTATTTTCACTTTCACTTCTTACAATTGATTCCTTCCACTTTTGTTACCTAAAAGTACAGACTTATCTTATTTGCAAACCGTCTTCATATATCATGAATGTATTAGTGTATAGTTTTTTTAGATCTGAACAATCTCTTTCTTACCCAGCACGAATGCTGATACCACAGCTCAGGGTAGGCCAGCCCTCGCTTTTTTTCCCAGATGTTAAATTTGTGCACCTCACTGCATTGACCTCCATTTAGTGATTGCTTTGGCTCGAAAAAGTCACCATGGTGAATTTGAAATGTAATTGCCACACTGAATACACTCATAATGACACAAACAATCTGGGTTTAATGTAGATCACAGACACCGGACTGGCGGGTTTCTCGTTTTCAGTTTTAAAAAGCACAGAGCAATAATCACTGACATAGACTGAGGCAATATAATAAAATATCTCTAATATTTCCACTGTTTTCAAAACCACCCATGTTGCTGAGAGTCATTTAAAAGGGAGACCCTACAGATTCCATATCTCCCTTTTTGCTTAGAGTAGAAATGATGGCTCTTTCATGGTGTCAATATTCAGTATGGCTGTTGAGATGGTAAAATGACTAAGCTGATAATTTGTGGACTACAAGTTGTGTGTGTATGGTAAATCTGTGGGGACATCCCATCAGTGGATCATTTTTGATAGATTGACAGACGCTCTCTCTCTCTCTCTCTCTCTCTCTCTCTCTCTCTTTTTTTACATCATTGATTGGTCTTTCACTCCCCCTGACTCATGCAATCCCCCCACCCCCACTCCAGCTCCAAATCCACTGTATTCATTTGCCAGCCCTGATCCAGGTCCCTGGCGGCCTCTCACTGTTGTCATTGATCGGCTGCTACATTGATGGCCCGACACACGCCCAACCACCACCAGTAAACCAACGCAGGCACATCCCTTAAAACATGCCCCCCACCCCCATCCAGCGACAACATCCACCGCCTACGCCCATCCATCCATCCTTACATACATACATTCATCCATCCCGCTGTTCACCCACACCAGCCTCCCACGCTTCATCCCTAACCTCGCTAATTAATCAGGGACTTAGTCAGAGTGCCGTCTGAGCAGCGGTGCATTTTGATCACCTGCTGCTGCCGCTGCTTCTAGCGTATCCTACATTTCTCATCTAAAATCTGTTGAGCCGGCAGCAGGATTAACGTTTGCCTGTCACTCACGCACACACATACCCGCTACGGGCTATTTTGTGTCACAGCTTGACGGCCTTTGATAACCCTGACAGGCCACAGCAGCATGGATGCAGGTCTTGGGTGTATTGTTGGCTTGTTTAGTATACGACCTGTCTGTCTTAATAATGAGGATCCCTAGATGGCTGTCAGTGATGAGAACCTCTGCGCAAACAACCACACATGTTATTGCGGTGAACAGCTGTCAGATGCGTTTTTGTTTGTATTTACCACCTTCTGCTAATATATTCAGGTTTTTTTTTTTTTTAAGCATGTAATAGCAGAATAGGTACAATGAGGCCTCTGCTCAGATTTTCAGCCTTGGATCGATGCAGAATGTAATGCGCTACCGGCGACTCATTTTTAAGCCAATATTTTGATGGATGAAAGATTAAGACTGAGACTCTACAGCTCTGTTTCCCTGGCAACCCCTTTTACTCACTTTTATCTAATATCTCTCCTGTTTCTTGATGCGATTTAAAAGAGCCTGTATCTCTGCAGCAGATGATGATGGTCAGCAAGTCTTTAAAGTACAGTAATAGTCCACCTGTAACATTTGATGAAAGTTTTGGTCATCAGAGGTGCAATTAATTCTGACACTGACCACAGGCCGTGGACTTAAAGTAGTGAAAATGAGCGCTTAGAGAAATTAGACTTTGTAGGTTTGCAGGGTGCACAGGCCAGTACAAACAATTAATTAAAGGAAAGTTCAGTAGTTGGAGTACTCCTCTGTACCAAAACACGGTCAAAACAACATGGAACTGTTCTTACTGCTGCAGTACATTGAACTGGCTGGCTATTAATTTGAGGGAATGAATTGAGTAATTTGAAGGCACAATTTTGTAATTTTAGGGCATGAATTATTAATTACAGGGAGCAAATTAAGTCGTACAAGAGTACAAATTATTAATTTGAGGGAACGATAATTTGTGTGCACAAATGATTAAGTGCATTATCCTGACTACCTGCTGGGCTCTGTAGCATTACTTGTCTCCGTGGCACGATATCTGTCTTGATAACGCTCCCCTGAGTATTTCAAATTGTTCTGTCCCTCTTTTTTTATTTATTTATTTTTTTTAATGATGTAGCCAGGGGTTCTTTTTGTCCCTTCCCTCCTCTTTTTCAATCTTTCTGTCTGCCCATCTCTGCTAAGGGGAGTGCTGTTGGTTCAGCTTTCCCTCCTGCCTCAACACCACAGAGGTAACCACTCCATTTCCATACTGCGTGCAGATACATTCGACAGACTCAAAAGCACTGAGCTTCAAAGCTAAGCTCTGCTAAGCGTTTCGTTCAGGGCCAGCTTCTATCCCTACTAATGCATGGTAAAGAGGTTCATGCCAATTTCTAAGTGACCTTTTCACCATTAGTCCTAAAGCCTGATGGCCTTTTTTTTTATATATATATATATATCTCTGATTCGTCCTCGGTTGCCAGATGGGAGGACTGTACGTTCTATAGCTTGACCTCCATTTTGATACATCTTCAGATCACATGATATTGGAGAAGCGGACTAGCCCCCCCTCATTGCTGGACTAAGTCACAAATACCAGGTGTATGGATTCAGCCGAGCTGCTGCATTTGCTCACCGTCGCTTTTATAGAATTATCCAGCAACTTAAAGTGTGCAGTAAAGCACATCTTATCCAGACTGCCGGTACCCTTTTAAAAGGGCTACACACAAAACCATTCATTAACGTACACAATATTGCTTTTCTGAATCACTGTAACTGTGGAGAATTATCTATTCTGACTCTGTGCAGTTTTTGCTCACAGCCGACTCTTAATAATAGGCGGAAGGGTTTTTGTTGGATTAGCCTACCATTCGTTTCTATCTTAGGATTTTGCTGCTTCAGAATCATCTTTAAATTAAGCTGGCATCCATAAGTCTCCTCTTAAATGTTGTTTTAATCTTTTAGGCATTGTAATACAACATTTCTACTGTGGACGGTGGCTTCATTCTGCAGCTGGAGTTTACATTATGTTAATTGTATGGAAGGAATTGTTTCTGTGGAGGGCTGGTATATGAATTATTGATTGACAGTGTTACAGGCTTTCTGCATGGGTTGGAGGAGGAGGCAGAGTTGTAGAAAAAACTGAACTGCCAATTTCAGCCCTGATGTAAAGACATCGCGCCCGTGTATCCAGTGTGTGAGGTAGACCATATTACAAATAATTTATCACTTTGTGAATATAATGCGCTATACGGTTCAGCTGCTGCACTTCTTTGTTGTCAGCAAAGATAGACATATCTCTTGCATTATGCATGTCAGGTAATCAGCTTCCGAATGGACTCCGTGGTAGTGTATTAATGAAGCAATGAAACTGCTGCCAGATGACATTTGAAGTTGAGGTGCTTTCTGATGTACAGTATGTCCTTTGTTTCCTCCCACCTACAGAAGCTCGTGCATTCTGCTCGTCCTGGACTCCAAAACATATCTCGCTCTAATTGAATGTCGTTATATAATTTAATTAACAAACCCTGACTATCAGCAGAGAGTGACTTGCACACTCTTGGTGCCCTATTCAACACTTGGCAGCTGTCCTCTGTGCATACACCACGCACAGTGGATGCTTCGTCACTAAAAGGCTTCCAACTGGGAAAAAGTCTTAAGTGTGATTGAATTTCTTTTTTCATTTCTGTGCTGTAATAACAGATTCATCTCATGCATATAATGCAACTACATTATACTGTTATTGTGCGGCATAATCACACATTTGTCGATGTGCTAGTGGGTGTATTTCCTGTGTTCTCTGTTGGTTGGCTATTGCAAACCAATTCTGCATCATGCCACTCCACTTCAGCTGCAGTCTTACACATGAATGGATTATTGAGGGGGCTTACCAGGCCCAGGCCTAGGGGACCATTAGTCTTCACCTACAGACCATCTGCAGAGAGATGCAAAACAGCCATCAAGAGCGTGGCTGAATGGTCTGTTGTTGTTTTGTTTTTCCTTCAGTCTAGTACTGCTTCTGTATAAGAGTGGTGGGGGGCTTATTACATGTCAGTATTACATGTCAGGGTCCCGTTACATCATAATCTATCTATGGTTTTATCTGACACTGGTATTTACGTACCATTTGGTCGGATAGAGAGATTCCACTTGAATCATTACAGAGATCTGGGCCAGCCTCTTACCTTGTGAGAGGATAAAGAGCACAGCGTCATCATCCAAAACGGCAAATGGATTAGGAGAAAAGTGACTGCTGTTTTGTGCGAGTAAGGAAGCGAAGTTATAGATCCCTATCGTGCTTTAGACCAGACAGCGGACTGCTTTTGCATAATAACGTCTGACCACGCAGTCAAATTACCTCTGGTATTCTATGCTTTGTATGAACTGACCTTTGTTGCACTCACAAATAATTCTGGGGTCTTTGTTCTGCCTCAGCTCCCTGTTGGTCATGCTGAGATTTCCACTGGTCACGCTGAGTCTTAAGGGAGGAAAATTGCTGTTGCAGTGGCTTGTCTGGTGGAAAGGGGCAGAGGGTTTGGCGTGGGCGGTGACAACCTGAGTCTCGCCCACGCTCCGCGAGGGCTCCCGCTGCATTGTGCACCGTCACCAATTTCCTGGGAGTCCTTTTTGGCGCGTGATGTAAAGAAACTTTCGCCGCAACAGCGCTGCACGTCGAAGGATTTGTGTGTCTGGGCTCGGGATTGTAAGTTTTTATCACGAGTCGTTGCTTCTCTCGCCAAGCCTACTGCTGTATCTGCATCAGTTCATTTGTTTTATCAATGCCCACTCATTGGCCACCATCCCAGTCCAGCTTGGACAGTGCCGACTTAATACAGAAGCAGCTATTAGGAGATAGCCTGCTCTTCATGGCCGCCCCGGGCAGCCGCAGTCAATGTTTGCTATAGGTATTGCCGTGGAGTTGATGAAAATAAACTTGCACCATGGCCGTCAGTCGTGGCGCTAGCGAGGTATCGATCGGCCGACCATATTGTGTGAGTGGAGCCCATATCAATAAAAGCACTTCATAAACAATTTCTGATGCTGTGTAGCTACAAAGGGCAGTCAGGTTGTTTTGAAGTTCTGTATTTCTGATGTACGGCACGCAACTTTCAGACAGCTGCCACGGCCAGGAAGGAAGATGATATACAGGAATTGTAGACGTCCGAGCTGCCAGTTCAGGCCAAACCCGGGGTTGCACTCCGTGTTCTTCGCTAAATGAAGCCAGGGCTTGCTCGACGAGCTCTGCAACAGTCTGTCTCACTTTCTCCAATTAAGCTGATCTGTCCGGCACCATATGACTGCGCACCTCCCGCTGTCTCATTCCTCAGAGAGATCACATTAAGCTCTGAAGTACACCAACCTGAACATTTCAAGCTGCCCGTTCCCCCACCTCCTCTCAGGCAGGTTTTGTGTTTTTTTTTCAGATGCGTCACACAGATTTCTTAAGAATCGCACCTGAACGGCAGCTACACCGCTGTAATTATTCCGCTCATGAATGTTACATGAACAAAAGATGGCTTCCGGGTTTGATGATCTGAAGCTTTGTGAGTTCAGGACCTAAGACTCGGAGCTAATCCACTGAAGAAGGAAATCATTAAATGTGGCCAACGCAAGATCGTACGCTTTTATCTATTAAACGTTTATTTGGCATGCCCTCCAGACATGCAGGGGTTTAGTGGTCTATTAGTCTTTAAACCTAATGACTGATGGATGGCTTTAATTTGTGTCTTGGAAATTACAATGCTAATCTGAGACAAATTATCAGTGAAAGTTAAGTCAGACTCCTTTTTTTGTTTTTTGTTGTTGTTGTTTTTTTCCCCCTCCTTTCTGACTCCTCTCTCACTCCCATCATTTCTCTCTCATGCTAGATTCGAGGCCGCGGTGCAATTTCCCGGTTACATAACAGAAGGGAGCAGAGAAATGGTAAAACTAATGAAGGCGAAAGCGGCCAGCTAATGGAGACCATTTTTGAGTCATACTTGGGTTTCAGGCAGATAGCCTTGGGCCAGTTTAAGCTCCATCAAGCTCTGCATTAAAAGGATGGATGCACTCGCAACAATTGCTGTGTGGGAACGTTCTTGTGCTGTTGTTTCTTGTTGAGGAAAATGGTTGAGAATTTTCTTTGTCTACCTTATCTCGTGTTTGACTGGCTAATTACTGCAGCGATGGGATGAGGCCGGTTCTTCAATGCAATAGTTGACGTCACCATTTATTTTCCTGTTCAAATAACTGAACACACTGCAAATTTGATGGTGTTTCACTCTTGAGTTTTTACTCCCTGCTGTGCTTTTTCCTCAGCTCGGGACTTTTCATTTCTGTCATGGGGGTAACGCCTTTTGCTTTAGAGTGTGGAACCTACCATTACAATGTGCCATGTAATGTTTTGGCAGAGGTGGGTGTTACTCCTGTTAATAAGAGGGCTGTTAGAAATTCCACAGGGGGAAAGTTCACAGTGTTTCCATTGTCATGACTGTAGGAAATGGAAGGATGATGTGTTGAGAGGTTGCCAGTGCTCCAAGAGCCACAGCTTCCACGCGGGTTATTTCTATTAAAGAATAATGTTATTCTTCAGCTGTTTGAATTTTTAGGACGTGTGATGTTTCTGTCACCTCAGACGGAGCAGATGTGGCTCGGTCACCCGCCACAGCTACTCTAACGGCACCGAATGCTGTACTCCTTTGTGGGAACGCCAGAATAGCCACAAGCTCGGCTCAAAGCTCAAATAAGTAGAGAATAACTTGGATTAGTTTAAAGTAGAATTTCAAGAACAGCACGATTGTGGTAGACCACCTTGGGGGTTTACCTGTCATTGCACTGATGCTTAATTGGCTAACTGTGGGCTAAAAGAAAATGCTGTAAACATCGTACCCTCTGCCCTTATCTGACAGCAGTGCACATTTACAACTCCTTTAGTATGACAGCCAACTAAAATCAATGCCCTTAATACTGAGTCAGTCATACTACCGCTATTAATCATCTGGCTGTCATGATTAAAGCAGCCAAGCATTAAAGCCTCGTCTTTCTGTTCGGGCAGAAGAGAAAATGCAAACAGGTTCGTGGCAATTCACACGAATGTTCACACTGTTCGTCTCCAACACCTCAGGGGCCAGTGTGGCGCAGTCGTTCAAGTCAAAAGCCCCAAGGCCCCAGCGCCGGGCTAGAGTTGCACAGCAGGTGCTCAGGGGAGGCCGAACTGGGGCCCCGGGTAATTCTATCTCAGATGGGGATTTCTGAATGTCCCAGATATCTTAGTGGACACATAAAGCTGATATTGTTTTAAAAGATTGTTTTAAGCATGCTGAGTATTTACTTATTTAATTTAATTTTAAGTTTGTCAGCCTGCTCATCTTGGTCTTAAGCATGTAGAATTGCAAAAGGTGGTGGTTGCTGAGTCGAATGAAATAGATGGCGAATTATTGTATCGACATTGTCATCCCTTTCCTATTCTATATATCATAGTACACACAATAAACTGACTGTGTAGCATAAAGATGTCTGACAACACAATACTTCAGTCTA
The DNA here is from genome assembly GCA_028564955.1 of Terapon puta. Classification (NCBI taxonomy): domain Eukaryota; kingdom Metazoa; phylum Chordata; class Actinopteri; order Centrarchiformes; family Terapontidae; genus Terapon; species Terapon puta. Next base: position 11,415,294 of record JAOXYL010000051.1, read on the forward strand.
AGCAGATTGTACAAGCAGACAGAAATGTGTAACTTGTCATCAGTCAGAAAGTCTGCCCCTTGCACCTTGGTGATTTAGATCAGTTAAGGCGTAGTAATGCTGAAAATATTCAGGGCACAACTCTGCAAGTCCAGTAAATCTGCAATTTCAACGTACACCTGTTAGAAAGCTTTAAATACTGCAGCCGAGAGCCCAAATATCGTCTGTCACTAAGCGCAGTGTGACACAGATAAAGTGCAGGTCTGATTACCGCTGATGTCACCTTTGGGAAGGATGGATGGTAACACACACACACACACGCACACACACACCAACTCAACAGTATTTGCTACTGGCTTAGTGCATTAGTCACACTCGTATGCTATGTGCAAAGTCTGCAAGTGGACGTTAATTAAGAGCAGGTCTCATTTTTTTAAATGCCGTCGAGCTGCTGAATCCAAAGTCCACAGGATGGGGTCTTTAATTATGTCCTTTTTGTACCTTTGCTGTCAGTAAGAAATTTGCTCATCAGGGGGCTGTAAAAAGAAAATCTTAACACACTAGGCTTTTGTGTAGGTGAAGGCCACTGAAGGCACCTTTTAATAATGCCTGCATTTAAAGACCTTAAGTTCCTTTTTACCTGTTTGATGTCAACTGCTAAAATGGCACTGACACGCGGTCCATTTGAAAGAACTGCCTTGTGGGGTTTCTGTTCTTTTGTCGCAAGACCACGCTCTTCATTAAAAGTCTGTCTGCAGACTCATTGGGCTATTTCCATAGAAAATAGGCCCCCTCTAATTTTTATGCTATTTTTTAAGTTCACTGCTTTAAATTAAAATGCATGCAAACAAGATTCAGGCTTTTGAATGCATCTGTTGTATCCAAAATTACTAGAGGACACTGAATTACTATGAGTCTTTTATAAGCCACTAATTATGGAAATTGACAGTAACAGAGATTTGTTGTGGATTTGGTTATTCTAATGGCCGTGGATGCCTTCAAGACCCACAGAAATAAACACAATTTCACTCTTTTAAATAATTGTCATCTTTGAATAATTAAAGGCATGTCAGGCTGAAGATAATGCGTCTGTACTTCTAATAATACACATAACAGTGCTTGTTTATATTTAAATACACACATGTATCACATATTAAACTCTGCAAGATTATACACTCACTTTATTTGGACTCTGTAGTTACATGAAAGGCTTTTTTACGTTCATAAAACACATTTTTGTATCTCAGGTCTGTACTTCACTTTCAGTGTAATCTCTTACAATGAATAGAAACTGTGTGGGTCTGTTATAAATATTGAGAATTGAATGACTCACAGATCATAGCAGCAATCTGGTAAATTGTCTCAGAGGGTGGGCTGGAAGCATGGGAGTGAACACTAACTCCCTCTCCTGCAGGGAGTCGATCCCCTGGAAGGTACAAAGTACCTGCTAATCAAACAGCTTAAATGCCGTTTGCTCAGTGATGTGGAATTAACTGCGTATCCTCATAAGCCTTTTGTCAATGAAAGGTATATGAAAGCACTGTAAATATGTTATGAAAGCGCATCAGCCGTAATAATCCATCTTCTTTTCTTTTTCTTTTTTCTTTTTTTTTTAACCCTTGCAGCTGTCCCGTTCCCCCCGAGTCACCGGCTGACGGCTAAAGAGGTGTTTGACAGCGATGGGAAGCCCAAAGTGGATGTGCTGAAAGCCCACCTAACCAAGGAGGGCCGCATGGAGGAGGCGGTGGCCCTGAGGCTCATCGGAGAGGGAGCTGCCATCTTGCGCTCAGAGAAGAACCTGCTGGACATCGAGGCCCCTGTGACAGGTCAGCAGTCAAATTTGGGACATTACGTGAGAAGATGGAGCGATCGATAAGTTAATTAATCTGCAGCTGTTTTAATTATTACTTTTTAATGAATTTTTTTCTTCCACAAGGCTAAACATCTGTTGATTTCAGCTTCTAAGTTGTAAAGATTCTTTGTCGTTTATGATAGTAAAACTGATAGTAAACTTCAATATGTTCAGATTCACTATGAGGCAGACAACACGTGACATTTGAAGACCATCCATCGGGCTTTAGGAACTTTGATGAACTGATAATGAAAATGAAACAATTTGATGCCTCCAATTTGATTAAAAAAATTGCATTTTTACATGAGAGGACCCTGGGATGCACACAGCTTGAGTTGTCCTTTTATATCCTTAAATATGTTTGTTTATTGGCTTTTGTGATGATTTTTCTGCAAGATCTTACTCATGCCTGACTCAAGTAAAATTTCAGCATCATCAACAGCTTTAAGGAAAAACTTGAACAGACTGAAAGGCTTTTTCAGCAGGTACCGTAGCTAATGACTCTTGAAAAAGCTCACGTTTGCTTGGCAGAAAAAGAAAATCATCCTTCAAATCATCCTGCCATTTCTAATCTAGTTTTTCACTTTGTTTATCATTTTGAAGACTGGCGTGAGTCCAAATCGGAATCAAAGATATATTAGATGTCAACCTAAACTTTCTTCTTTGTTTCTTGTGTTTGGAGATTTAACAGCTTGCAGATAAAGACCACACACACTCTGAGTCCCTTTCAAAGAGAGGACCGCATGTTTAAAGCCGCATGAAAACTTTCTTGTCGCTGAGTCACTGTTCCTCCAGGCCACGTTTGGACCATGTTGCGAGCCATGGCAGTGTATTTTATTTTTAGAAACACACCGGTCTAGTCCACCCTTTTTTTGCTAAAATTAACAAGCTTGGTGACACTCAATGAGTTGGCTCCCTCAGACACTGAAACACAGCTCAACAGAGCATTGCTGTTTTAAAACTGTGCCAGCCTTGGAAAAAGGTAACAACATAATGAATCTCTCTTTTCTTTGGAGCCATTAGTCATTGCGGTAAAACTATGAAAACACAAATTTTCTGTCGTTTTGTTTGTGGATAGTAATTCTTAGATTCATAATTTATTTTTCTACAAATGAGCACTTATTCTGTCTTGAATAGCGCCCCGGAGCTGAAGCTGAGCTCATTCATGGCCGTCTCTGTGAGGGAAGTACTGTAGTAGGAGGCTGGCTGATGCATATGCACGGATCCAGCGCATCCATTGTTGCCTTTCTTCCTGGTCAAGTGCCCTGTTCCTCCATTAGACTTTCTGATGAGGCTTCTTTGATGTTGTTGTAATCAGAGGCAGAGACCTACTCAAAGGGTCTATGGCAACCCATCATTTCCTAATACGAGATCATTCCCAAAACACAGTCCGGAGAGAGGCCCGCGCTCGTGTTTGGCAGGCGTGGTACTTAGTTAAATTCATGAACGCACGGCCCATTTTAGACAAGTGGGGGTCTCATCTGCTTACCGAGGCCATTATGAGAAGAGAATATCTTGTCTAGCTGCTAACAAGAGTGAACCTCAGCAACAATGGGCTTTATTTGCTGCTTGTGGTTTTGCATTCGCTCATAAGCATAAACAGACAAGAGAAATCCTGTTCAACACATTGAGGTTTTAGATTATTTACCTGCTTGTATACATAATGTGTAACTTCCTGTAAGGTTTTATGTGTTTTAATGTGCGTGACACTTCCACTTTTAGCTAAACGTTGTAAAATAAGTTGCTTTCCACAGTGAAGCTAGTGGGCTCTTTTGTAAAATTTAAACACATATGCACAACAAGGAAAAAAACTGTGATCTTTCTCAGAGTCTGTCCTCTCTCACTGTGCTGGAGCTCCGAGGAAAGAAAAAAAAAGCTCTTAAAGTGACAGTGTTTATTATATAAGATGCTCATTTAAATTTAAAAATATTCTGCTGGTTTAAAGATGTGGTGGTGGGCTGGGGAGAGATTCTGACGGCCGACAAATTTATGTAAAACGGGGAGCAAGTCAGACACGCAGAATCGTTTGATGATTTCCTGCTTTAACCTGATCCCGATCTGGTTTCTTGTGTGTAAACATGCTCCGGCGCTGACCTTCCTTCTGTGGTCAGATTGTCATTGAATTTCTGAGAAACCCTGCCGCGAGCTGACACGTCTTGTTTTCAGGTTTTTATATTTCCAACGACCGCTCGGCCAGCAAACCTTTCCTGCCTTTTGTTATATTTCATAGAACCGGTGGACGGCTCCCGTTCTGCGTGCAGGCTTACGCGCGTGTGTTTGTGTGCGTGCACTTGTGTGCGCGAGCGCCGCAACCGAGCACATCTTTCCCTCCCACTCAACACCCCTGTCTCAACCCCTCTCCCACTCAGTAGTCCTTTGCAGCAAGGATTTCTCTGTTGCGTGTGCTCGTGATCCTGCTGTGTTTCCCTCTCAGGCGCGCTCCCAAACTCACACACCGTTCTCTGTAAACATTTCTTTGTTTCTCTCAGCACTCCTCTTCCCTCTGTCTGCCATCTTTTTTATCTTTCTGTGTCATGCTCTCTCTCTGTCTCTCTCTCTCTCTCTTCCTCCAATTCCAAAATGACACACGGTCAGCAAATGAGTAAGTAAATATTTATCATAGATGTAAAGCACTGTGACATGTTAGCTCTCTCTCCCCCTCTCTCTCTCTCTCTCTCTTTCTGCTTCTCACATTCATATAATCACTTCCTGGTTAGGCCAGATGGCAGGTGGGGTTCTCGTGGAGGGAGGGGGTGCGTGTGTGACGAACGGAGCTGGCTTAGGCCACTGAGTACAAGCTGCTCCCATGGCCTTCGCATAAGTCACCCATCAGTAGAGCTCCTACGGCCACATCACCAGGCAACAGCGAGCTTTAGCACTGGCCATACACCTGTTTGCAGTGCAGGAGACTCGCTCTCTCACATACTAACACACAGCAGAACATTTATTTATGAGCCGCAAATGATATTTTGCAGACGTAGCTGTAACCAGTCCAAAATGCGTCTAAGATTTTTAGCATTAGCTTTTTTTGATTTCATAATAATACACATATTTTGTTAATGAAATTGCGCTGTATTCTTAGTGAGGCACCGTGAAGACCTTGGTTGCGGAATTTCCTGTGTACACCTTAAAAAGGCCTTGCAAAGACCTTTCATTAGAATGGCGGTTTTATGAGTTTAATGTGAAGTGTGTTTGCTCTGTGCAGCATTGCAAGGCCATTAAACCTTTGCAATAGGTTGTTATGCAACAGCCTTACTGAGAAGTACACTCGTATGGATAATGGAGCTAGACTGATAAATCCGGCCGGGGACATATGATCTTACTGCTGATATATATTTGTATCTGAGCGTGTCGGCCGATAAGATGCCAAAGATGTGTTTGAGGTCATTTTAGAAACTGTGTTCCCATCACATAGGACAGCAATGACTCAGTTATTTTTCAGCAGCCAAGTTCTTATTCAGTGCTCGACGTGGTAACAAAGATTTTACAAAACAATTTAAAGGCCACATTATCAAAAAACAATTACATTGTGTGCTTATGTAATGTTTGTTTGTTTATGTATGTTTTTGTCTTTGGTAATGAGTGTGAGCTTCAATGCTGATGACAAGACATTGTGCAACTCTTGTCTTTTATTCACCAAATTTTATGTCTTTATGCCGAAAAAGAACTTTCGGCTGAGGTAATATTACCAGATTTTTTAAACCTCTCAAATGATGATCGATAGCCACACAAATCCAGTCACTGCCACATTTTACACCAGTAGTTCCCAACTTTCTGTGCTTTTTTTAGATGTCAAGTGAAATACTGGAAGGTTTTATCTCTCCATGCCTCCAAAAATAAAATACAAACGGGAACTGCACAGAGCTCACAGATGCACAGTACACAATCTATGATAAAGTGTTGTGAATAGACATTACTTGGCTATAAATGGTCACGGTTTGTAAGGGGCTGGAAACAAGTCATTTACACCTAGACGGGAATTTGAATTTCAACTCTAAATCAGACGTCGTAGCGTTTATCGTTGCCGCTGCGCTGGTGATTGCAGCTTTTTAAACATCGCATACAGTTGGATGTTCGGAACAGATTGCAAGCTCCACCTCCGCCTTTGCATAAATGCGTGCTCTGCAGGATGTAAACTCTGAGTGCCATCATAAAACCGAGGGAGGAGGGGTCGGGGGTGGGGGTGGGGGTTGTGGTGGTGTGTGAGGGGGGGGGTGTGTTATCATCCAGTCTCAATCAAAACATGATCTGGCAGAGTCTGCCTCACCGTGGATTTCTCTCGCTCAATGAGCCCGGCCTTTGGAGTGGCCTGTGTAGGTTCTGAAGCCAGGTTGTGTAATGCCCACCACCCACTCAATAGCTGCTGCCCGCTGATATGCTGCTACTCAGGGAGATCACTTTAGCGCACAAGCAGGAGATGGCCAGAACGAATTGTTTCTCACTCCAGATAATGTACTCCCACCTGCTCTTCTTATGTGGGCTCTGGTTCTCACCTCGGTTTTGTTGCGTTGTGTGACAAGAGGGAGGGAGGCAAAGCGTGTCTGTAGGTGTACTGGAGCAGAGCGCTGTGTGGATTGTGTGCTTGCTGTGATGGAGCAGAGCGCTGAGCTGGGGGAGTGAGCCGCTGTTGGCGCTCCGGTTTGATGTGCATCAACCAGCGTCGGCTGCGCTCGCTCAGATGAGGCGATGACGGCTCGCTATGACCGTCACATCGGGTCTCTCTGGCCAATGATTGAACTCTCGCCACCGCCGTGGCACCCCGCTGTTTTCTTTGCCCGCAATTGGCAGCTTTCCAAAAGGTCAGCTGGAGGTGCAGTCCTCCCACACGCGGTGTGTTTGACGTGTTCTTCAGGTGAAATTGCAGCCTTTTACTCCCTCACTGGACTCTCTCCTGCAGCGTGGACTCCTAAAAACATGAAAATATTGTTAATTTCCCTGTGAACACTTTAGTTTTAAAAAAAAATCTCACAATTGAGGTGTGAATGCAGCGCCTTCATGGCGTACACTTAACAGCCGATTTCCACAATAATTGCTCTCTTAGTGGTCATCATTACAGATAGTATTATACTCTAAAGTTCAGTTTAACATGAATGTTTTTAAACCAATCGTAATGATGAGAGGCTTCCTGTTGCGTCCATCTGTTTGTTTCTGCTCTATGGATGCACTGCCTTGTTGCCATTGTTGATTCTCGTAGAGGTCCTTTATCAGTTCAGCAGCAGCTCAGATAGTTGCTTGTTTTCCTCAGTGATATAAGCCGTTGTCGAAAGGATTCAGTGCCATTGGGATGTTTCCATAGCAATAACCAGCCCCAGCAGCACACACCCTTCTGAATAAAGCAAGAGGACTCACTTGGATTTCTTACTTGCGTTGTCATTTTTTGAAAAAATAATCGCATTTAATGCATCTTGATTTGAATTAGTACATTAGTCTTTTGTATCAAGTCCTAAGCCAGGATGCAAAAAACCCCCAGCATATTAAAATCTGCTCTTTTATTTCTTTCAGGAAGAAAGAAAATGTTCTCTTGCTTTAATTGCAGTTTGTTTTTAACTTGTACAGTTTGATAAGCTTTAAGGGCTGATGCAGGTTGTTACTCTAATTAAAACTTTGTTTCATATTACACTGACGTTTTTGTTTTAACACCCAAGCATACCAGTTGTTTGAATCTTTAATTAAATTTGATAAATTACCATTTAGTCGATTATCATTGCTCTCCAAGTAGCCACATATAAAAGCAAAAAGATTAAACGTAAGTGTTTTGCACAAATTACAGGGTTTTCCATAGGACATAATGATGATTTAAAGAGAGACCTGTTATTGATGTAAAAAACAGATCATATTTTGACAAGGAAGAATGAAATAATGTGGGAATGGTACGATAGAAAGCAAGTTGACAAATAGTAAGAGAGCTGACCTAATCTCCAAAGTATGCAGTGCATTTCGAGTACATACGGTTAAAGACAGTGCCAATAAATGAGAACATTAATAAAACGCTAGAGACCATTTAAATTCTTCTCCTTCAAGCATTGTCAGGATCATTTTTAAATCAGATTTCCAGGAACCTTACAACCAATCTAAGATAAATCACGGCGCTGCATGTTTGTATTAACGCCGGCTTGAGTGCAAGACGGGATGGGGACATCTTTAGAAACTGCACCCGGATAACAAGGCTCCTTTTTTGAAGTTGGTCCCCACTGTGGATTTAAACAGCTACACAGTGTGGGTTTAATAAAAGACAAATGGTAAAGCGGAGGTTTACGATACAGTCAAGGAGAGCTGATTCTCAGAGCTGTCTCACGAGGCTCGTAAGTTGAGATAATTGCTCTCCGACGCTGTCCTCCAGCTCCCACTAATTGGGTACCTCTCTGAAAGACTTTTTCACAGGCTCTTTTTGTAATTCTTGCTTCTAGATACAGTTCATAAAGCGACAAACAGCCTTACGAAAAGAAAGTCTGCGTCCCTTTCAAATTAGACTTCAATCCGCTCACCCTGTTGTCGATTACTTAATTAGCTGATTGCTTCGAGAATAGACGAACTGCGGCGCGCTGGCACCGGTCGCGGAGGCCACGCTCTGCGTTTCTATCACTACATTAGTGTTCGCATTGTGTTGTCTTCGTGCCGTTTGTTTATTATAGCTCAGGTGAGGAAGTTGGCTTTAACTTGTTTACTGAGGAGGAGAGGCTTTGCGTCAGTTAACTTCTTTAATTGCTGCTTTGATCATACAGGTTGATTTAATTCTGTGCCTTTAAATATCCTGCATTGTGTTAAAACCTAAGCCTGTGATGGCAGCGGATGTGACATGAGATGGAAACCTGACACAACAAGACATCATTACTGTGTACTGTAGACTTTTTTTTTAAAATCTGTTATTAATATTATATGTAACTCAAGTACAACTAAGGGATTAATGAAATTAAATTAGATAAGAAGTACTGCATCAAGAAAATGTATTTTAACCATAAAAACTTAATTTAGCTAAATGAGGCAATAACATTTAACAACTTATCCAAGCTTATTTCAGCCAATAACACAGTTCCTGCAGTAAGATGTACATTTTTGATAAAAAGCCAGGCTGCTGCTTCCCTGCATAACGTTATCTTTCTTCATGTTTGAGTTCAGCATCAGGTAAACCAGGGTTAATATATTATGTTTGGCTGTTGTGGAGTGAGCTAGCTTTTCCTCTGGGAAACACAGCTGTAATAGGAATGAAAGCCAGGAATTTCCCGGACAAAGCTCATGCCAAGAAAAGAGAGAAGTCATTTGATTAAAACCAACGCAGGTTTTATAGGTTACCGCTGCAAACAGAAGAACTTATGTACGTCAGGGCTTTTTTTTTTCCTTCTGCATTTAACCACCAGCATACTGCGGGTCTATAATAAACATGCAGAGCAGCAGCAACAATACAAGAAAATTCAGAGATTTATGCACTCTGACTTAATAAATTATTTAAATCTCTCAACGCAGTGACAGGGTCAGCCACCTAGTTAATGTCCAGTGTTTTTCTAAGTCTGCTGTTACACACAGATCCAAGCTTAACAGTGAAATAATTTGTAACCTAGCGACCATCTGCACTATGAGTCACCTCAAACTTTTTTAGACGAGCATATTTATTGAACTTTCAGCAATTATAATTTATTTTAAAATGCTTTGCTACTCTGCCTCATGAAGTGATGTATATAAGGAAAAAACATTTGAATAGTTGTATTTGAGTAAGTATCAAAGTTACTTGGTGGTTATTTCTATTCATGGCGAGAAATCCCAGAATGCACCTGAAGGGTTAGGGGTTAGGGTTAGTGGATCCACCGTCTGGGAATCACCGACAAGGAAGTTTATCAGGAGCAAATAAAACATTCAGGCGTAATGGACCCCTTGAGCCCGTCTGTAGGATATCAACAAAATTGGTTAAGGGCTCCTAAATGAGGTGACCTCACACGCACCCTGTCAGTCAGCGGCAGCTAAGCAGCAAATCTCCTACGGCCTTTGGTCCCCTCGTCTCCCCAGAGAGTTATAAGGTATAGGGTCACATAGGGTGACGTGAAACCAATCCAGGGTGAGTGATTTAGCAATGCGTGATTCGTGCCGCAGATGGGTTCGCCCCAGAACGCTCCCCTGACGCTATTTAACAGCTGCCCGCTGTGCTGTTAGTAGCTGTATAGAACTGATATGACACCAGAATGAAGCAAGTCAGGCGATATAGTGCATTTAACTGTGCCAAACGTACTGGGATTCCTGGGAATTCAAGTGGAGTAGCAGACTGTCAGTGCCATTAGGATGAAGCGAGCATGTTTTTAGTAATTATCTGTTTGTAATTGCAATGACAAGCCAGATTTGTAACGATGGTTAACAGGATATGTTTAGAAAATGGATACTAAACTGAAAGCTTTTCAAGTGGTTTCAGCCAATGAACTTTTAGTGTGTTTGGCAAGGATAGGTGTGACCAAGTTGAGTCTTACTAGCCAGTTGAAACACCTCAAGGTTATAAAGAGGCTGTAAGAGGATGTGGTGGAAAAGCAAGGCATGAAAATGCACGCCGAAGCCAGTTCTCGTGATTCCTTTCCATTTTGGACAACTGCTTTGTAAAGTAAAAAAACAGAAGCACTGAAGTACAGTTTGTGCTTGTAGGGAGGTGGCAGCAGCACTCTAACAATAAGTCTGTCAGATCTTGAGGGCCCATTAGGTCAAATATAAGTGAATTTAATTTCCAACATTCCATAAGTACTTAAAGCTAAATGATGTTCATGATGTTCTTGTTTTCGTTGGATTGGATAAATAACATCCTGGTGTTTCTGAGTCAGGAGAAGCTACTGTTATTTGTCCCATTTGGTACAAACCAGAATTGTTTTCCTGTTCTTGTCTGTTCTGCTCTTTGCATAATTTCCTGGAGTAAGCGTGGGCTGTAGAGCTGACAAGGATCAGTGGTTGGTCTGTAACGATGGCTTTTTCAGTCACAAATGAGCAGTTTGTATAAATATGTATCACGTTGTTTGAGAAAATACACCGATTTTTAACTAAAAAGTTACATCATAAACATTATGAATAACCCATAGAAGTTTTTTTTCAGGGTCAGGCATGCTACATATATGTGTGACATCCTCAGCGGGTCTTAATATTCCAGGCTGCGTTATCGCCGTCGCAGCTCTTCACATCTCACGGAAAAAATGTGAAACTAAGCAAATAGCCTCTCACGGTGTTCGAGAGGCTTTCATCTGATGTTCCTGAGCGGTAAAAATAGCTGTTATCCTGATGTGTTTGTGTCCCTCTCTCTGCCTTGTGCCAGTGTGTGGAGACATCCATGGGCAGTTCTTTGACCTGATGAAGCTGTTTGAAGTAGGAGGATCACCAGCATCCACGCGCTACCTTTTCCTGGGGGACTACGTTGACAGAGGGTATTTCAGTATTGAAGTGAGTTTGTGAATTTTTGTTTTTCTCTCTCTTTTTTAAAATTTTTTTTCCCCCTCATGAGGGCCTAATCAAGTGTGACACGTACCATGTGCCCGACTGAAGTTGTGTTTATTAATAGCTTTCTTTGAGCGTAGATCAAATCGGGCTGCAGATATTGGAGCGGTAATAGGCTTTTGTAATAACTTCAAATGTAGCCTGGATAGCAAATGTCATGGTGTAGCTGGGGGTTATTTACAGAGAGATTTTCAGTATGTCGCAAAATACATGCATTTGATGTATTTGGAATTTACTTAGATATATTTCCTGCCATCTCATCGCCTCCAACATTACACATTTATTAATAAAACATATTTAAATGGAGTGTGCCGTGCCTGTCCTCTGACGGCTCCTCTGAAGGGTTGTCATCTCCTCCAGCAAGCCTGAAATGTGCCACAAAACGTACTGCATGAATGTTTCATTATAAGCAGAATTGCTTGTATTATTCCACTCTGTGAAATTGACAAAGTCTGACTTGATGTTTTTTTGTGTCTCCGGTGTTATTTAAAGATAACAAGCTAACCCTTCCCCAAACCTTTTTGTTCTTCTTTGTTTCAGTGTGTGCTGTACTTGTGGGCCTTAAAGATCCTTTACCCCAAAACACTGTTTTTGCTGCGTGGGAATCATGAATGTAGACATTTAACAGAGTATTTCACATTTAAGCAGGAATGTAAGTAATGCTTTGACACTTCTTTTTTTCTTACCTTTGATCTAAATTGAGTCTAAGCAGTCTGGGTTTGTGAGTCTCTGTGCAGAGTGGAGGGAGAATTGAGTTATTCTTTCTAAAAGCTGTTTATTATGCTTCCAGTTCAGCCACTGACCTCAAACGCTCACTTAAAAGTGCCCTCTGGCCTGCTACAGAATTCAGTTAGATTTTTGCCCTTCTTGATATTTACACATGTCAGAACTATTTCTGTTGGACTCAGTCGGAGTAGCGGGGAGGGTGAAGGAAAGGGTGGGGAGGGGGGCAAAAGCTCTGTGAAATTGTGCTGTTTTTAAAATGTGTTTGGGAAGTTTTTGGCACTTTGAAGAGCCTTTTCCATCCCAGCCTAGCACACTGCCCCAATGTATGAGAGCTGTGTTGTTTGACTTGGCAATGCTCTCCTCTCCCTGCCCTCTTTCCCCCCATGACAGGTAGAATTAAGTATTCAGAGAGGGTGTATGACGCATGTATGGACGCCTTCGACTGCCTTCCCCTGGCTGCACTTATGAACCAGCAGTTCCTGTGTGTACACGGAGGACTGTCTCCAGAAATCACAAATCTTGACGACATCAGGAAAGTATGTGTCTGATTCGAGACCATTTTCTCTTTAATTTGGTAGAGCTGTGTGTGCGTGTGTGTATGTGTGCGCGTGTGAACGGCAGGTGGCCCTTAATGGCTTTCAAAATACAGATCATTTGTTGAAAATTGGAGCTTCCTGTCGTCTTCGTGTGTTTTTTTTCTGCGTTCATTCAGAGTTAATTGAGAATAAAAAAACATATTCATTTTAGCATGATGTGTTGTGGAAATAACAACCTGAGCTCCAATTCATGAAGCGCTTCTACCAGATCTGCCTCCAACGCTGCTCGGGACTCGGACGCGAGGGATTGTAAGCACCCGGTCTGGTCCTCGCTCTGATTAAAAAATGTTGAAGAGTCGGATCCTGCTTTCAAACTAATTCAATAGTTCCAAATGGATTTTGTGGCTGCAATCAGAGGGCATGCATAATAGAATTTGCTCTATTGAAGTGTCCATCATGCTACCCATCTAGTAATCCACGAGCTTTTGTTTGAGAAAGAGCTATCCTTGGCTGATAGCAAAGTCATTTATGTTCATTGCTCCAAAAGAATGGCTGCCATCAAAGTTTTTTCATGTCTTTCCAAATAAAAGCCTTCTAGGTACCGAAAGATGACGCGCCATCCCCGCTGTATGTCCTACCTTGAATAGAATTAAAACTCACTTCAGCGAACACGTTAGTTGGAGTCACGATTTAATTACGATTGTGGCAGCAGCCGCCGCCAACGTGGCACTCACGGTGGAAGCAAAAATATTTTCTCTGCAGCACTGTGCACACTCACCATGTGCAATTTTTCCAGTCAAACGGGCTGACAAGAGTCCTGCTTTCTTCTTCCACAGCTAGACAGATTCAAAGAGCCTCCAGCATACGGACCAATGTGCGATCTGCTGTGGTCCGACCCCCTGGAGGACTTTGGTAATGAGAAGAGCCAAGAGCATTTCACACACAACACAGTGCGAGGCTGTTCCTACTTCTACAGGTGAGTTTTCAATACATTTTAAGTAATCTGATGTTTTAATGTATTTTTTTATTTCTGTAATGATCATTGTTTTTTACGACTTTTGAAAATTGCATGAAGAATTGAAGAATGAATTCTCTTAAATACTTTTTATTGACTGCTAGCATCAAATAGCATTTGCAATATATTATTATGTGTTATTATTATGTTGTATTGGACCATTGACTCAAAAATATGATCCTAGTAGCTGTTTTTCAAAAAGCTTGTACTCTTCTTTGGTGTTTACTTTTAGGCAAAAAAAGCATATATTCGATTTGGCCGAGTTATCTGTGGAAACTATATGTACATATAGCTAAAATGATTTCTAAATACGATAAGCACTTTCCAAAAAAGAATATTTGAACATATGAATATGGGAGTCTGTGAAGTTCTTGAGGAATCATAAACAAATGAGAAAAAAAGAAAAGAAAATCATCATCTTGTCAAAGAGTTTCTAAATCAAGAAGCCCCTTTGCCAAATTTCCATTAGTCTTGTCTGCATTTTCTTGCAATTCATCTGTGAGTAGGAGACCAGGAGTTGTTAGAACATGGCGTGCGTTAGAGTAGTCCCAAAGTCTCCTCCTTAGACAGTCGCCAGTATTTATGTAACCCGCATTGCCTTCAATTGAGCTGAGTAACCGAACAAACAGAGGAAATGCTCGGAGCAGGCAGCTCGCGTTGTCACAAAATGTAATGAACTGGCACATTACCACAAGGCACAGTCCTGCCTCTAAGTGCGTTCGGCGCTCCCTCCGCTCATTACGGCCTAAGCGATGCTTTCTTGGCCCCGCCGAGCTCGGGGCTAGCCAGCAGAAATAGTCAGAAATGTCCTGAGGCTCCTGATATGCATTTCCTCCTTTTTTGTTTTTCTTTTTTTAATAACAGGTGTTTCATTGCCACCAGCTTAATGGTATTTTAATGTCCACGCCAAGAATTGAACTCCCAGCACTGCTGTTGTTGTGAGGGCATATTTTTGCCTCATCGTCTTTACATCTTTTATTAGTTTATGAGAACCGTTACAGTGCAGATTCTCGATTGGCTCTGTGTTAAAAGAATATATGCCCACTACTGTTGTAACTATACCGAAGAGAGACCAAAGAGATGTGACCTTTTTTTTATTTATTTTTTTTTTTATTCAATGATTTTACTGTCACATGTTTGTGTTGTACCAGCATCCTGGTTAACCTTCTGCCATTTGGTCAAAATTCCTCTGGAGCGTTGTTTTCATCAGTGTCCTCCACTTCATCTGCCCAGGGGACGGTCGCTAATTGGCATCACACTGGCAGTCAGGATTTATGAGACAGTTTAAGCCAGACTGTGAGAGAGCCATTCCTCAACACCACTCTCCCCCCCTCCACTAAAAAAAAAACCATCAGCTCCTTTGTTGCTTCTGTCCTGCAGCAAACCAATAATTTCCCCCAGCACCGTAGGCGTGCTCGTAACACTTTTACAAACGCAATTCAGGCATGAAATTGCACATGTTTCAAATATGGTTGCTTTCATTTTAGCCTCCACTCAGCAGCACGGATGAATCAGCCTAAAGTGATTTACTTTGCGTCTCCTTTCACTGCTGTTAATCCAAGTTATTGATATTAAACCAACTTTAAAAGCTTCCACTTGAACACAGTGGAGTCTGAGTGCCACTTAGACTGGACGCGATGAAGTCATCTCTTGCGCAACTCTTTCGGTGTTGTCCAAGGGGCTCATTAACATCTGTGCCCTGTTGTTGGACAGATGGGAGATGTTCTAAACTCAAAATGCAGACTGCCAAAAAGAAAAAAAAGTAAAACAAACAAACTAGGCCAAAACGTATCTTGTCTGCTGAACGGCTCCATATGGCGTGTATCTGCATCTGCTGCGGGAAATCAAGTGAGAAATAAAACGTGTATTCCTAATTTCTTTCCCCCCACTCTTAAGGAAAGAAAAAAAAAATGTAATTCCCCCTCAGCAACTGCTCCCTCCTCTTCACATCCTTCCCAGCAGATGTTTGTTGTGATTGTCAGGAACGCATGTGTTCTCATATCTACACGAACCAAGATTGTTAATGAAGCTTTCATAACTCCTTCAATCTCAGTCTCCCATGATGAGTTTTCACACCGTTTAAACTTGAAATAATTTACTGCGCGGGGGCCTGGTATCTGATAAGCACGCACATGAAAACAAGCCAGTCAAATTAAAGTCGATTTTTCCTCATATAACGCTTTTATTACGAGCCTGCCCCAAATAACTTTACATCAAGAGATGCAATAAAGCTGTCATAATGGTGTACTCGGTATCAGACTTGACCAAACCTCCACAACAACAGCTGAGCGCTCATTGTGTGTTGTGTTGATTATAGAGACAGAATCATTTAAAACAAACAAACAAAAAAAAAACAGCTGGTTTCGTTATGCAGAACTGGCTCAAAAAAAAAAAATAGGAAGAAAAAAATATTCTCTCGGTACTTTAGCAGAAAGGTCGGAATTCGAAATGTATAGCTTGGTTTTGATTGCCGCATGTGGGTGTTGTTCGTTGTTGTGCTCAGATTTTTTTTTTTTTTTTTTTTTTTGCGGAGGCGTTGAGCTGGGATTACAGAACTTAACACAAAATCATAACCTGTATTTTGAACGAGAACAGAACTCCCTCATTGAACCGCAAAGGTCTCGGTATTCTGGGACTGTTTATGGACTGTGATTGTACTGCTGCGTTTTGGTATTTTTAACATCGCTGTCAATGTGATAGAATTGAAAGAAGAAGAAAAAAGAATGACCAGGGATCAAAGTTGTCACAATGACAAAGGTTTGACGTTTCGCGCTGTAACAGTGATGGCCTCGTTTGATCCGTCTGACGCACTCAAGCTGTGAAATGCCCTAAAATTTCAGTCACTTTTATGTTAATCAGCCAAACGCTCCCGAGCCGAAACCACAAAAAAACACCCCTGAATTTAGTCCCTATTATTGCTGAAATAATCCTCCCACATCCACTAAGTGTTTCAGATGTAATGCAAAGGTGTCACTCATTCATTGCGAGCTGTCACTCACTTTGTTCATTACACAGCGTCCCATGATTCACAAAAACCTGACATCCACGGGGGTTTTAATCGCGTTTGTCAGAAGAAAGGGCTGAAAAAGTATCGTGATAATGCCGTTCTAATAGCGATAGTTTTGTTTGCCAGCGAGTCCTCTTCTGCTGTTCTCATTGTGAGCAAAGGAAATTTCCAGTGGAGGCTGGTGCTGAGGGATGAGAGGTTGTAGCATGGAAAACTCTGAAGTCTCACTGTAGTCTGATAGCTGGCAGTGAGGTTTTTGGTCTCTCCGCTCACAGACTGAATAGATCAGCATGAGCATAAAACATGCTTTAACATTCCCCAGCGATGCTTCTTTTCTTTTCGCTCTCTTACTCTTTTTTTCTTTTTTTTTTAAAGAAAAACAGTCTGCTGTGAATCATGTGTCATACTTGACATTTTTTGAGTTTCATTCTAAAATAAAATCCACTAGTTTAGAGGGATCACACCTACTCCTCTTAAAGAATGAAAGCTTGTTTAAAAGTTAAGTATATTTTGGGTTATTATTTAGATTGTGAGTCATCGCACCTTTGCTCACAGAAAATGTCAGCTTTTTAGACATTTAAAGGGCCTGCTTTAAATTTGGGGGAAAGTCAGAATTGATATGAAAGCCAACCTTTCAAAGCAATATACCTCTCCGTGAGCCACAGTTGGTTTTAGAACAAATTTAGCTCCAATTGAGTGTTGTATATCCACTGTTTCTCTGAGCGCGATCGATAATAGCCATGACTTATTTAGTTATTTCTATTGATCCTGCTTCTTGGTCTTACTGGTGTTTTTCTTGATCTATGAGTAAACCAAATGTTTGTCTCTTTATTCAACAGCTACCCTGCAGTCTGTGACTTTCTACAACACAATAACTTATTATCTATCATCCGGGCCCATGAAGCGCAGGATGCTGGGTGAGTGTTGTGGCATTTCGTCTTCTCCCATCGCACTGTCACACGGCAGAGTGATTCAGACCAGGGTATTAAATGAAAAGCTTCCCTCGGTGCTCCGGGGCTTTGCTCCAGCCTGTCTGGAGCGCAGGTTCGGTGCCGTCTGAACTTTCAGAGGAGTCGTATTAATCCAACAAATGAAAATGAATCCAGTGTGGGGACTTAGTCGGCCAGATGTGACACGACAGGTATGATTCATACAGATCTGGAACGACTCTGTTTAAAACAAAAAAACAAAAAAAACATTGAGGTTGCCTATGAAACCTTCTCTATATGTTTTACTCGCTTTACGACTACCCCAGCTCGCCCGTTATTCATCGGGAACAAACAGTGCACTCTGGGTTTTTCACAAAGGCGCTCACAAAAGCCTCTTTGAAAAGTTTGGTTTTCAAAACGGGCAGGTGGGTGGATGTGTCGAGCTAATCTCCCTCTGAGCGAGGTTAAGGCGGTGGGATGCGCAGCACTCAGTTGTTACACAGTCGTTGTTTACCGCTGCACTCCCACAGCGTGGTCACATGGGACACCTCGCCACGTCTCCGATGAGGCTGCTGCCCCAAACCGCCTTAGACCACACGTGTGATAATGTTAATGAGTTTCAGCTATGTTTTCTTAGCAGTCAGTACCTTTTTTTTCTAAATCGAAAAGTAAAATGCAAGGTGTTGTGCAGCAAAGGCATCAGCCGACTTAGTGCTGTTTACCTAAAGCCCTGTTTCACTCTAGGTATCCAAACCGCAGTGCACACACATTTACAGGGAGATGAGAGTAGTAGGGCTTGACTGCTGTGTGATGACTACTTAAGGAGATGTTGCACCTGTAACACAGGGATTTACTCCCTTGGGGGTGAGGCCGAGTGGCCCCCCCTCTTTGCTGATGCATCATCTCACAAGACAAACATGAAACCGTAGTGACAACAAGAGGCCATAAAAACTGTCATTGCTAATCATATCCCTGGGGCTGAACACCGACGAGTACTCGGTGAATGAAATGTTGTGTGATTCTCACTAACGCTCGCCTCTCTTTTGCACCGTTTACCAGATATCGCATGTACAGAAAGAGTCAGACCACTGGCTTCCCATCCCTTATCACCATCTTCTCAGCACCCAACTACCTAGATGTCTACAACAACAAAGGTAAGCAGGAAGAAGACATCCTTATCACTCCTCAGTGGCTGATAACGTGAATGACACGGTGTCATATTCGCGAGTTGCCGCGGGGTGACGTCATCATTGTGAACAGGTGGTTCCGGGTTGGAGAATCGCTGCTGGTCTAAGCAACACTGGGAATTTCCAACCTATTTTTCATATCATTTTGAAACCGAAGTGGAACGTCATGCAGGGCTTCATTTGCATCATGGGAGAGTTTTGGGATCAAAACATTGCTTAATGAATTTTTATATGGCCCTTTAAATCCTGTTTTATGTTTTATTGGAAAGGTGCACAGCATTGTAACTGTAAATGAGCAGTATGACTAACACTGACATATTTACAGTAACGTCGACAAATTTGCATTTAATTTCCCTCATAGGATGTATGGAGCTGTTCTAGAAAGTAGTGGTGGCAGTATTGTGCCCGTTCAATGACAATAATCTCTGTGAATCTGATTCCGGTCAGGTCCATTCAGGGACGAAGCTGGTGTGAAGTGAAATGGACTGGTGCCGGTTCACTTGGCACCTGGTGGCGCCCTATGCGGTGCTACGGTGCCCACGCAGCAAGATAGGCTTGCCTTTGTGCTGTGAGTCAGCACTTTTTCCCCGGAGAACAGACAGTATCTGCCTTGGCTGTAGGGGCATGTTTGGATGGGGGCGGCGATGGGCAAAACCACAGGAAATGGAAATGGGGAAGGAAAGCGCAACGGTGCTGGTGCATGCTGTTTTTTTTATTTAATTTTTTTGCAATTCATCTTGTGATAAAGTGCCATAACAGAGCTTTATTCTGCAGTGTGAGTATATTACACATGGGAGCGAGGGATGTCCTTTTTGTTTTCTTTTGGCCCATTTGCAGGTGTGTTTCTTTGATCTGAGATTAGGTTGCATTTGTTTACTCTGTTTTTCCCCATGAGCTGCCTCCGTGCGTACTTCCCCGCACAATAAGGAGAGTCAAGAAACAGCGTGGCAGTTTTCCCGTCTGGTTCATTGTTTATTATTAGGACCCCATTTGTTCCATGCCAACTAATCTTCCTAGGGCTCACAGTCGACACAACACAATACAAACAAACAAACAAAGTGATGTCAGGCGCATGTTGTTTTTAGTTTTGGCAACCAATTGCCTGGCAAATCATTTGCACCTCCTGAGCTCAATGTGGAGCAGTCAAAGTATCTCAAATGATTCGGTCTGAACCCCGGTCGTAGCTGCAAGTGGCTGACCTTCAGCTGATAAATCTCCTCTCAGAGCAAGAGTGGTTATCAGAAAGAAAACGATTACTCTGTGTTTGTTTTTAGAACTGGCTTCATTTGGGCGCACAGATACATCTTACCGAGCGGGACTGCATGTTCTTTATTCCTCTCATCATTCACTGTCTGCTTGAAAATGAGACGCGCTTTTCTCTTCACTTAAATCCATCGCAAGATAGATCTTTTGGCTTAAAATACAGATATAATAGCAGAGCAAGGAGAGCAATTTTCCGAGCAAATAAACATCCCTCAAGCTAAAAGGTCTTGCCAGCGGTTTTATGTTAAAGCTCTTAAAACTTCACAAGTTGTGGTTATGTAATTACTCGGTCTCAAATTCACTTTATCAATCATTCGCTTGACTCTTTCTTGATGTATCTCCCACACACACATACACACACACACTGACACATTCTCAAAGAAAAGGCACAGCTAACCAATACGGCCCTATCAGTCCTGTTGATGCTCTTCTAATCAGTCTTGTGGGTGGGGTTTGCCGGTAGAACCAAAGCCCTCTGTAATGAATTGGTCTGCTCCTAGCTTCTCGCCGGCGCTCGGAGCCCACTGAGCATGTCCCGTGATTGATGGCCAATCGAGTGGGCACATAAATCTTGAAAGGGGGGAGGGAGGAGGCATCAGCAAGTCCCATCAATACAGCGCTGGGAGTTGGTCAGATTAACCAATGAGACCTCTCCACGTATGTGTGTGTGTGTGTGTGGAGTGGAGTGCAACGGAGGAGGATACCTATGAGGCACCACAAACAAACAGACGAGAAAAAAACCTCCTCCACCAGGAGTAAATTGAGCTTGCGGCTGAGTCAGTACAATCAAACACATGAATGATGCCGAGGGTGTGATTCTTGAAAGATGAGGTCCAGCTTCCAAGATGCCACCCATCAAACCCTCCCTCCTTCTTCTTTTTTTTTTTTTTTTTTTCTTTCAAGTCAAACTGTCAGCTTTGCAGTAAGTGTCAGGCGCTGACCAGCTGTCCATCGCGGCTCTGACCCGCTGCACCCCCGGGCCGCCAGGAGAGCTGTGTTAAATGAAAACACAGCAGCAGTGATTTAGCAGTTTTCACTGTTTGAGCTCCGGAGCACCAGAGGAGAGCGAGGGAGAGATGGAAAGGAGGTGGGTGAGGCGTAGTTGGCAGTTGCACACTTTGGAGATTGCTTGCGGTTTTACATTAATGGAATGTTTTCTGCTGCGTCATTATCGACTGGTCCCGAAAGCCAGCAGCTGAATCCTAATGGTTATGGTGCTTGGATGGAATAAAAGCAAAATGACAGCGATGCTGCCAGCGCTGTTGACGCTAATCTTTTATCTCACCCCCGAGACAGTGAAGGATTGGTTTGGGCTGGATCCATCTCACACCTGTTCAACCTTATATAACCCAATGAATGTCTCATTCCTCTCTTCTGTTATCGTTTGCCGATGAGGTGGAAACAGCAGTGGATTGATGTAGTGGAAACTTAAATTATTTTATCATTTGTCTTTTTTTTTTTTTTTTTTTTTAATGTCATTGTTAAGAGAAGGGGTCAGGCCATCATTCTGGTTCACTTGCAGGTTAAAGTAGATGGGCTTTGCTTTTGTTTTTCGTTTCCTGCCTGCAGTCATGTGCTGATTGGTGGGTAGTTGGAGATGGGTGATTTTGAAGAGGAAAGGAAATGGAGTGGCATGATTGGCTCCTGGCCCTGCCACTGGAATAAATAGCAGGATGGAAGCTGGGGCAGTGATGACGCCAGCGCAGCAGGGAATTCATTTTTCCCCCCTCGTCATGAGTGCCAGCGAGAAGAGTATCCCGGGCTGCAGATGCCCACCCATCTGTTATCGCTCTGGCCATTACTGGGCTTCCCTTCAGTTTCTGTAAACATGGTTCAGTTACAAAACTTTTTTTTTCTGCAGCTTCTAACAAGAAAAATTAAGAACCTAATATTGTGCAGGACAGACTCTTCTTGTTCTCTACCAACTGGGATCTAAACCTTATTATGTGCTCAGTTGAGTGTCATTATACATCAAAAAGTGAGGCTGGATATTGAAATTGAATCAAATCTGATTCAAATTATGCTTAACATTATTAGATTATTAGTTTGTCATCAGACCCATGGTTACCTTTTCTCGCCATATCTTTTAGGGGGAAAACTCACCAAATACATATTGAGTCATATATGAGATAATTGAGGAAACGCTGTCCACTGAAGATGACCGTGAGATGTGGTTGAAAGCTCCACAGGTAGCTAATAAGTAGACTTTGAATTAACATGTTTTTTTTGTTGTTGTCGTTGTTTTTGCGTAATGATATCCAGTGCTACTTCGAGCTGCTTTTATGTTAAACCAGATTATATATCAAAAGCTGCTTCCACCTGCTAAAGAAGACTTTGGGATGCGGTCAAAAATCAGTCAGTTGAGTTAAGCTTTTCCTTCCACACCAAAGAATTTTAGATGAAAAAAATCACGACCATGAAAGCCTTTCCATATATGAAATCAAATCTCAGGTCCCGGGTCCTTGTTCGACCACGGCTGACATTAATGATGGGAGTTGCCGTTTCTGTGCTACTGGTGAATGGTCTCATTAATTTATGAACTGAAACTGGATGAGAAACCATTCATGTATAGACTACATTCAGCCCCTGCCATCCACACATCTGACATCTAATGGAAGCAGAGCGGTGAACGTAATGGACCATTGAGGTCTAAACGTTTGGCGTGGACTACTAATCCAGTGGAACGTGCTACAAGAGGCCTCAGAGACACATATGCAGTCAGCATTAAGCGTCAGGGCAGGACAGTGGGAATCTCCCCCTGATCTCAAAGCAGATTTAACAGTTCTCGTTACCGGGGAAACTGGCTCAAGGCACTCCCTTATGAATAATTAATGAGCGGGCGTCGCCTCGCAATATCTGTGTTACCGTGGCAGCAGGCTTGGCCTCGGCTACCCTATGAACCACCACCGGAGCAGCAGAGACATCTAGTGGCTGTCACGTCGTGTTAGATCTAGCTGTGGAGTTGCACACAGAGCTCACAGCTGGTCGCCACAAAAGCACTGCCCTCCTGCTATATGAGAAATAACTTTGCGTGTAATTATGCATTTGTAGTATTGCATGTTCTGATAATTGGCAAGCAAAAAGCGCTGCGCCTGTCAACCTTATTTACATGTTTAATGACAAAAAACAAGAAAAGACAGCGGGCCCTGAACCGCTCTCACCCAGAGCTCGACGAACATGTTTTGTTTTGTTTCTGTCGGGTGTCTCTGTTCCTTTAAAGGGAATCCGGTTTGAAGGAGCGACGGCAGGGGAGCTGACCTTCTCCCCCGCTCTGCCTTTTTCCCTCTGGGCTTCTATGGCTGCATTCAATCAAGTGCCTCGACCATGTTTATGCAGTATGTGATGTTTATGCAACGCCTGCCCACGCGTGCGACTGCTTTCATGCACGCCGACGCACACGCACAAACACCCACAGCCCCGTCTGAGTGGAGTGTGTCAGAGCAATACAATGCTTTTCTTATTGGACTGCGTAGTAGTGTTTTGCTCATATTGATAATGATGCCACATTAATTATACAGTACTGAGGATGTTCCCCTGCAGGAGAACTTTGAGTTCGTGTTGGAGGATGTGTGTGCATTCATTTGTGCAGCCTGGGATAAAAGAGGTGACAGTAATGGAACGAAATGCTTTGCTATACTTAAGGGGCCACTTTGATTGCATAGTTACTGCGCTATATGCATTACCATGCCTCATTGATACCACACACACACACACTAACACGGAGGCAAACCCCAGCCTAGCAGGATGTTTTCTGACCTGATTTGTGTCGCGAGCAAGGTTAGAGCTGCTTGGGATGCCAGGTTTGATGACTTGCTATTCCCGACCCAAGAGAGGCCAAGGTAGGAAAGTCCCCCATGGTGACCCAGCCACGGTGTCCGCTTTCTCCAGATCTGGGCCGCCAGACTGGCCTCATGTACGAGAGGAGCTGGGGTCTCTATATATACAGCAGGGATATATTTACGTTTGGCGGCTCTCCTCGGGCACCCACGTTCGCACTGCGCCTCAATCATGGGTGAGGTCACGCGGGGCATGCTGTGGTCAGTGTTTGCGAGGTGGTCTCCATGTCAGCAGTACACAGAGACCGTGCGATAATGATACGGCATTCTGTAAAATAAACTGCTGAACCAAGAAAATGGTACCAAATAGTCCTCCTTTACATACTGCATCACCGTTGTAGTACCTTACAGACCTAAATACATAAAGTGGCGCCATTTCAGCTGTTTCTGTTTTCTCCTCTACGCCCTTACTGTGAATGCCAAACTAACTTAACCGCACCCACCAGAGTCTCTACTGTTACATGATTGATATAACTGCTTGAATAATTTAAAGGCTGTTATGTGGCTGACTATTTCATGTATTTCTTGGCCTTTCGTTGCCATCCTGAAGTGGCTAGGCAACCAAAGGAGAAGTAGTCACTGCCATTTGCTGTCTGCCCCCCATTCCCAGGTTTTATGCTGCTGCTGCCTCATACTGCGTGGTATCCATCTTCTCATCTAATTCTTGGCAAGAAAGCAGATGAGCATATTTGTTAGGCTGTTTCTTTATAGCAAACTTGTTCATTTGAATTCCTGAAATGACGCAGCGAACATATTTTTTTTACTTTTTTAACCAATATAAGAAGGAAGACTTTCATGATGGCAAAAGCAGGTCAGTAGGAGTAAGCAGCTGCCTCTCATGGGTCCATGTCGGATCGCCTGGAAAATGATCATCATACCGAGTTCATTGCTATTATGAGCACTGCCTATCATTGCCTTAGCTTCCTGTCTCTGGCTCTCTTTCCCCTCCGCACCAAAAATTGATGGTTTTCTGTTAATTAATGAAAAGTGCTCAGGCTCACAGAGCCCAAATGCTGAGCCATGTGTTTCTGTGATGACGGACATGTTTCACGAAGAGGGGGCGGCAATCGATACACAGAGGAAATGTTCCAGAGGGGGAAAAGGGAGGTATTGATTTTTTTTCTCTTTTTTTCCCCCAAAACCCTGGTTAGCTTCATTTTGGTGCTTGTGCAATATAAAAAAAAATTTAAAAAAATGTGCCTCTGTGTAGGTAGTCTTACACTGGATCCTTTTATTCTCTGTCAGGCTGACTGACAGCATCTGACAGAATCTTGAGTCACATCCAGGCCACAGTTCAGTCTTGGTGTTGATGACAGCGTTTACTTTTACACTTTTCTCAACAGTTTTTTTTTTTGGCCAAATGGAATTCATGCAAAAAAACAAAAACAAAATCACATTGGCAATTGTTTTTACACGTCTGCAACTGCACCTGCAGGTATTGAATCATTAAAAATGAAAGGTAAACAACAAAAACAGGAATTTTTTCGCATTAAAACTTTAAAGTTTATTAATGTTGCTTTGTTCTATTCAATACTTGCTTCAGTCAATAAACAAAATGCCAGTTTAATAAAAAAAACATTTATCCACAATAGAGGGATATTTTTCTGTTCTATGTTCACTGTATTTCCAAAACCTTTCACTGATGGTGTATCCTGTTTGCTCCTCAGAGAAGCATCTTTGTATCTTGGTTGCAGGCTGAGTACTTTGTGGGTAAGGCTCCTGGGGCTCATAACATTTTGCACTGACAAAAGGATGTGTACTTTGATATGTACCAGCTGCTGAGGCCACAGAGTATTTCTAAGTGGTGGTTGGGAACAGGATGGAGGCCGGTAATGGACCTGGACCTTAATCAGATCTGATGCTTTTTCTTGGTCTGTTGAATTGTGGACTCAAATCCTGATATCAGACCGCTGCATACTATCTGAGACATAATGAGAAGAAAATAGTCTTGTATATGATATAAACACACGCCTTCGACACTGAACGCAGATTAAGCAGAGTTTGCCTTAAGAACGTTTTGAGACGTTTTAACATTTCCTCCTCTCACCATCTGCAGCGGCAGTGCTGAAGTACGAGAACAACGTGATGAACATCCGACAGTTCAACTGCTCACCTCACCCTTACTGGCTGCCCAACTTCATGGACGTTTTCACCTGGTCCCTGCCCTTCGTCGGGGAGAAGGGTGAGAGAGCGCACACACATGTATTAATAATAATGCCTTCGATGTATTATAAGGGACGGGAGAACACTGAGTACAAGCAGTTTTACCAAAATACTGGTAGTGAACATTCAGGAGTCGGTGATGAAAATGGCCCAGCGGGAGGAAATGTAGCGCAGGCATTCAGGGCAGTGTAGTCAATTACACCTCATTATTACAAGACTTACTGCACAAGATTTATGAGCCAGAAATGTGCTTACATATAGAGTTAATGAATTAGCTAGACGGGCTAGTTAAACAGATCTATATACTATAAATCAGAAATAAGTACAAGTCAGTGAAAGCTGGAAAGAAAAATAACTTAACGTCAGCAGAGGTTTGCATTTTCATACTGCAGTGAAGATTGTTCAAGTCCTCAGTGAGTGAGGCTACCCTCACTGGCATATCTGTGACACATCTGTGTCACTTAATCACACATAGCTATGACTGACGCACTCAGTCCAGGAAGCCTGTTTTGGGTGTGACCCTTCCTCTCTGGGCCATTCCAAGCAATGTTGCAAGGTCACTGATGGACACTGCTGTGTGGGTGTGTGCGGAGGGGTTACTCAAGTGAATATTTCTCTGTTAAACCAGCGATAAGTGACGTGCCGTAGCTGGAAACCTTCCCCACTCACCAGACTGAATGCATACACAGCTAAGATGATTAAGTGTATGTTAAAGGTATATAAAAAGAAGTACAATAAAAACTTTTTATTCTTTCTTCACAGTGACTGAGATGCTTGTGAACGTATTGAGCATCTGCTCCAACGATGAGCTGACGACTGACGAGGAGCTGGACGGTAAGGAGGGCAGACGGACGGCAACCACAGCTGTCCCCACCTCAGTTTGACATAGCTCCTCTAGAGGGAGTCCTCCGCTAATATGAGCACCAGACACACACTCATTTAGAGTCCTTCTAAAATTCTTTATATTTTTTTT
>JAOXYL010000051.1:11529753-11546380 GCA_028564955.1 Terapon puta
GTGAGAGAGAGAGAGAGAGAGAGAGAGAGAGAGAGAGAGAGAGAGAGAGAGAGAGAGAGAGAGAGAGAGACTCACTTAAAGACAGCATTGTCAGGGTAGTTGGTGTAGCCCACAGCGTTGGCCCCTCTCAGCAGCATCTGGAAGGGGACATTTGGGATCAAAGCTCGCAGCTCCTGGAGTCTCTTCCATGGACACTCTGACAGGAAGCGCATGGCCACATCAAAAGTAGCACCTACACACACACACACACACACACACACACACACACACACACACACACACACAGAGGGGTGTGAGTTTATTTCGGCTGTCATCTCAAGCCTCATCTGTCATCCTTACTTTGATCTCAATTTTGGACTCCAAAACCAATATTTCAAAGTTATCACATTACCCACAGACAGACACACAGATTGCGCGCACACACACACACACACACACACACACACAGAAAGACACTAATGGACGCTCAAATAAAATATGTGATAATACTTACACAATCATTGCTCGTTCTAACCCTTCCATCATTTCATTCTAAAGTCACTTTAAAATCTAAGAAATGTTGCAGTGTAAGAGGCAAAAAAGGGAGATAGCAATCTCTCATTTCCTTTTCTGGGGGGAGAAGATTAGCGAATCTCATACCCGTTTATCATATCAGCCAGAAATATTGAAGCCTCCAGTGGTTTTCTGCTGATCCAACACTGCCATCATTAAATTTCATTTTCTGAGCACTCATACATTTGAACACGGAGAGCATACAGAGCATGCCTGCTTGTTCCATACTCTGGGAGGAGGAGGAATGCCCTGGAAAAACCCTCTTTATCAATTTGTCATCCCCCTTGCGAGTCGGATTTTAACCTACGTCAGCATCTCTTAAACTACTGATTTAGTGCGGAAATGACTCTAAGCAATCCCATCTGATGTTAAACATATTAGTATTAATGTTTCAGAGCACGTGAGATATCAAAACATGATGCTGAAGGAAGAAATCACCCGGGACAGCAGAATTTACTCTAATAATTCGATAACAGGAATGAGGACTGACAGCTGGTCCCGCATATCAGAACATTAGGCATGGGCACTGCTGTAGTCTGCCTCATTTTGGAGAGACAGACAGCCTCCAATCTGTTATGAAGATGAACTGAAATAAATCAGAGAGATGGAATCAAGCCTCCTTCGATCGCCAGCAATGTATCCAACACCCCATATAATGTTTAAAAGAAAAGAGAAAAATAACGTATTTTGGTATAAAATCCTGGAGTACGTGTTGTGAGAATATGTGGGCTTGTCACCACTTCTGTAGGTATACGCCTGTAGGTAAGAGGAAACTCAATAATAAACAGTTTTGCAGTCTCATATTGGCAAGCTCTTTCCTCCATCCAAATTTGCCCTGGTGGGACAATAAAGTTCTATAAAAGATATTCTATCTCATGCTCTTGAGCCAATAAAGAAAAGCCCATGATGAATAAAAATGATTAATATCCATAATTTGAATCATCGAGTTACATAAACACACACATACATCTAGGCAGTTGAAATTTTTGCTTAAGTGTGCAATTATGGCACTGATGCATCAGACAGTTTATCCTGCCAGATCAATTTTTATGTCATCTGTGATTCCACTTTATTGCTCCGGATCGCATGATTTGCCTTTGTGCTAGTCAGACTGTGAATGTTTGTGTTTGTCTGTGCCAAGAAACCAATCACATTCCTTTAAAAAAAAAGAAGTACAAAAGCGCACTGAAACAATGGTTGAACGACTGCAGGGCAGGACAAGATTCACACACCAACAGGATCATGCAGAGTAATTAAGAATCTGCCCGCTTTGCCATCTGATAAATTTGCCAATTGTGAAACAGATATGGGGAACTATAGAGATACATTATGTGACCCAATTCATATTACTGTATCTTCTATGGTTTAGGGAGGAACGCTATATCAGGAAGGGACTTAATCCTCAAAGGGCTTTCACAGGCTTAATCTCTTCAATGATTCATTCTGCCTCTAAGCAGCTGAAACATGTGAAAGCAATATTCCCTATCTAAGATCCCGCAGTGTAAAAAAAGATTCTTGCATAGGGACAATGTGTCAGGGTAACAGCGTTCAATACTCACGTGGTCATCTCCCTCTAGTGATTTATTTTGCGTCTAAGTGATCCCAGCACAGCCGAGCGTAATATTCCCTATCTCTGATCACTTTGTAATAAAAGTGCATTGTATAGGGACCTTGTATCAAGAGAGGTGCGGTAGTTATTCCTCCTGTGGTCATTTAGTGATTTATGAGGAACTGTTTAAAGGTGTAGTTACAAGCCTTCACTGTGGGACAGAGTGTGCTGGGGCTGAACTTTTTTTTTTTTTCCACTGCAGCATGGTAGTCTAATTTGTGTTTCACAACCGAAATCAATATCAGGCGAGAGCATTGCTGGCAACTAGTGAATCTGGGAACTTCGGGTATTGAAAGCTGAGTGAATGAGGGATGTTTAACTGTGGGGTCGGGCAAACAAGTTGTTAGATTTGCACATATTATTGTGGGGTATACTGTAAAAGACTCTCTTATCAAAAGAAGCACTGCAGTGATTTTATATATGGAGTTTGCTGCTCAAGAGGAGTGTTACGCATCCTGTTAGAACATTTGTATAATGTCTTGTGTGGCTCTGCGCACACCTCAGAAACTCTTAGAAAATAACTGCAGATTAGGCTTGAGACCTTTGTAAAATAGACTTTTTGTTAGAAATTCGAGGCTTAATATTTCAAGTATGTCATTTTTCAGAAATTATTGTAAGGAAGGAAAGGAGTCTATTGTGTTGTATTATTGAATGCGTGGGATCCTGAGTTTTTGCAGTTGAGTCAAACTAAGAATTAAAAACCTGAAAATCCTGACATCTGCTGCTTCGATTTTGACCATTTGCTGCCTTTGAGCAAAGTTTAATTTCAGAGGCTGTGTGTTTTACAGAAAAAATAAAACGGACAAATGTATATGTATTCAAACACATTATGTTATTATGTAAATGTATTCTCTTGTTCTTTTTACCATAACCAAACTTTACTGAAAAGTAAAATATTGGATATTTGTTTAATCCAAATCTAAGTCTACTTCTGTGTATAAAAGAAGCACAAACAGCAGACCGTAATAAACATGCTGCTCATTGCCAGGATATAGGTTTGCGTGTCACACGGCTTGCTGGCAGATTCATCACTGTTTCCAAGGGTTTTGTTGTTCCTACTTAGTCAAATCAACATCAAAATATTGATATGCAAAAGAAGATTATTATTATTACGCTGTAAACTAGTAAAGTCGCAGGAAGCTTTCAAGGAGATAATCTGATTTTTAAATTTATTCTGCCTTTAAGTGTTTAAATAATTATGAGAAAGTCTTATTCTGTTTTCTCTGACGCATAATCATATCATGCAGGAACTACTGACGCCTCAAGAGGATCCACCGGCATATTGCTTTCCTCTTCGATGATTCACATGCTCTCCACAACTTTTTCTTAACTAAGAAAGACAATATAGTGCTCCTGAGCTCATAATATCAACCCATTACAGAACAATTATGCACGGCAAAATTTAAACTTTGCCAACTCCTGTTTTACATTTGATTTCAATGATGTTGCTCTTCTTGCCATTGTATGAACGAGTGGGAGACAAGTATATATTCACTCTCTCTGACTTCTGCATGAGGACAGAAAACTGTTTAAAGTTCAAGTGGTTTCAATGACAAGATTTCAAAACTGGTCTCCCACTGCAATTCAAACATTAGTGCTTTAATGAGAGAGCTTAGAAGGAAGGCACAAAGTAAGATGTATTTTTCTCTCGCATTTTTATCATAACTGGATTTGGTTCAGAGACCACACATTATTCAGCAGTGTTTACTTCGAGCTTTTGCTGCAGCAAATTAAGAGTGTTTACCATAGTGTCGGTTCAGTTAAGAATAATTATAAGTTGAACTGTAAAATATACAGCTGAAGCCTCAAAAGGAAAGTGATGATGTTTTATCTTATTTAAAAGGACATGTTTATTGTTTAAGACCTAAGTGTATGTTTATAATCATTGATATTGAAGCATTATACAGCCATGCCAACAGATTTAGTTTTGAAAATCCTACCCCACAGACTCTCTACTTCAATGGGGGAACAGTTTGGGCTTTCAGAAAACATAGTTCTCAGTTAAAAAAAAACAGGAAGCTCCTAGTAAATTAACATCGTAAATGTTTATCCATAAAATGATCCCAATACATGCTTTCTCTCAGCTTTTATTGACTGTTTTGCACAATTTCCTGTTTCTCACATGAAGCCAAGAGTGATTATAAAAAACTGACACAGCTCAGTCTGTGCTTTTTTTTTATCAATAAAACATATAGGCATGTCTGACTGTGCTGAGCTTCTCGTTTCCTAAAAGAAGATT
The DNA here is from genome assembly GCA_028564955.1 of Terapon puta. Taxonomy (NCBI): domain Eukaryota; kingdom Metazoa; phylum Chordata; class Actinopteri; order Centrarchiformes; family Terapontidae; genus Terapon; species Terapon puta. Next base: position 11,534,154 of record JAOXYL010000051.1, read on the forward strand.
TATCGCAGTTTTTGAAGGCCTAAACGATGGCCCCATTGGACTGTGAGTAAATCCAGGGAGGAGCTGCAGCAGAGTGGTGGGATCCTCAGAAGTACAGCTATCAAAGAAGTTGTGTGAGGTTGCATGATTATAAATGGTAAACAAGATTTTAATATGGATGTGGGATGAAAAATGTAAGATAATGGAATTTAACAAGGTATTAATCCAAACACTCCTCCCTTCAGAACCAGTTCACACAGTACAATGAGGCATACAGGGACAAGGGGCTTCCCTGGCACCTGTTCAACAATTTCCTCCAGAGTGACGGATTGAGTTCACCGCCAGTTTTCGCAGCCTCTCTTCAAAGATTTACTTTTAATGTAACTGCTCAAACATGGCTGAGCTGAATTCATATCATCTTTCTCTGGTCAGCCCCATAATAACATCACAAGATGTACTGGAAGACGGAAGTCGGGAAGCGTTTAAGCCCTTTCCATCGAAATATCTCCTCAATGATTTACTTTTGCTATAACCTTTTTATCTGTTTAAACATGAGATGAGTAGACAGTTGGTTAATGTGAGATCTGCTCAAAGTGCTCTCCCACAGTAATGAAATACATTGCTTTCCCCTGACTGGTGCACCATGATCAGCTACCAGGAGGAATTTAATCTCAGAAAACGCTCTGAAAGCACAGAACAGTTTCCACTGGAGAGTCTCTCTCCTGCGTGACATTTATTTTTCTCACTTTGTTCAACCATCTAACGAGGAGCGCTGTAACAGAAACCCTTTTTACTTAAGGCTTCTGTTGTTTAGTTCTTCTGTTTAGTCTTGTGATCAACTCAAAGCCCTCCAAGTAATACAAGCACAATCACTCTGAGTTTACCATAATTGAGCATTAAATTAAATGTTTCATCCTCAAGAGGTTCACTGGGCATATCTCGTCCTCAAATGTAGCGTGTCCCAAGTGTTGAAACAGCAAAAATGAATTTACTTTTTGAAAACGGTTCATAACAACTGTTCTTCACATAGGACCATTATCAAGAAGTGTTGATAATTGGTCTTGTTGTCAGCTGTTCAAACATGAAGCATGTATTTTTGTTCTTTAGCCAATTATAAACTAACTATGCAAGAACACAATTTGACCGTTCATGCCCCAAGAAGTTTGAATAACACAAGATGTTCTTTATTCACTCAATGGTAGGAGAAAGGTACAATCATTATCTATTGAGGAAACTTGCTGAGGACTGACTTGTGGGAGAGAAGATGGAGCCGAGAGATAAGTTTTCAATGGCACATGATTTTCACAGCTCAAACAAGAAAAACAAAACAGCACAATCACTGCCATCAATGAAACATGGAACAGATCTACAGAAAGACAGTGGGAGAGAATGGGAGCTACAGGCATGGGTGTTTAGACAGATTAAAATGGAGGAGCACACACAAAAAGGGTTTAATTAACATGATAGCCATCAAAAGAGGGAAATTCATTCCAATCTTACATGACTTCTTGTAGGAGACCACATATTGTAGGTGTTTCCTCTGTTATTATGACTCTTCAGAGTGCCAAATGGTGGTGTTGTTTTACATTGTCAGACATATGTACGATTCATAACCTTCTAATTTCTATATGGCTTTTATGCAGAGTTTTCTTTGGGACTATTTCACCATGATGAAAAGATTCCAAATTGACGTACACATCAGATGGACAACTCACCTCCCCAGTTCTCCAGGCTGAAAAGGTTGCTGAAGTTGTGGCTGACAAATGGCGAGATCTTCTTCAGGTCATGGGTCCGGACTCTGGTGGCCAAGAGTGACTGGTGGGCATCCCTGAAGGTGGTATCCATTAGCAGCAGACCTTGGTGGGCGCGAACAGCCTTTGCGAATCCCTCAGGACCATCGCGTAGCAACACATCACGGAAGCCTACCGGAGGGTCGCCTAACAGTGAGAGAGAAAGATGGGAAAGTTAATGTGAAGAAAGATATAGAGAGGCCATTACAGGAGAACAGGTTTATGTTTATGTGATAAAGCAGTTTATGAGTGATCAATATTGGATGCTAAATCACTATAAAATGTTTCATCAACTTTAATCAGATGGAAGCGAGACTTCAAATCAATTAGTCCATATTTTACCAGAAATACATATCAATACAAAAAATGGCAAAGGCTATACATGTCCTTTTCATGAATACAGCCATGTGCTAAAAAACAAGGACCCCTTATTTATTCATTTAGCTAGTTAGTAATAAGTGACCAAGACATGGGAGTAGTCCTTTATTTATCCAATCTTAAGTGGTGTATTGACTTTAGGCACTTCTTAAGTGTCCGGCAGGATAAATGATTTACACCAATTTAACAGGCGCTGGGCGAGCAGGTAAACTGACATTATTTACACAGTGTCCTCTCACAAGATGTGCTGTTAACAAGTCCAGAGCTTGTCATAAGTTTTGCTAATGAGGTAGATGCCATCTCTTTTCCTCGCTGCTCCAATCAACCTCAGCTCAAGTAGATCAACTATAACCGCACACTGGAATATAAGCTCAGCAGCTTATTAGACACACCACCCACCGACTTGTGAAAATGGATTTCTCCTCTTGACAGTGACTCATATAGTCATGGTTCCTCTATATAAAAAGGAAGCAGCTCGTGTTTAATGAAACAAGAAAGCCAAGTGAGCTTGGTCCTGTATGGTTGCCACCTGAGGGCAAACCATTTTCGGGATGGCTGCTATTGCATTTCCATGCATCTCTAATTTCTGAGCCTTATTTGGCCTGTGACCTTGTATTTGGGTTGTAAAATCCCCCAAACACCAACAATCATTGAGCTGTCATGTCACAAATGGCATATATTTATATTTCAGTGTGGAGGCTGCTTCGGATCAGTCACATTGAAATGTAATATTTCTAGCATTTTTATTCTTTTTTTACATATTGATATCTTTTATATATTTCTGTAAAAAATGTCAGTCTTAAACTCTCCAACAACCATGTCTGCATAATCCAGCAGACCTAAAATCCTCAGCCTCAGTACAAATTAAGAGTCAGGCATGCTATAGAGTCACGGTGAGGCTGTACTGTGAGGTAGAAGCTAATTTCAACATGCTAACATGATCACAGTGACAATGCTAGCTAGGTTATGTTTACCATGTTCACCATCTCAGTTTACTCGCTTTATGTATCTGTTTCTTAATTAGTATCATGCACAAAGCACATCTGAGGGGAATGTCATTAGCTGCACAGGTATGTAGTGTTAAGAGAGCAAAGATATCACAGTTCACGCTGTGGCGACTATGATGATGATTCACTGACAATCCATCCAGTAGTTAAGTTGTTTCACTCAATTACAACGATATTAAAATATTTAGGCTTTATCCTCTGGACACCATGAATGTCTCTACCAAATGTTATAGCAATTTTAGTGGTGAATTGAGCATTGCATCTGGACAGCTAAAAAGATAAGACCTGAGTAACATGAGCTGATGGATGAACTAGAAAAAGATAAATCTCATGGAGCAACATCCATTAAGAATGCTCTAGAAACACTGTAGGAGCTGTTCCCTGAGGAACCCAGAACGAAGACTGGTGGACATGTTGGCGTTTGATGAGTGTTTCTAGTTCACTAACAAGACTGAATGTCATACACAGTATCCAAATGTACCGTCAGTGCTAAAAGCTTCCACAAGGAGGAATAAAAACAATCTCTGTGGAATGGACAACACAAATAGTGGCTTTTTTCAGCTGATAAAAGCTAAACAGTCTTCAAAACGAACAAGTTAAACATCGCAGAGACCTTTTTCTCTGAGGGCACTCCTGTAACAAACCTTCTTGCCTAATCTATCTCCCTTTCCCCATCACTCTTTCCTCTCCATGCCCGGCAATTAAACATGAGCACAACCAGAGGCATTACAATATTGGAAGTGGAATTGGGATCTATTTTTGCGGCCATGTGTACAATCATCAATCAATTAGACTAGTTAATGAGATACTATCTGCCTGCTTAGTTGTCCTCCAACCCTCTAACTCCCTCTCTCTCTTTCCATCTTACTTCCTCTCTGAGTAGCTATATGTTTGCACTTAACCTTTTATTGTTGTACCTCATCCCTGAAAACAAATGATCTCTGCTATAATTGTCTCCAAAGCCGGCACGAGCAAAATGAACTTTACACACACAAGCACACAGACTTTTGTGGAGACATATGTCCACACATGCAGACACACAAAAGGAGCTCTCCGAAACACACACCGGATAGATGAGCTCTGTGAAGTCAGGCTGCTGTAGCGGATAGATACAGACACTTTGAACTTATCAAGATCTGTGTATAATACGGCGGCTAGAGAACACACCACACAAAAATGATTTATACTTAAAGCCCTCCTTCAATTTCTCACACTCATGAAGTCTTGCTAACTTTGCTTTCTATGTTTTTACCACTTGTGCCAACACATGCTGCCTCAACACAATAGAGAGGAAATGAGGGCATTTGTTCTGGGAATACAGTGACTAAACAATGGCCTATGCATGTCACAGTTTCCTAGAGAAAGGTAGCGCTCAGTGGATTTGTGTGTGTCGTATCATACGGAGCAGAAACAAAAAGTGCTAAAGAGATACAAGTCCCAAGTGGTCACTGTGCTTGACAATTGACCCACTTACACACATATGCGTACTTTCGTCTGCATTGAAAAACACCTCACTCCTACTCTCCAGCTTCTTTGCACTCCGTCCTCTCCTCTTTCTCCCAGGCTAGTGTCGTTTCATACATCTTCTCTCAACATTCTTCACCCGTCTCGTCGTCTCGTCACAATGCCGTTTCCTCTCCTCCAACTCCACAATACCAGCTAACGTGATTAGATAGAGTAAGCTACAGTGCTCAGAGGTACTTCTTTATTTGCAATTTGTGCATGAGACAAACTGAGCTCGTCTAGTTGCTGTCCTGAGCTGACACCTGCCTCGCGAGAAGACTGTTAAATGTCGTGCATTGTCGTGTTTAGGAACCTTTTAATTGGCAGATGCTGCCAGGACTGCAAATGAGTGCTTTATTAAAGTCAGGTGCGCTGGAACAGTCAATCCATTACGGATGTACACGTTAAATGCAGGTAGATGTGCTGGTATGAGTTGTAAGACAAGTATACAGCTTGTTGTCTGCCAGTTTCCTTCTGCAAAAGTTGAATAATGCTGAATCCATTCGAGATGTTCCTTTCTTATAAGGCAATGAGATATTTGCATTGCATTTGCATTTGTTCATTGCTTGCTGTTTACCTTAACTGCTAAAATACAGTCAGCTGAAAACCTTTTGACTGGCACCACTGTTTATGAGCAGAATTTGTTTTCCTCCACACAGTTGTATGGGAGGTGTGAAACAAACAAATGAAAGAAGTGATTTTAGAACAAAGGAGAAAAAGAAAGTTACTTCACAGTTCACACACCTGAAAAAAAAATCCAAAGTGTTTTCAGGTTTCAGAAAGCCACCTGAAAGCTACCTGAAAGCTCTACCTGAAAATTAGTTTTGGATGTAAACAAAACTTAATAATAAAAATAAATAAATAAATAACAGCCTTTCCTGTTTGAACAAGGCCAATGAAAGCATCAAAAACAGACAGAGAAGGAAAAAAATAAAAAATGATTACAACATTAAGTCTATTTTTGCACATATTTTGCATATTGTACTACAAGCCACCCTTCTACTTAAATCGGCAGGATGGAAATACAGCGCACAACTGGGAGAGGGGGAAAGTAGTCTGTCATTTTTATTAGTCATTCTTCCTAAAGCTAGCTGAGAGGCATCTGGTGATTAACCTCTAGAAGTCCTCCATTAAATAAATCCAGACAATAATTGGAACAAGGTGTACTTCTACACCATCGATGAACCACCAGCAATCAGGCTTCGGAGCAAGCGTTTTAGACTACAAATCCTAATTAGAAAATAATGGCCTTTGAGTACTTGAACAGGTTCTGTCAGGACACCCTCGGCCTGTCTTTCAGGAATTCTCTTCCTCCCCTCTGTTATTGGTGTGGAGAGAAATCCCTCTGAATCAGTTTTGGTGAAATTTTCCCTCTTTCTATATCATCCAGATCTTCACTATTCTGTTTTCTGTGGGTGGCATGTGCTAATAGTCCTTCCTGCGGTTCCCCTCCCCCCCTTTCCATACATACATACATATACATACACTTCACAGTCTGCACACCATAAAGACTCTATCCATATCCTACCTATGACTGCTGTCCGCCTGACCATTTTTCTCCACATATATGGATTATAGACTGCCCAAACCCTCTTTTCTCCTTTCATAACCCCTCTCTCCTTCCATGCCCCTGTCCCTCCCTCCATCCCTCCCTCCACAGAGTGTGATAATACAGGCCTAATCCCTCTCTTCTCTCAATCCCTCCGTCGAATGAAAGAAAGGATATAAGCACATTACAAATCTCATTACTAGGCTTTCGGTACGCCTCTGTGCGTGCCTGCGCTGCATACAACTGCCTCATCAGTTGCTTACAGTAGGTAAGTGGGGGCACGTACAGAGGGGTGTCTGCCTATAGTGTGCCTGTTCCATCATTACACTACATGGATGAACCTGTGGAGAAGTTTGGGAGGTTTTTATGTACATGTGTACATGTGTGTGTTTGCTTTCCAGTGATAAGAGGGGCGGGCAATGATGGCTTTCAACACAAGATTTGCATAAGTAGACAAGTGGTGGGTAAGCATAGCAAAACACAGTCACTCACATGCAGACGTACACAAACACCGCAGATTATGCCGTCCCATTCTCCTCTATTCCGTTCCACTGTGCATGGCTTTTAGATGTCAGATTTGATTAGTCATGCCTGATTATGATTCATATTATTCACATTATTTTGTTATAAATTCGTGTTTACCGGGCACGCCGGGGTATGTGCTGAGGCAGAACAGGGCGCTGATAAACATGTCAGATTGATACAGCTGACTATTTTGTTGCTGTCAAAAGGAGCAGCTGCATAAATTCATGCCAGTTTGCACCCCTAACAAAAAATAAACCTGGGAGCGCAGTGGGAAAGGACAAAAAGTGCATCATTGCAAAACGGTCACAGAAACAGGCTGTGACATCAAGTGAAATAAGCCAATTTTTTTTAGCTATTTCTATGCTTTTCATCGTACATTTCATAGTAAAACTCAGCACATCTAATCGTAATTTTAAAATGAGCATTTCATCAGTATTCTAGCCTTACTTTAACCTTTCCAAACTTACTTCAAAACTAAGACACTATAGTTAGTGTAGGGGGAGAAAAACAGCTTCACTCCAGAGACTTTAAGTGGCTCATCAGAGAGCCCAGCTTGGCCGTTGGCCTTTCCTGCGAGACTCTAGGGGTGCTGGTGCAGAGCAGGGTGAGAGGCAAAGAACTTCTGCCTGCACAAACAATGAACTGCACCCTCTTACTGCTGTACTCACAGCTCAGCAGAGCACTCTGGGCCAAAACCCTTTTCCTCCCCGAGTGCTAAACTGAGCCATTTAGGAAGGCCTTTCCGCCTACAGCTATCAGACTCTTCGACAGGCCATTTGTCATTCTGTGGGTGCTTTTATCCAAAGTGCCCTACGGATCCACAAGTGTTTACATTTTTAGCATGGCTGCCCTAGGGGAAATGAAACCCCTAACCTTTGCAGTGGCAGCACCTCGCTGAATTAGTCCAAATGTAATAAATGCAATGAGGATGATGCATTGTAAAGGTGTTCTAGTCACACTCACACAGCAGTTATTCTTAAAGGTTTAATACGGTTTCAAATGATTAGTTGTTGGTTTTGGTGACACCTTGCCCTACACTCAGAAATACACTGAAAACCGTTTTATCCGTTTTATTTTAATTATTATATTGCTGAACTTCCACTGAACTGCTTTTAATGCTTTGGTGCAGTAAAATCATATTTTCATATTTAATCATATTTTATTATCATTGGATAAAAGGGTGATGAAAGAGATGTGACTGGATTATATATATATACACACGCATATATAAATTGTGTTCTAGAGGATGAACTATGCACTGTGATTGGCCAAACTGCATTTGATCGACATACCCATGGTGACGGGTGGGATGACGGGGTCTGTGGAGGAAGGCTTGGCCTTGACTGGGATGGGTGTGGTTGGTCCGTTAACCATCACATGACCTGGATGAGTAAAAATAGAGAATACATGTCTGATGCAGTCCTGTAACATATCTAACATCAAAGACATTAACGAAAATAATACATTTGAAAAAGGGTTATAAAACAGCAAACCAGAGAAAGAAAGAAGAAGAAAGGATTATGGTCACATGTTTATATAGAGCAGGTTTTTTTCTCCTTTCTGTCTACATTTATGAGTCAGAGGTATGCAGAACATGTGCGAACAAATCTTTAACACTGACCCTCAAGCTGAACTGAGTGAATTGAAACTTTATTGTCGAATATGTTGTACTGTTCTTCACAATTTTAACATTCAAAATCTGTTACTTATGCATAGAATCACATAGTTGTGAATATCTTAATATATCTTGATTTTACCAGCTGTATTTCACTATATCCAATGAATACGTTTGAGTATGGTATATACTGTCAAGGGTTAAGCAGAACCTGAACCTTAGTTTATACAAGAATAAGATTTTTAAGTGATGCAAACTAAGCATCAATATGTAAATATAAAATGTTATTATTGGATTCATTATTTCATTTATCCTGTAAATTCAGTGTATTACTTTCTGCTTCAAAGCTGAAAGCCTGTGAAAGCCACAGAAGCAATCATGAAATGATAGCAGATATTTGGTGGGCAATCAACCTTATAATCACTGCAGATTGTATGTAAGCCTGGTTTTCTATTAAATGTACCACTGACGATAAAACAGACAAAACACAACTGTACTGTCACTGCATTTGAGCCGTGAAGAAAATATTAATAACATAGTGACTGCTGATTTGTAATATTAGGCGTCTGTGTTGTTTATACACTGACCCAGGTAGTGAAGTAGTTTCTGGGCTCGATTCTGAGTTGGTTTGAGGTTGAAGAGTTCCTGGTTCTCGTCAATGAACTGCGTGTCCACGGTGGAGTGGAGGAACTGGTGGTTGGAGAAAACATTCTGGAGGAATGGGATGTTGGTCTAGAGATAGAAAAACAGAGGACAAGTCTCCTTTAATGAACAGTGTTCTCAGAGTGTTTGCACAAATGGAGGAAAACACTGCTGGCACACACACACATACAGTGATAATAAATGCTAAAGTCCTATTCTGAAAATTAATTACTTTAAAGAAATGTAATCCGTTCTTCTGAAGAAAACTTCTCGCCTAAGAGCTCTGTGTTAAACAAACAATTGTAATTGTACAAACAAAGCTTACCTAACACATTGGCAAACACACAATTGTGACAAAAAACATTTAAATAAGAGAGTGCGTTGAACACTGCACAATCTCAACTTCAAGAGACAAACACACGCACACAGGGCAGAAGGAGAAAGTCAACTGTTGAAAGCAATTACATTTCATTTCTATTTCGTTGTTTTGTTTGTTTGCCTCAAAAGTATTATCACGCCAATTAAGTTCTCTAAATTAACAAAGAGACGGTGAGTGAATGAGAGAGAAGAGAGAGGGAAGAGATGTAATTGTTGGGAGTTAATTTCATTACTTGATCTGTTGCTGATTTTTTTATTTACCCTTGTAAGCCCGTCTTAACAATGTTGGTAGACTGCTTTGAATCGTTGTAAGAGGCAGAGAAAGTGAAAGGGAGGAGAGAGAGAAGGAAGACTGACAGAAAAAAAAAGAGAAAAGGGAGAGAGATTGGTAAAAAGAAAAACACAAATGGGGAGGGAGGAAGTGCGTGTTGGAGAGAATGAGCCAAAGTAGGATATATTAATACATTCCTGGAGCGGGTTTAGATGTGTTTACTGCCATTTTATGCTCTCAAGGGAGGGTACAAAGTGCAGGAATAGTAAACTGTGTGGAACAATTATTTCTCAAAGTTTACTAAAATCTAATTTGCATATGACCCAAAATGCTGGTTCCTTGAATGGCATTTAAAAAGAATAATCTAGTGACCAAATATCCCTTTTATTTATAAATGCACACAAAGACATAAAACCAGAAAGAGAAACTGAGGCCCCAGTGACCTCCTGGGTATTGAGTATAAAGTGGTTCTGTTTAAGACCAGAGATTCAACATTCACCTCACAATCCATGGATAGTTTCTAGATGGATCTCTCCACACACTTTTAAGATATAAATTGTACTTGAAGTATTTATACAAGCAAAACACAATACAATAATGGAATTTACAACAACAATGTGGGCTTTTTTTTGGCATTTAGCTGACAGTGAAACCCAGAGTCACTCAGCAATCCCATAATTGGGAGAGAGAACCTGAGCATTAAACAAACCACACAGACACACACCTCATTAGCAGCACTGAGAGAGAGGGAGATGTGGCAGAGAGATCAATGTGCTAAAGCAAATGAAGAGCATGTTGGTCAAGCCGACAGAGGCGGAATGGGATGTATAGAGTGGTAATTGAAACACAGGGCAAGAAGCATCTACATTTTTTATAAGAAGACAGAAATACAAAGAACAAAGGAGTAACAAAAGAAGAAAGACTCATTTTCTTTGTCAATGTATAGAACCAATAAAGCACCATTAATTGAAGGCAGACAAGAAGAAACTGAGACAAAGCCGTGCGTCTATCCAGGCATTCACATTTCCTAGCGAAGTGGAGGACTTAATTTCAGGGCTACGCGGGCAAACGCACACAAATTGACACTGTATTGTCAGCCTCCTGCCACAGGGCGCAAAGCTGGAGAGGAGAAAGAGAGGAGAGAGGAGAGACGAGGGATTCGCATAGCTGCACTGCCAAGCCTTGGGCAAGAAGCTGAGGACCAAAACAGAACGAGATTTCTGCCCAGTGCTGTAACTGCAATATGACTTCAGAAACCTGTGGACATCTCATTTTCTTTCATTTACGGTATCTGCCAACATAACTGTATCACAAGATATGCTGCTGCCTCGCACGCCCTTGTCCTTGAGGAAAATAAGCAGCCGAATGAAATGTGGATATTGTCGTGTTGTACATTTTTCTGTGCAATCCAAATTAAAGCTTTGCCTTGAGGACAGCCCAATGAAAACAGGAAAGCAAGTTGCTGAGGTTTATTGTTTTTAACACAAGTTTGGTTAAAAACATTATTGCAACAGCACAGACATGTTGTTAGCTAAAGAGCCGGTCAGTCGAAAGAATAGTTTGATTTGAAATGAAAATAGTGCTTCTGCCTCCGAATAGTTTAGCATAGCACAAAAAGTGGAAATGGGGTAAAATAGCTAGCCTGTCTCTGCTCAGTTACAAAATCCACCCAACAGCACCTATAAAGCCCCATTAACTAACATGTGATGTGTTAAAAACCAGCTACAGCCAACATCTGCTACATTAGCTTAGCTTTACACACACTGGATCTGTAGAAAGACCAAACAAAGACAGCCAAACTGTTTTTCCTATTGCCTCACTTTATGCCATGCTAAGCTAACCAGCTACTTCAATGGCATCATATCATAGACATTAGATAGGGATCAGCCTTCTTATATGAGCTTGCAAAGCCAGAAGTATTTGGAAACTATTTCTTGCTGTTAACTTTTTGCAAATGTTGATTCTAATTTTAACAAGGTGAAAATTAAGTATTTCATTTCTATCATGGAAGTCTTTAATGGCAGTGTTTTACCAATTTGCACTGCCACAAGAACAAGGTCAAAGATTGACATGGAGCACAAAAAATAATATAAAATAATATAAAAATGAAAGGAAAAAGTTAGGATTTGTAACTATTAATTGCTTCTTTGGAAGGTGTTGTTTTTATAGGGCCTTAGGGTGTTTTACCTGCACAAGTCTAGAATTTTCTCTCATTTTTCTATGTTTGATGTCATCTTCATCTATAATTCATATGTGTAAACAAACTTAATAAGTGAGCATAAGGGGAAAAAAGCAATCAAAAGGCATGAACAAAATACTAATGCAGAGAGGCAGAGACAGGGAGTGAGAGACAAATAACACACCACACACACACACACACAACCGCTATTAATGAAAGGCTCAAAAATAATTGAGAGGTAAGATGGACACCATTAATACATGGTGGGCTGTCCTTTTCCTCTCTGCTGTACCAGATCAATGTGTTCATTATCAGGCTGCTCTGTATGCCTGTGGCTACCACACACACACACACACACACACACACACACACACACACACACACACACACACACACACACACACACACACA
>JAOXYL010000051.1:11546461-11556534 GCA_028564955.1 Terapon puta
CACACACACACACACACACACGCACACACACATACAAACACTCAACAGAGGCCCTTCCCTGATTTGGATGCCCTGTAACAACCGCTTGGCTACAGCTCTCAGAGCTATGCACACAGCATGCAAAACACACACACGTATGCATGTGCATACACACGTTGTTGCCAGCAATAATCATGGCTTTCTCCTGAATGCTTTTTCAGATTGGGGACACAAGGACATACACACCTGGGAGATCTATATCAGTTCTAGTGGGAGAGTAAACACGTCTAAATGTGAATTAATACTCACAGACACCCACACTCGCCATGATAGCCAACAATTTAAGTCACACAAGGCTCAGTATTACGAGTCACTACATCATTATGGTGGGAAAGAAATAGTGTACTTCTTTTCCAGTTCCAAAAAATGACACTGGGCTGTGACTGCCCACTTTTTATTCTCACAGCGCTCCCTTCATCACTAGAAAAGTCTGTTTTATTGCTACTCTGCTCACAGCTGGTCGTTATCGCTCTTGTTGCAATCAGCTTTACTGGTGATTGCCAAAGCAACATAGTGAGGTAAGTATTGATGTCCTGGGCTGTTGTGATCGACTGCAAACAAAAGTCAGCTCAACCCAACAAACCTTAAAACACCTTGACTTGCGGGGCACCTGCTGGTTTGAGGACGGTAAAAATTATTTGTTTCACTTGAATAATAATAAAAATGTTACCATTATTTTTTGGAGTTATTTGCTTTAGAGAGAATGCTGAACTTGTCATCTAGCATCCAAATGTTGTTTATTCAAAATTCAAACCTGATAGTAAAATGCAGTCTGGATATCTTGGGGTGTGTGGGGAGGGGGATACATATCATCTGCTATTTAATGTATTCTTGTATACAATCTGCCTGCGCTGTGATTGGATGTCATTTTTCACAACGCAAATCAGGCGAGTAGGTGGGTGATGGCAACAACAACAACTAAAAAAAAACAAAAAAAAAACAGATGTTACTATCCAGACTGTCCCTAATTTTCCTACGTATATGATTTTTTATTAAGAATGGTTGCAAGGAAATGAAAACAGATTCATGTGTACACGAAGAGATTGTTTTTACACGTGGCCGCTAAGATGTTCCGTGCAGAATGTGAGTCATATTAAAAGTGAAGAGCATTTTTTTTTAAAATCAGTATTGGATATTTGGAGCATTAACATTATCACATCAAATAACAATAATGACAGATGACAATGATGACAATGTTCATATTATGAGGAGAGACACAAATTAAATCAAAACATTAATTGGTTTTTGTATTGGCAGAGTTGAATTGAAAATTATAATTATGTTTAGGCTCTAAAAAAATTATACTGTTGACTTTTACCCTGCTGGGTCACTTAGGAGCCACGTCTGTGAGTTTTTAGTTAGATGTATTTTTACTTTTGAGGCAATTTTGTCCTTCATTCCTCACAGCAAAACAGCACAACATAATAATAAAAACGGAAACAAAACTATTATGACGTATAATAATAACAAGATATATGCAGCAATGTATAAAATAACACTAAGAAAACAGGTCTGTTTGGATAAGAGAGTTAAAGCTAGGGTTGGTAAGACACCAAGAGCAAGCTGGATTCTTAAACTATCTGTCCAGCGGTTTACCCGTCCAATCATTACATTCAGTCAGGATGAAATTATTGGACGGGCTTATTAAAGTCCCTCGACAACCATAGACGCGAATTTCAACAGATATATCAAAAAGTTCTTCTAAAATACACTGCCAAGCCTTATTTTAAGAGTCAAATATCCTATTATTTTTGCCTTTGCTTTCAGAACCCCATTATATTTCATATTCAAGCCTGAAGTGAAGTCAGTCCTTTATACTGACACTAATCTGGACTCTGACACTTTCTGTTGTGTGTTCCCCTTTACTCCTGCTGCAGTTATGTGCAGCAGATTACCGTAAGGACAACAACCTGTGGTAGTGTAGGAAAATATTAAGACCTCCATCATTTTAGACCTTCCATCTTCTCACACAGCCTCAGTTTGATATTATGCTTTTTTTTGTCCACACCAGCAAGCTCACATTTGAAACCTTTGGGCTGACTCTGGATATTGAAGTAAAAACATGGTCAAGGTCAGACTCATGGTCAGGTCTGGGTCAAATGCTATCCTGCATCATTGTCAAAGTTCACTGGGGCCATGGCTCTCTGCAGATGTGATGTAAAATATGTCTAGTGGCGATAGAAAAGTTGAAGTCAAAGCACTCTGTTTTTGTGAACCCTGCAGTGAGGTGCAGATCGCAGTCATGTAGAGCACTTCAGGGTGGTACCAGAAAGAATTGTGTTATCAAACTTTATGGGTGTGCATGTTCAAGGTTCTGACAATTATGACAAGTATGACCCTTAACCCTAACCTTCATTAACCTTCAAGTACGATTTAAATATACTATAATTATACATATTTTTTCATGTCCTTCCATAATTGATCATTTCAATCTTGGTAATGATCAAATAAATAATACATCACAGCCACACATCAACCTGTATTCTAATTCAAATTGTGAAGCTCCAGGCAACACTTGAAGAAAAGATTTGTTGCCCCGGTTACTGTTGTTTGGGATAAAGACAGAGAGGGAGGACTGTCCAAAGCACAGATGTTTCTGGGGTTATTTTGCAGCAGCCTGGTGTGTGTTGCACAAAACCAGCAGATGTGCTGTGCGTAATCGTGGTCTGACAGTGCATAATATCGGATCACAGTCGTAACACAGACCGGCTGTTGACTCTGTAAAGAAACACAGTGAAGTGACAATTCAGAAACGTGGGCCTGGTAATCTTGTCTAACTTAACCCAGTAACTCAAGATGTCACTTTGTTCCTGCACTCCACCACTGACTCCTTGTGTTGGCTCACATAAGGTTTCAAATCCTGATGCCTGCCTATAAAGTCAAGAACATACTTGGTGAAATCCTGTGTGGGCAGAGTGTCTCTGATCTACATCTCACCCAAAGGTCCCTTGTAAACAAGTCTCCTGGTAGAGGTCAGACCCTCACCATCTTTTATCCTTTTTTAAATGCAGACAAACGCCACGAAGCATCTGAACTGACACCACTTAATATGCTACTTTGCGTTTCTTAGTAATTAACATTTGCCATGTCTTTCTCTCTCCCCTTTTTATTTTCTCAAGAAATAAAGGCTTTTTTTCTCTCAAGAAAAATATAAAGTAGCTTTAAACACAAGAGTATACATGCTCAAAATCTGCACCTTTAGTATCTCTGATACTCAAACCGTGCTCTGCATTACACACAAATACACAACACACACACCTGATCTCTGTCTTACCCCAACACAAACACTGCCTCTCTCTGTCACACACAGCCTCCACGCTCCCTCAGTGATTAGGAGTTGAATAGGGGAGCTGTCAGGTCATTCGTCTTTTCTCTCCTCTCCTCCTCTGTCTCCCCTATCCCCATCCGTCACGCCTTAACCACTGGCCCGGACACATAAACAAGATCAACACACACACGCACATGCACACACAAAAAGCCCGGGGACTGAAGGGACACACTCATGCAGACATGTACGGGATCTCTCACACCCATATCAGCTACAGATTTACTCAAGCAGACAAGACATACCCAAAATAAACACACATACTCACGCATGCGCACAACACAACCTTTTACAAGAACCCAAAGGCAGCAGCAGGCAAACGCATACACACTCAGCAAATACTTATAACTCTGAACTCTCAGGAACCTTGAAAGGAAGGGTTGAAAAGCAACACACATGGACAAATGAGCACATAGTGACATACATGTGGGCGCTGACTTTGCCACAATGCACTGATTTTTTTGTCAGGTCAGAGGAGGAATGAGCAAGTCAAGGCAATGATGGCTTTCACAGATGTGCTTGCATGTCCGTGCTACTACTAATTCTACCCTATTTCTCCGCCCTCTAATTTTCTCTAGTTCTTACCTCTTTTCCTTTTGCTTAACCAATGACTATTCATCATTCCTGTTGCCATCCATTTCCAATGGCCTTTACAGCCATGACATGAACTCTGAAAATGTTTTTTCTGCCTTGGAAAAGCAACACCAATCTAAATACTCACTCCAATACGAAGATCAGAGATTTCTTGCATGACTATTTCATGGCTGTGCCTAAAAAGGAAATCTGGAATTAGTCTTTGACATTTGCCATGAGGCTTTTTCCTCAGTGAAATACAAAAATCTGATTGGTGATCTTTCCAGTAATAACTCCTATCGCTGCTCCATGGCGGAGCAATTTTCACCTTGTAGTTCATCAGGGGAGCTGTGCCCAGAAATATTTCCTCTGTAAATAAGCTCATAGCGTATGATGAAATATGCAAAAATATGAATAAATAAAATGACAAAGGCTAACCCTTTCTAGGTTGACAGTTTGGTGCACCTGTTTTTGTAAGCAGATGTGTACCCATATATACTGAGACTTCATGAGATACAGGCCCTGTTAATCAAGAAAAGACCTGTTATTTATTTCTGAAACACTTCATAAAGCTCTGGGAAGGAACAAGAGCAATAGGGGAAAGTATTTTTTTATGCTCTGAGACATGTCAGACACACATTGACACTCACCAATGATGAGACATTCTTAATGCCTGCACTCAGCTTACTAGGTCACTCTCCATGGTGCTGAACTTCTCAGGCATCTCAGACAAAGAATACCACTGGTCGGAAATGTAACAGCTCTTTCTCTGTTGCCAAAATATATCTCTCATAACTATAGTGTTCAACAGGAGGCCTAAATTTTAGCATGAAGCATGACCAGTAAAGCATTTGCTTCAGTTCCGACCAAAAAGCCTTGATTTCCCTTGATGTTCAGCACCATTTACATTGGTTGTAAACAGCACATTTGTCAGCTTCCAGCAATCTAAAAAGCAACTGCTTTGCAGCCACAAAATGTGTTGTGTTTTTACTTAAAAGGGCTGACATATTTTTCTTCTCAGAAGCTCTATAATATTGCTATAGCTTTAAACGCTTTTCTCCAGGGGGTTACTAAAAGCTATTGGGCAATATAGGACGGTGATGAAATAAGGGTGGGTACGATGAAGGTCAATGTTTTGAACTAGTTAATTTTTAAATCTTCTTAAAATAAACATCTTTACCACCAGGGGAGATACATTCACCAGGAGCCATAGCCAATATGTGACGTGAGTTACTTTAACAGTGTGACTCAGAGTCATCTGCTATCAACAAATGGGGTGCTGAACCAGCTAAAAGAAAACCCTCTCAGACTCTTTCAGGGACCCTGAGACAGAAGCTTATTAAAACAGATAGCTACTTAGTGGTATTTTGGGAATCCTTAAGCAGTAGGCCTGTGACGCATTAAACGACTTGTGATGTACTCCAAACTCGTAGAGCGTTTCGACTCAGACTCTGTTAGCAGGTGTTTGGTCTTCTGCGTTCATTGCAAAAAAAAGCGTAAGAAATTCGACCAGAATTCATGTATTTGGAATGACAGCTGAGACCAGATGGGATCCTGCAATGCATTAAGACGCCTGAACTCAAGTGCTGGCATCTTATTTCTTCATCAATTAACTATATACACACCTCTTTCAATGCAGCAGTTGTTCTTGTTCTTTTGGAAAATCAATAATCTCCTCCAAAAATACAAACCATTGAACCAAGGCTCCTCTAGACAGGTTTGAGATAGCATAAAGTAGCAGGGGATCTTCACCCTTTCAGAGCCTGGGGAAAGCATTAGGAATTCATAGTTTCTCTCTGGGATTCCAGCTCAATAAACCTTTTTACTATCCCTATCACATGGACACACACCAGGAGTAGAATTGGAACTTATTTGGTCTAAATTAAGGTATAAACCGATCCTCTACAACTAATACAGAAGACCTTCTATACAGGTCTGTTAATGGGGACTTCTCAGGTTCCAAACAATCAGTTGTATGATTCTGATGATAGTAAGTTCTAATAGCATCGACGGATACTCTTATCAACAGATAATTGTTGACCTGTCAAAAGAGAGAAATCGTTTTTGTTTTGAGAGTGATGTGTAGTTTAATACATTCTCTGCTACCAGCTCAGCAGCAGCCTCCATCCATGTGCTATGAATGCTAACTGGCTGACTAAAGTCACCGGTGTATCTTTAATAGACAAACTCACAGCATGCTGGTGGAGATTAAAGTTTCTGAAAATGTTTTAACTCCAGAATGAAACATGAAATTCATTGTCTTGCTGTGAGACCTCACAGTGTGTGAGGACCTGAAGCTAGAAAACAACTAAATGCATCTCATTGCTAATTACCTGCAATAAAATGCTTTGACTTCCTTTAACTTTCATGATCTCTCAATTACAAAGAAAAATGTCAAACAATTGTCGGTTTAACTTTGGCTATAATAACCATCACATAAAGCCACCATCCACTACTGTGAAGAGATACACAAAACTATTAGAAGCAATGGACAGCAGAAACCCTCAGCTTTATCTCACAGGTGCACAATCTACATAGTATTACCATTCATCAGCCAAGTGCTTACCTTTGACATCACTTCAGCCAGCTATCCTCCAAACAATAACTGTGACTCACTTTGGATCAGTCATAGTTTAAAGACATCAGGAGCTATTCTATTTTTGTAAAGTGCAACATGCAGCAGCCATCTGGTTTTATGTATGAAGCCTCAGTTTATGTGGTTCAAATAGTCTGAGGAGCAGTGAAATAAAAAGAGAAATCAATTGAGTAAAAAAAACCAGCAGATATAAAATACATAAAGCCATAGCACACACTCAAACACAAAAAATCTGAGTATCAAAAGGAGGAAACTGAGAAAATAAACAGCTCAAAATGAAGCAAAATGAGGTAACCATGGTGCTAAAGATGAATTCTCAAGTCGTGGCCTTCAATTTCATGGCCTATAGCTGAACAACCCTTTGCCAGTATAATTAGTGGGTACTGGCTGCACACTCAAATATGATATACTCTATCACTTCAAACACGTTTTGGTGTCAGGTTTGAGCTGACAATGTTACAAAATGTTCCTGAAGTGTCAACACTCCCAGAAAAAATGTTTTCCCATACCAGAGCAGACGGGGGCATTCAGACTCAACCAAGAAACAATAATTTGGCTGGATATAACCATGACAGCAAGCTAAAATAGGTTACAGCAGCAGATCAAGAAGAACATTTGTTCGTCTTGCCATTTCAACGCAAGTACGGCTATAACAAGAATTCATAAGTTTCTGTTTCCACTAAATGCCTTCTCATAATCCTCTCCAACACTAAAGTCCATATTTTATTGTGCACTTTGCAAAAATGAATCATTTTATTTTCAATTAAAATGTCTCCTTCTATTTAAAAAAAAAGCCTTACCAGGTTCTAGATGTTCATTTTAAAGCAACAGGTAATTTTACGACCATGTTTCTAATAATTAAGACCAGGGTTTTTTGAGGTGACAGCCTACCAGGCCACACAAATACGGGATTCAGTGAGTAACGTGTTGCTTATTAAAGATCAAAGTAAAGCAGCATCTCACCCTCCACGCATTCTGAGAGATGTGAAAAAAAAAAAATTCAATTCAACCAGTTCCCATTTGCCATCATCATAATGGCCTATGCCGCAATATACTGTTCTGTCAGTTTAATGCATCTCATCTAATGGGCTCTCTGTATCGATGAATACTGTCAGTAGTGAAAAGGTGATTCATCCATGTATCTGCACTAATAAATATTGAGCAAAGATAGCCAGACTATTTAAAAAGCTCACTGAAATAGATATGTTGACTCAACCAACAAGACCATATTTAATCCTTCCCTTCGGTGTATGGATCAGCATGATGCCTTTATTCCTAAAACATCCAAAGTCTCTATTTTCAGGGAGTAGGGGAGCCCAGAACACCAAATGACTAATAGCCGCCTCTTATTTACAGAATGTACTATAACTGTCTAGATTTTCTCAGCACAGAACATGATGCATTATTTATCTGAATATTTTTATAGCCTTGTGGTTGCCTGTGATTTTCAAGTGAGTATTCATAGGCTTTCACATTTGGTTTTTTAATGCTTTTTGATCAGGGCTCTTACCCCTCCTCCTGCCACACAGTGCGTATATACATGTGTTCCTGTCATGAGGCAGTGCATGCAGCTCATGTGCGCTGTCCATGGTGCTTAAATGGCTGTCTGGCAGCAGAAGCTTGCAGAAGTTACGGACCTTTATGAGCCTTGACAGCAGGGGGAGGGGGAGCACAGGTGAAAACGTGGCCACTTCCCTTTTAGTTGTGCCAGTAAGCTGTGCCAGTGAGCCAATGTGAGCAACACCAGGGCCCTGGCATTGGCACACCCATATTGAATGCAGTCATTTATTAATGTTATTAGTTACACCTGCATTTAACAAGTCAAAATGTCCTACTGCGAGATAGGTCTATTAGCCATGTTTACTCACACACCCAATAATCCAGTCATAATGCGATTAAGGTGGTAATATAATCTGAGGTAGAGCCCATGTAAACAACATACACATATTCAGTTACTGCAGTTATTCTAATAATCAGAATCAGTCTAAACTCAGGGAGCTATGTGCAATTTTAGTTGCATTATTTAAGAGTATTTCAGTCAAGTAAACACCTTAATCCAGCTATGAGTCTCTGCTGGAGTTTTAGCAGTGTTTTGCGACACATGGCATTCCAACTGCTTGATGACACACGCCAAAAGATGTCAGCTGGTGAGAAACTTGAGTCTGCTCCTCCGCTGCATTGTCTTGACGAGCACTCTCCAGGCTATAAACAAACTTTCTGTGCTTCCAAGTGCAATTTACAGAGTGGCATGTCTTTCTTCAGGGAGAGCAGCTCTGTACATGCTGCAAAATGTTGAAACAACAACTCAAAGCAAGCGTTTTACTACAATGTTCAAACAAAGATTGCCACAAGGGTAAACTGTAGTGTTATTATGACAACACTGGGATATTAATGGAACACTTCAATGTACAAGGCATAAAAACCTTCGCTGGACTACTTCTCCACATGGATTATTAGCTATAACCTGATAATTATATGCATATAATTTTACAAAAATGTTCTATTTCTTTCTGTAATACACACACAGATATGCATCAGTGCATTTCTAATGCTAAGAAATGGCAACTTATTTCAGGGGAAACGATCAGCAAACAAAATCTCATTTGCAATCCTTTCATTTGCATCTCTGTCTTCGCAGTTTGACGTTTAACAACCTTTTTGTAAAAGCTGATTGCATTTCTGCATACACCCATTTATGTAGGCCCAAATAAAGAAAGTTTTATCAGTTGCTTCCTATATCCACTGCTTGTTAAAACTCCAGCAGCACATAATGCATTATGGCTACTCACTCTTGGAAACACTGGGCCGGCACATTTGATTTTTTCCTCTAACCAATATATCCCTGAAGTCATTGCTGGCCTGTGTCTTTGCGTCTCAGCGTATTTGTCAAGGTTTTACACTTAAAGCAATGCAGACAAATGAGGGCCAGCATGTTTTCCTCGTACTTCATTGACTGCTGCCCATGGCTGGTAAAACGGTCTGCCAGCAGTAACTGGGAAATCATTTAGAGACACTATTACTAATGCAGAGGAAATACATAAAAGCAGAATGACATGCAAACGGCTCCAAGAGGAAAATTAGAGAGCAGTGCTTGTGTGTGTTTGTGTGTGTGTGTGTGAGAGACTGCTGTGCCTGTCCTTGTCTCTCATTATCCCTAGATTGAGACAAATAGAGGGGGCTCTGCCCTTCGATCTAAACCTCCACACCACTTACCCCTGACATCACAGCTGAGCAAGTGTGTGAGCACGTGTTCACGCGTATCACTTAGCCTTGTAAGAGGTGTGTCTGACCGCAGGGTGTGCTGGCCGTGTCCTGATTTCTGTGACATTGTGTGTTTGAGTGTGCAATCATGCAATCATGCCAATCTCTGTGTGTATGCTGAATCATGCTCTGTTCATATGTGTACCATGTATTTAGTTGAAAATTGCATTAAACGTATGCTCTAAGTGTGCCCATGTGTGAAGTGTGTGTGTGTGTGTGTGTGTGTGTGTGTGTGTGTGTGTGTGTGTGTGTGTGAGAGAGAGAGAGAATGGAAGCATT
>JAOXYL010000051.1:11584537-11601262 GCA_028564955.1 Terapon puta
CTCTCTCTCTCTCTTATTGGCTTCATCCTTCTTCCCTCCCTTTGTCTCAGATATTTCTGGTCGATTCCTGAGGAGGAGTTTACTTGTGAACCACCTCTCATCACCCGTCATACTCATAAGCTGTGGGTGCTGGAGGGCCAGCGAGCCACCCTAAAATGCCGTGCCATTGGCGACCCTGAGCCAGTAGTCCACTGGGTTTCGCCAGATGACCGTATCATTGCGAATTCATCCCGGACCAGCTCCTTCAGCAATGGGACCTTGGATATCTTAGTAACAGTTGCCCGGGATGATGGGGCATATACGTGTATCGCAATAAATGCAGCTGGTGAAGCAACGGCCACTGTGGACCTTAAAATAATCCCCCTGCCTCACAGGGGCGGAGCAGGTGGAAACACGGGGAATAACAACGTGAACACCAAAAACAACAGGAACGTGACCAATGGGATTTTACGGACTGATCCGGGCTCCTCGGATATCAGCACGGGGAAAAACGGAGGAATTAACAACAGCGCAGGACGTGGAGAGGTAGAGGATGGGAAAAGAGGTGGAGGCGAGGACGATGACGATGAGAACAACAGGACCTCCGAAGGGGACAGGGCCGATGGGGGGAGCATGGAGGACGATGAAGGGGACGAGGAGGAAGGAAGGATGGTTGGAGTACAAGGCGTTACGTCAACCTCAGCTCAGGTCCGATGGGATTTGGGCCGTTTATCTGGAGCTTACGTTGTCTGGATGTATCAGATACAGTACAACTGCACCGCCGATGAGACCCTCATCTACAGGTCAGTTCAACTTTTGCAATGTGACACACATTACTCACTCTGTGATCATTAAGGCAGCCAATGTGAAATGTTACTTTTACAATAGCTACTGTAGTAGATACTTGCCATTGTTGTTGCACGGCAGGAGCCAGGGCTCCTCTGTATGCAACCGGAAATAATTTTTGACTGTTTGTCACAGTAAAAAGGCAGATATCCAGTTTTCATAAAAAAAAAAAAAAAAACTTAAAATATCTATCCATTACAGCATGACACTTCAATATAGCAACTGTTGACCTTGTACACCTACAGGTGGATAGCTAAAGAGAAGGATGAATAGGGAGACAGATAAAGGGATAGGGGGCAAGGAGAGTTAATATTTCATCTCCATCAACGTATGACACTAAAACCCAACAGGTAGATAGCCAGTGAATATGAGAGTAAAATGGGATAACGAAGTGGATTAACATGAGGATGTGGAAATAAAAAAGAATTTGAGAGATGGTGAGATAGATGCCCCTTGGGGAAAAACATAGTGGAGAATAGAGTAAATAGTAAATAGTGTCAGACTGAATACATGACAGCAACACTTTGTGATATTTGGTAGCATGTGTCAGTATAGACAGGTCTGATCAAGTAACACAGGATGTTGATGGAGCGTGTCATTTGTAATTTGAAGTAACATTTAAACCTGCAGTTAGCCATGTCATTTTCAATTTAAAACGGGTTAGCTTTAGCCCTCTCACACTCCACAATCCATGTTTACTCACCATGTTCTCAAAGGGAAGAACAATCAAACATTTATAAAGACCAGATTTGAGGTTAAGGGGCCCAATGTTTTTCATTGCTATGGCAAATTATTTAACAGAACTCTGCCACACCCTGCCTAACCCTAAGTATATGCAACATTTGTGGACCAAAAAAAAGAAAAAAAACATGAGGTGAAAATCAACTTTGTCTGCCAGAGAGCCTTAGCAGAACTACTCACTGTTTCTATGGGTTGCTGTGAGCCAATTTGTATACAGTACCTCTGGGTTTAGCAAGAAGAAAGAAAGAAGGAGGAGGACTACTGTAGAGGCTTGTAACAGCCAAAGAGAGCCAAAAAGGAGCAAATCAAAGCAAACGGGCGCTGTAAAACAAACCTTTTCTGTTAACATGGAAAATGATGATCCCAAGTTTTACACTTCTCATTTTAAGCCAGCACCATCTTAAATAATGCCCCAACAAACATGGGACAGGAGGTTCACAGGAAGGGGAAGTCTGAGACTGATGAAAGCATGATGGGTGGTTTGTCTTTCAAATATGACAGTGTGGCTTCGTGTTGGCTACTTGATGTATTTACATGTACAATACATCACAGTGTACATGAATTATGCTTGAATGCAAAGTCAGAGTGTACTGCCTCTGTATTTACAACCAGGGACTGATGAAACATTTATGAGTGTGGTTGTTGCTGTAGCAAAACAGTGGCTGAAACAGTGACAGCAAGATGGAATAAGGGAAGGAGAGCGAAGGCTGGGGTGCGACTGCCATCATGGTAGTATTTGTTTTTGTATGTTATTTCACTCTAACACCGAGATTGAATGAGTTTCCCACAGATATGATAATATTAATCTGTAGCTGGTATTAAGATCGGGTGAGGTGAGCTTTTGATGACTGGAAGAGGACAGGGAAGACAGACAGATGGAGACGTGATTGGAAACATGAAAAACTGTGTGTAGATATAATCAGAGGGATTGAGGAAAAGTATGGAAGATGGCAGCCAAGGGTGAATGGAAAAAAGATCGATGGGGAGAAAGAACTAATAGTTTGAGTGATAGATAGAGCCAGAAGGGAAGAACGGGGGAATTTTAAGATAGGAACGAGGCCTTGGAGATTTCAGAGGGAGGAGTTAAGGTATTGAGGGTGAAGGGATAGATAGGAGATGTGCGCTACCCAAATCACCTTGGGAGAGATTGAGATGAAAGAAGAACGGGGGAAAGGAAGGAGAATGACAGACAATAAAGGGGAGAAGAGAAAGGGGTGGGTCCAAATGGTCCTCAAGGAAAAAAGCAGGGAAACAAGGGTGGCTAGAGGGAGGGAAGGTATTTAAATATATCACTGAAAAGTGACTCTTAGAAAGAAAGTGTGTGTACACAACAGAAACACACTTGGCATGGAAACAGAGAAGAGAGGCTGAAGAGTAGAAAAGTGTAAGTTGTAATGAAAGAGTGGAAGAAGAGAAGGGGTTCACAGAAATTTGAGATAATAAAGAAAGATATGGGAAAGGCTCCACCAAACACACGAACAAACAAAGAGGAATAATGTTACATGGGAGTAGGCAGAAAAAGAAATGGAGATGAGGGGCCTGCAGAGGCTGCTGGGGAGAGAGCTGCGTAGACAAAAGATGAAGACATGCCCCACTGAAACGCCACATAAAAACAGAGGAGTGTGGCTTCTGCACAGTCCCATGACACGTTTGTGGCAATTACACATGGAGAACTAATTACATGATTGAATTGAATGAACTGAATGAGATCTTCGCTCCCTCGCTGATCAGCGTGTTAACTCCTCTATGGAAAATATTCTAATAATAGGGGAACTGGCTTGCTACTTAATTTTGTCAAGTGAAAGTGCATTTTCCAAACCAAAGCATATAAATTCAAAGACAAACAGAGATTGCCACACCTACAACGCCAGAAGAGTTGGAACAATACCTCTGACAAATTCGCTATACAAACTGAACATTGAGCTTGGTAAGGGTAGTATTTGTTGTAGTGGATTGTATTAAATTCTACAGCTGCTTATAGTGTTATTTCAAATCCCAGTTGCCCCTGGATGAATTTAGCACTTGTTAACAAAAGGACAACATGATAAAATGGCCTTTTCTGAGGGAAGAAACTTAAAAAAAAATAATGTAACTGCAGTATCGGTAGAGGTGAAGGCTCGGCTGTGCAGCTTGAAACATGGAAAATGCTGATAGACACAAAGAGGCTCGCACAGAAGCCAAATAGAGGAGAGATAAGCGAGAGCGACTGAACCAAAGCAACTCGCGTCACAGGAGAGATGCTGAAATTCGGCCAGGAGGGGGAAAGCAATCTGAAGTTTGACTAAACTCTTGACAAATCACACTGCCAACACAACAGAGGGAGGGGATAACTGTCTCAAAGGAGATATAGAGATGTAGGGGCTATCTTAAAAGGTGACACTGAGATATAAACTCCGAACTGAAGAGAGAAGAAGGCTAAAAGAGCAGACAAGAGGTCTAAGGGCTCTGAGGGAGGAGGGAGGGAAATCGGTCTCAAAGGACAGATAAAGAGGAAATGGATGATGTGGGTTGGGTTGAAAGGAAGCATACCAAATTGCAGCCAGGGTCTTGCAGTATAGATTTCTATCATATGCTATCAATGCGCCAGTACCAACCACAATATCACACCAGCTTGCAAGACTGCGAAGAGAGTCAGCCAAAGGGAGTCTGGCTTATGAATTCAAAAGAAAAGAATGGACGAGTGAGATTTCATGCTCTCTATCAGGGATTGGTGTTGATGTTTTGTTGCTGTTGTCGTGGCTGCTGCTTGTATGTGTGCCTTGGCAGGTGGAAGAGACGCACCAGCAAAGCTGAACTGAGTTGAAAAAGGAAAGGGAAAGAGACAGAGAGAAAAGATTTACTTATGTAAGGCGAGGACAGATAAAAAGAGAAGAAAAGGAAGTATCTATTCTCCTACAAACTACAGAAGTAGGCGACACAGTCAGACAGAGGTATATCCTGTATATGTAGATAACAGAACAGCAGAGCGCACTGTATGGCTGCCAGATTTAATTATCTTTAAAGGTCAGCTGCATGCTAGACAACACCAGCCTCCATTTTAGCGTGGCTTGTCTAATTCTGATGGCGTGTGTGACAGTGCCAGGTGGGAGGTCATCCATGCGGCATCCACTGGGCCCCGCTCACCCTGTCACCCTCAGCTCCCCCGACACCTTTGACTGATCCTCCGTCCTGGCGCTCTGCCTCAGTATTACAGTGTCACACTTTGATTCGATCGCAAGAAAATGCCTTTGATCTTCTAAAGCAAGATGGCTTTCCAACATTGAGAAAAAAAAATCCAGCAGTAGACTAACCAAGGATTTCCGAAGGTTGTTGGTTGAATGTCAGCAATTACCAAATTGGCATGTCTTTTTTGCCCACACATGGGTACAGCCAACCTGAAGGACAAAGAACAGGACAAAGAATGTCCCTCCATATTAATGAGGCAGCATTTTTAAAGTAACCTCAGTTGTGCCATCTGCTAAAACATGCTGTGTCTTTTCAGCGACATTTCTAGTTTCATACAACCGTCTCCTTTACAGAGCCATGCATGTAGGTATGGGCTGAGGAGTTTAGGGAAACCACAGAACATACAGTGGCTGACAATTCAAAAGCCAGTCAGCCTTATAAAGCGTGCACCGTGTTAAATTTTCCTTGCGGCTGTCTGAAAAATGTTGAGTCTGTGGGACTTTCAGAGGTTTTGTTCTCTCATGTATATAGAGGTTAGACTATAAAATTGCCAGAGTTACATTATCACCTCTCTGCCTGTCTCAGAAACTATCTGACACTGAAGTAAGCAACTCATACCACCACTCAAAGCTTTGATTCAATATTATTTGTATACATGACTACTTCATAGGACTGGTATACATATAGCAGTATATAGCTGTGTGCATACTGAAAGTGAAATACATTATTCAATACCTTTGAATTATAGAAGATACTGTCTGGTGTGGTACTGGTGTTCGTAGGTGGTTTTTTTTCCAAATGAGCAATTGCTGGGATAGAGGAGTTCAATCCTGGTCAATTATGAATTACTGGTACATGAGGTGTCAGTGAAGCCATTTGTATGACACTTGTACACGTCAGAGGCAAATGTTTCTTAGATTCGATTATATTCAGAAGTCTTCTGAGTGTGCAGACAGGACTGTAAGGACTTTTGACAATTTTCACAATTTGGCCCCAGTCACAACAGGATCAACCTTCCTGCTGGGCACTCAAAGTGCCACATTTGACACAGAATTTAATGGGAACAGAAATGATCACAGGGACAGAAAGGAGAGAAGGTTGGAGAGAAAATCACGCAGAGTTTAAGAAATAATGAGAATAACGAAAGTCGAGCCTTTGAAAAGGGACATGGGGTTTCAAGAAAAAAAAAAGGACAGGGTGAAAGTTTGACAGCCATAGGAAAGGAGCATGCTGAGAGACAGACAGATGAGGGCATGACTCATGGCAGGAGAGGAAGGGATTAAAGAAAGAGAACCAAGAAATTAGGTGTATTGGCAGTACAAATTTAAAACTATACTTAGAGGATATGTGGCAAATTATATAAACTATATTCCTCCAGTGTAGAAATCAAACATTCAAACACGCTCTCAGATTCTGTCGTAGTACATATGGCTCTTTGTATTATACAATATGATACTGCTGAGGAAACTAATATCATCGTCCTATTTTAGCCCAGTATGAGAAATACAAGAAATCATACAAGAAACAAGATAAGTACAACATGCTGAGACAGGGATAGATAAGGATGTAAAGGGAGATACAATAGTGGGGTAGGGCGGAGGCATGAGGAGAGAAAGCTGGAGACAGAGGGAGGGAGAGAAGGAAGGACAGGGGAGGGACAAAATGGGGTTGAGAGTTGTACCCCAGGGGAAGATGTAATTAAGTGTTAAACTACTGTGTCAATACACGTGTCAACTCACATCAGAGGCAGAGGAAGGAAAGGGAAGAGAGAGGGTCAGCACTCAGTACATTTGTCAACGTGTATTATACTGTAGAGTGAGAGGAAGAAGGAGAGAGAGGAGGGAGGCAGAGAGGGACGGACAGTGAGATTCATGCTATATTTTATTATCAACTAACATAAAATGGAGAAAGACAAATACTGGGGGATTGGGGAGAAGAAGGAGGTCATAAAAAAAAAGGAGTGGGAATGAGAGAGAAAACAAGTGAATCAGGCGGCGCAGGAAAATCAGGCCAAATGAGGGAGAAGGATAGATTAAGGAAAGCGAAAAGACAGAAGGAGGGATGAAACAAAATCCAGCAGGGAGGGTGGGGCGAAAAGAGATTGACAGAGCGACAGATCAAGGAAAACAGAAGAAGAGATCAGACAAAATTGAGGGAGACAGCCAACGAGACAGTAAACAGTCCAACAAATCGAGACCAAAAATGGAGGAAAGGGTAAACGAACAAAAGACATGACATGGTTGGGGGGGGGGATAGATGTCAGGCAGAAGAAGAGATAATTGCTTTGTTGTTCCTCCATGTCTTTCGCTCTCCCTCTCTATTCTGTCTCTCTTGCTCTCTGTGCCCAATCTTGTCTTGGTGTCAGACCACCAGCCTTGGTAATGTAGATGGAGAGGCACAAAAAAGAAGAAATGAGGCAGTGAGAGAAACAACAAAAGAAACGGGAGAGAGGGGGAGAGAAAAATGACAAGAAGGGGGACAGGATTCTACCACTCTTTTATCCTTTTGCTATCACTCTTTCCCTCTTCCCTCTTCTTTCCGTCTTTCTCTCTCTCTCTTTCCGTCTCTCTCGGGTACTAATAATTACTCGTTTCTGTGTCACCAGCTTGAACAAAGCACTCCCTTGTCTCTTTCACTTTCTCCCTGCATCTGTGTGTATGCACGTGCTTTTGCAGGGTTTTATCCGTAATTAGAGCCACAGAGGCAGACACATGCGCACGGATATTTGGGGGGTTAGGTGACACAGCGCAATGCCGGTGTCCGCATATACAGGGGATACTAATGAGAACAACATGCCCTGCCTCTTCGACGTAACCAATTCAACCGCTCATTTCATTTTATCGCAGACCGCCGGTCCAAGTTTTATGCGGTGCACTTTATATTCATAAACATGCATTGTCTCAGGATTTAGGGGAATGTAATTTCCTGTGTCCGTAATGCTGTGTACGCTACAAAGCCGCACATTATAATGTACACATGACACTATGCATGTAAATATAGTTAAAAAATGCATAATGCAGCCAGTAGTAGCGCATCAGCATATCAAAGATGCATGCGTCTGTGAAGGTGTCTGGGTCTTCCATCTATTATTTGAGTGAATTTGCTAGTCTATTTCTCTCGCTGCCAGCGTGGCAAAAACAACTAGAGAGGTGATTCACGATCTCATAAGGGAGGGAGCGCTGGTGGGACAGAGGAGGAGAGACGTGATACGGGGAGAGGAAGAGAGGGACGGTGAGAAATATAAGATGAGGGCGAATGGAGAGGTGGCAGGGGAAAGGAAGGGAGCAAGGGAGAGGAAGAGCAGAGGCAGCTAACTAGGAAATGATGGAGAGGAGACGAGAGGTGACCTTGAATCCTAAATAATGGTACACAGTTATAGCTGTGTCTAATAGAGACATAGTACAGTGACTGCGAAAATGAGAAAGGCTAGGAGGTCAGGCAGCGCCCGGTGAGAATTGCTGAAGGATTTGCGGCGGGTGGAGCTGATTGCCTGTGGAAATACTGTGGAGGTAAAAGAGACTAGAGAGACAAAGGAGGAGAAATTGCGTGCAGGGAGGGACGAACACAACTAAAAATGTAAGTCAAATAGTAAAAAGGTGTCAAGAAACAGGTTGAACATGGGGCAAATAAGTTGTGCAACACTGCAGATTTTGCTAACGGCAAAGAAAGGATAGGCGATTACAAAGCGATGAAAAGGGCAGAGGGTGTGGAGAGATAAGGGTGAGGGACCGATCAGCAAAAGAAGAAAAGAAATCTGTTCATAAAAGACGGATGGAAAAAGAATAAGGAGGATAGACTGAGGGAGGACGGATCAAAAAAAGAGCTGAATGGCAGGATAGAGGGAAGGATGGTGGATAGTGTGAGTAAAAGGAAGAGGTATTGAAAGGCAGGATTAGAAATATGACTCAAGGATTCACTAAAAGGTGTGTGCGTGTGCGGGAGTCACACAATGAAGGAGTGATTGAATAGTTTGATGCTGTGTCCCAGTTCATCAGACATAGTATATATTTATGTTAATCCACACATATACACAAATTCATTTGGTGCCGTATAACCATAACAGAACAATATATCAGGAAGTAGAAAGGCAATCATCACAAATATTTCTAGTTTAAGACTTTAGATTCAGCACTGAATCCAATAAAGAACGCAGTATATTGGAAATATTAATCAAATGGAGGCACTGAGCGACATGGGAGAACAGTGGAAATGATAGGACACGAGGAAACTGTTTTGTGTTAATATGACAGTGAATCAAATAAAGGGGAAAAAAACTATTTAAATATAACCTCTGTTGCAGAGATCCAGCCCCTGAGCAGAGTATGTGACCCCCCACAGTGATGGTCAAATCTGTCTCGTGGGTTCTATCAATTATACACAGATGCATTCAGGCTCTGGACGAACTGCCACCGCTGTAATATTTCTCAGGGCCTTTTATAAGCCTATAATATGGCCAAGGCTTTTTATTCTGAAACCGTGGCAGCAGCAGTGTTATAAGTGCTGCATCTTGCATATTTCATGTGGGAAATCTGATTGAGCACCAGCCTTCTTTACTAGTGGACTTTACAGGGGTAATTCACATTCATTTTGGGCTTTCATTCCTCATATATTTGGTTATAATGTTGATTTTGCTTCTCATGATGGTTTACTCTTTGCTTTAGGAAAAAAAAAACACTCTTTTTTCCTACTTTCTTTTCCAGTTTTGGTTATTGCTTTAAAGTTTTGGGCGATGCTGTCAGTTTTCATGATTTCGTCTGACACTGTGATGAGTTGAAGTTCTTCGAGTGAAGACATTAGTTGAGGGAGATGGTTCAGGAAGTATCAGTATCAAAAATGAATCCCAGCATTTCCTGTGATATTTTGATAAATGGGCTGATGTAAACCCTCTTATTGTAGTCTGGTTTGGAATCTATGGATCTCCTACAAAATTATTTCTTTGCCAGGGCTTGAGATCTTTTTGAAAGAAACCACTAAAATGTGGGGAGTTGACTGAGGCATTTAATGATTGTATATTGCACACAGAATCTATTGCTAAAAAAATGACTCCTTGCCCTGGTAATGCACTCCTGTTCTACACAGAATGAGTTCATTGGTGATCTGTAGCGACCTAATGACATTTGGATGAGAAGGATTTTGACAAGAATGCCATATATGCCCATTCCAATTCTTTGGGACTAAAAATGTCTAAAAGTACACTATAATTTCCTAAATCATCAAATCACAGAACTTGAAAATTAGGAGTTCTGAAGGTTTTTCTATGGGCCTGCTTGCAATTTAAATAACTGCAGAAGATTTATAACATTACTCTTTGCAAAAAGAAAAAAGACATTTATTTGTATCCCAAATTATACCTGCATAATGGATGATATTGTACTGTGTAGGTTTTTTCTTTTTTTTTAAGAAATGTTTTATTTTGTTCATGTTTAAGCCTTGAGAAGGCTGTGAACAATCAGCAATCGATACCCCTGCCTACTTAGCAGAACCGTAACCGAAATCCTGAGTCTGCCCCGTGGCTTGTCTCATCCTTTTTTGTTTCACAGCAAATTTAACATTTTTCAAGACACCTGATCCCATTATATTTTTTCTGCAGTTTTAATTGTTAGAGATAACTGTCAATCAGTCTGTCTCCATTAGGAGAACTTGCTTAAGTAACAACAGATAAACGGCACAGAGGGTAAATCGCCGCTGTTCTTCGTCTCTTTACTTTGAATGCATTTTAATCAAACTAAGGTTAGAGGCCTTCTGCAGTGGCTCCCCTGGTGTCTGAGTCACAATAGATGGCATTTTTAGGATGTAGCTCAAGTCTGAAGGGAGCTGGGATGGTTACTAACAGATGATACAAATAAGCCCTTTGATGTAGTGAGAAAAGGGAAAGAAAGAGGGAACAAGAGAAACAGAGTGCAGGCGATGAAAGAGAGAGAGGGGAAAAAAAGAAACCACTGACAAAATATTCATGGCAGTAACACAAATATGCACAAATACACACTTGCCCACACAACAAGGTTGGACAGCAGAGGGCAAAGTCATCCACATCAGCAACAGACACTTGAGCTGTGGTAGAGTCTCCCACACACACTTTACCCCAGCATGTCACATCCACAAAAGCCACTGACATAAAAAAAACACAGATTTTCATTCTCGTCATAAATACAAACATATACAAGGAACACATGCACACATTAACACAAATTATGTAAAGCCTGTGGCCCCCCGTTCTTATCACCACCTCTCTTCATTGTCCCCCCCCCTCTCTCCGTCGCTCTATTGTTCACCTCTTCCCTGTTTGTTAGCGCTAACGGCTGCTTGAACACTTAAAATGAGGACACATTCTAAGCACTTCTCTCTTTATTATCCCACGCAAGCACTCACCCATTACAGACACATGCAGGAACAGATTTGCAGTCAAAATACAACAAAACACACCCTCACTTGTGATGACAACACATTGACACATTAATTTCCCATAAACTCTAATCATAACCACAAAATGTCCCAGCTTTACTGTAATCCTAGCCCTGACCGTTAAACCTAAAATGGCCTCTTTTTTAAACGCGGGGTCCCACAAAATGGCTTGACGCTTGCTTCTCGCAGGGATTCAAGTACGAGCACGCACACATACCACACACCCCTGCACTCCAAATGAGCAGACAGAGTTCTCTTTTCATGTTCCCTGGGCGCGCTCTCCATCAATAGCCTCATTTTCCCTCTCTCCCCTTACTGCAGTATCCACTCCTGCGCTGTTTCTAGCCATCCTTTCACCCAGTCTTCACCACTGCTTCTTTTCCAGTGTTCAACCTCTTCTCCTTTCCACAATAGTGTGAATATTCAGGGCAGGCTTAGAGTTCCTGCAGATATTTTACATTTCTCTGCTAATGCTGTGCACAGCGTGCTTATTTAACTGACCTCTACTTTTCTTTTCTTAAATCCCTCTTTAGAATTCTGCCATCGACCAGTGACCGTTTCCTGCTGAAGAACTTGGTTTCTGGTGTGGACTATAACCTGTGTGTGTTGGCAATTTTTGATGACACAATCACATCATTGGCAGCAACAAAGGTCCTTGGATGTGCAACTTTCTCCACCAAGGATGTTTACCCAGCATGCCGCTCTCTCCAAGCCCATTTCCTGGGCGGGACACTCACCATATTGGTTGGCGGTGTTGTCGTTGTCACCCTGCTCGTATTCACTGTAGCACTCATGGTCCGCCACCGTGTTTGCAATCATGGCGACCACATGATATGTCACAACAGCAACACAGAGGCAGGAGGTGGGGCCTGCTGTCAGGGTGGAGGCGTAGGCAGCGGGGACAAGGGGGGGAACAGTAGTGGGTGCTATCAATCAAATGGTTCTGGGGACATGATGATGGTGGTCTTGCCCAACGGTATGCCTTCCAAGAGAGGAGGGGAGAAGGACAAGGACAAGGATAAAGACAAGGAGAAGGAGAAAGAGAAGGAAGCAGCTGACTCTGCTTCCTCTCTGCCTCCAAAACTCCCCCCAAAGCCCAGGCCAAAGCCCAAAGTCAACCTGGAGCAGTTCCTTTCAGCTGGGGGGGTAGTTTCCACAACAACAGGGGCAGGAGGTGAGATGGCATTGGTGGTGAGGCAAAGAAAGCTTGAGAAGGCGCCGCCATACACCCTTGAAAGTGACAGAACTCCACTCTACTACTCTCCTTCGCCTCCATCCACCCTGCCCCGTCAGTCACGTTCCAGGGACCGCCCAAAACCCCGTCTGGAGCGAGAACTGACCAATCGTGCCAGTTTCTCGCTAGCTGCACCCCTGAGGGACTCAGAGCTGTTGGACTGGAGAATCACTCCCCGAGGCAGGGACAAATGGAACTCCTCACAGGCTTATCAGAGCCCTGTATCCCCTCTAAGCCCTGCTTGTGGGACCGTTAGCAAACGGCGGCACTCGCTGGATATGGGCTCCTCTGTCGCCCTAGCAACTGATGCTGCGGCGACAGTTGCCAAGCGCTACGGTGCTGTCAGTTACGCCAAGCGGCTGAGCGTGATCTGGACCAGGAGGAGCCAGTCGCTTCATGGTATGCTGGTGCAGTGCGCCTCAACGACAAGCACAACATCCTCGACGACCAGCGACGAGGCTGAGAGTGGTGGAGGCTTTGGGGCGCGCTGTGACTTCCAACGAGGATATATCCATGCTTATAACACCACCAACTCCAACTCTAACACTGGGATCACTACTGGGAAAGCAAGCAGTGTAAAAGACAAGGCAAGGGAAAAGGGGAAGGATGGACGGAGTGCTGAAGAACTGGAGGAAAGTGTTGTGTAAGGAGTAGTAGAACAGCATAAAAAAAGTTAAGAGGGATAAAGGGTACTGTAAGAGGACAGTTTGAATGGGATCTTGATTTGAGGAGGGCAAAGAGGTGGAGGAGGAGAAACTGAGGCTGCAGGTAAGGGAAGATGAAGTGATTGCAGATGAGAAAGGGAAGGTTGTGAGTTCAGAGGATGGGAAAAAGAGTAAAATTGACTTGAGTCTCACTTCTGCAGCTCCTTGATTTGCCCTGGGAGAAGTCAAGAAAAATGGAGAGGAGAGTGTACCTGGAAGTGAGGTGAAGATTTTTAAGAGGCTCTTTAAAGCTGACCTGAGGAGTGATAGGAGGAAAAGTAAATGGAGAGAGAGAGGGATGTGACAGGATAGGGAGGAGAGTGAGGAAAAAACAACTGGCGACAGTTTTTTTAAATGGTCTTTAAAAACTCAAGGCCAAGCTAAAGTAAAAATGGAGAAATAAAAGATAAAACAAACTAGCAACACAACAACACATCTCAGAAAAATTTAGAAAAAGTGACAGCTGTAGAGGACAATGTGAGCGATATAGTCACAAAGGGAAAGACATAATCAAACAGGGGAAAACATCAATAAAGCAACAGAACAAAGGATATATAGCAGAGACAGAAATGGGGTGAGCTCAGTGTGGATCTCTGTAAAGCCTAAACACTAATAGAACCAGACTCATGCGAACACTTCAACTCTCCCGGGCCTCAGCCCCCATAACACCGCAAGGGTTTACACTGGATCAAAAACAACAACACAACCTGTAATAATGGAGAAACACACCTCTCTGATAAAAAAATACTACAGTGAAAAAGATTTGGATGGCATAGTCCTGCTTTGTTACCTTGTTTTTTTTTTTGGTTTTTTCTTTTTGGACTCCAACACTGACGGCCATTTTGAAACTCTTTTTCAAAACACAATGAATGTGACTTTTATGTGTCCTCTGTGGCTGGACAATGATTTTGGCTTGCCGTGCCTGCGGATTATGGGAGCATAAATACAGAGCCGGGTGCATTGGACATGATCAATCGATACTGGCTGGAAAGAGCGAGTGGAGCACAGACATTATTAAAAGAAAGACACTGGGATTACAATAGAGTCAATATGGATTACAAAATGGAGGAGACGGGTGTATGATGGAACACGTGCGCGTGTGCATTTCTGAAAGACAAGATCATATTGGATGTTAGATGATGGACTAAACAAAAGAATAATGCTAATGGGTGCACAGATGAAGAGGATGTGCGTATGTGTGCCTGTGTGTGCGCGTGCATATGTATATGAATGTTTGTGAGGGGCAATCCAGTTAACCAGACGCCACTTGTGTTTAATAAGGTTTAGTGCTTTCTGGACATGCTGTAAACTGAATAAAGTCTAACTTGAAGATTAGCAGTGGTCTTAAAGTCCACCCAAAGTGAAGTGAGAGCGAAATGTTGAAAGACATTTTCACCAAAACCGGAGTAAATCACCATTGCCATGGTAAGAAGGTGACAACCATTAACGAAGAATCAAAATTTCAAACTATTTTTTTGTGACTTCAGACTCCTTTGTGCCACATGGATTCACTTTAAATCCAAACAGTGAATGTTTTCAGAAAGGAAGCAGTTAAAAAAAACGATAGAACCAGTATGGAGCCCATTGATAATATTAAGTCTTCACTGGAAGACTTTGTTAAACTTATTAATGGGACAACTGATCCACTGGCACAGACCACAGAGACTCTTAAAAACATCTGTCAACGAGAAAAAAATGAAAAGAGAAAACTTGAAAGTACATATATATAGTATATATATAAAATGATGTTACTTGTCGCACCATGTGTTTCTGTTTTTCAAAGTTTTCTGGGGAATGATGTTAGGATCAAATACAAAATATAAAATGTGTGATTTTTTGTTTTAGACAAAAAATCGTCATGATTAGAACAGAAAAATGTTAATTATAAATAGGCAGAAAAATAAACAGATTTTGAAAAAGCACCCACACTGCACAAACTACAAACAGTAAGCACACACACCCTAAAAGACAAATACACACATACACAAATAGATGCCTATAAAACAGATCGATTACATTAATAACAATGACTTTTAACCATTACTGTCAATTCCTTTCTGTTTTTATTTCATTTTGCCAAAGTCAATATTGTTCTCTGGACTTGATATAAATAATAAAAATTACATGTATGGAACAGAGACGGACTCATTCACACAAGGGAGCAAGTTGTGTGATCTGTTTGTGTGCATGTTTGTTTACAGATGTACTTTACATGCCGTTTGCTCAAAAGCACATAATGTGTGGGTGAAAAGAATTTACAGAATTTATCACATTACATTTTTTGTCTGTGTTATTCTCATTTAGTACATCACCAAGTGCCTGAACATGATTTTAATACATCAAAGTGATTTCAATGATTTAAAAAGGCAATATCCAAGCAATTTGTGGAATAAGATGGATATAGATAAAAAAAACATGCTTGTACTTGGTGAAGTCTGAATTACAGCAAATTGTAAAGATGACTCAGTCTTGATAAAAATGTTTTGAGCTCAAGGCAAACTTGTGAGTCAAGTAAGCTTTAGTGGATCTATGTCTGAGAGGCAAAAATGAAGTTGTTTACTAGTCTATCTGTGGAATTGATTAGAAGGTAAGGGTGAAGTAACTCTTCCTGAAGTAATTAACAGCATAAGACAGAAAAAAGATGGGGTGAGAAAAACAGCACATAAAAGAGGTTAACTGATGAAAAGAAAGGGAGATCAATAGTTCCAAGAACAGATGAAATCCATTTAGAAACAGATACGAGTAAACGAGACTTAACAGAACAGATCTGAGTTGAAACGCAGAATAGAAATGACAACAAACAGAAATTTATAAAACAAGAGCTAAAAGCAGTCATGATTATAATGCTTTTATCCAACCATGCCAGCTGGATTCAGGCAGTCTAATGTAAAACACTGCAAGACCTTTCACTGCTACTTACAGCTGAGGAAAACTAGCAACTGAACATGGCTAATTAAACTTCTGAAAATACAGATGAGCAAAAGAAAAGAGTAAATTAGAAAACATACAGCCATTTATCCATTTTTTTTCTGGGTCACAGAGGCAACAGGTGATACATGGCATCCCAGACCTCTCTCCACGTCATTCAGTGCTTTTTGGGAGATCTCAAGGAATCCCTCAGCTACATGGGAAATGTAAACCCAGAGGTTCTGGTTTTGCATCTGGTTCTCATCCCAGTAGAGATCCTCACTGCCTCCATAGGGAGGTGTCTGAGAGGCAGCAGCCAAAACAGTTACTGTAGCTGAAAGAGACTGAAGGCAGTATATTCTCAGTTGGATCAGCAATAATAGCAACCCTTTCACAATATAGGGTATTTTGATTCAGTAACAAAAGCTTATGGTGCTTATAGAAAGTAAGAAAATCTCACATTTTTTAAAAGAGAAAGATATAAATGTAAAAAGGTGAGAAAGGTTTCCTCTCCTCTCACATGTTTTCATTTTCCATCGAGCCCTCTGCAGATGCCGCTAAATGCCCAAGACGCAGTGTGTGAAAGATGTGGAGAGAGAGCGGGGAATGAGAATGCTGACACGCCAAGAGATGGACAAATAGATGATGATGAGCAAGGGAAAGAGGGAGATAAGTGAAGGAAGGGGGAGGTCATTGTGTTCAGCTTTCTGTGCGTGCATGTGTGCGTGTGCGTGTGTGTGTGTGTGT
>JAOXYL010000051.1:11602212-11677308 GCA_028564955.1 Terapon puta
ACACACACACACACACACACACACACACACACACTCCCTACAAGATAAGCTTGCAGCAGTGGTGTCTGCGTGCTTTGCATGCTCATGTTGTGTGTGTTTGTGTGCACATGTGTATCTTGAGAGGTCATGCATGCCTGTAGCCAAACTTCCTCTGACATTTGCAGTTATGATCAAGGTATGATGCATTTCCCCGCAGTCTGCTGAGTAACTGCTGACTCAGGATGCATCAGGACTCGGCACCTCCTGTGCTACAAACCAGTTGGACCAGTTCAGCAACATGCTGATCTCTAACAGAGGAGAAATCAGTCTAACCAGCTCCATGGCAACTATAATGTCTGAAATTATAAATCAAATTTTTTTGATAAGGTCCTGAAAGCAGTACGCCAGACGCCGAATACAAAAGCTGAATAGACGTGAGCTCTAAGAGATAATCCCAGGGTTCCTTTAAAACATGACTCAACCTTCTATAACTTGGCTGAGGCTCAAACTGATTTAATAAGTGCAGACACTGTAACATTCAGGGGCACAATAGTACTGAGGAGAGACTGGGGTAATATTGTAAGAGAAATAATCGGACACTGCAAACTGTATTCGTTGGGACTGATGGGCATATAAACATTTTTAGGATAAAGGATGTATAATATTGGACATATACATAGAGAGAGCTGTTAGTGATTCACTTGCATTATTGCAGCTAAGCCAGAATCCCTAAACAAACACTTTTTTAAGGTTTATCAGCGATCAAAAGTCCTTTTGGATTTGATAAACAAAACTACCTCAAGTAAAAATGCATGGACAGCAAGCAATAGATTTGAAGTGAGATGCTAAGCCTAGATTATCTTAAAACATTATTGAGTGTTAAAATATGTCTTTATCAATTAGTACAGCTGCAAGATTTACTGGATAAGTACCACAGTAGTAAGATAAGAGTAAGATAGGTAAGGCTTTGTTAAATTTAAAGCATTAAATACACAAAACAAAACAACTGTTTTTATTTTAGAGGTTAAATATAAACGTTTTAGCGGGGTAAAAATTTCAATGTAAGAAAATGTAAGTTTCTAATATAAAGCAATTTCACCATCTGATCTTCTGTTCTACAGCAGACTCCTGATAATACACGGCGGCTCTTTCACCATATGTGCATGTCATCTGGTTATGAGTACACCACAGCTGCGCAATTTTATTCTGTCACTTCGAGTCAGGAACATGGCAGAAAGCCTTTACAGTAAATTCAGAGGTACAATTTTCAGATGCCTGTATGATAAAATGTCATTTGACCATTTTTATCTACACATGTTGACAGCCCCTGCATGAGCTAATGAAGGATCGTGTACCTCTATTTTTGGATATTCAAATGATAATTGTAATTTAGAGCCATTTTGACAGGATACTTCAAATTAAATATCTTGAACATTAAACATATAGAACCCAGGGCCGCCCAGACACTAATTGCTGTTTCTGTCTAGTATTTAATATATTTTGCAATTATGGTTAACAAGGCTCAGAGGAAATGAGGCTTGAATGATGACTACAAGTTGTCATGAGAGCTATTGCTGAAGGTTGATGGCTACAGAACGGTCATATTGAACACGTAATACAAAGTCAACCTATGAGAGATATTACCTTACTCTACAATTTGAAAGGATCCTCTGGGGATATTCATGCAGCAATTCAAAACATCCATTTACCTGCATCCCTCAAAGAAGTGGAAGTAGAGACATACAAAAGCTGTTTCTCTGCCCCTCCCGCCCCCCAATACTGCTTCATCATGTGCTGTCAGTAACTCCTGAACTCAACATGTCAGGATTTCGTAGTGCAGCTCCTCAAACAACTCAGCATAGCATGGAAAAAGATGAGAGAGAGGTTCAGGGGAGAGGGCTGAAAGATAAGGAGATAGAAGTAGAGAGATAGCAGAAGAGAGATAGAAAAGATTGATTGGATATAGAAGTGCAAAGAGAAGGAGAGAGATGGGAGTAACTGCAAAGATCGATGAGGCTACTACAGCAGCAAAAATGAGGAAAGTAAGCATTTGCCTTATCTAAATACATGATACTGAGGAACCAGCTACTTTTCTTGATCTTTTTTTTTTATTGGTTATCAGAACAGCTGAAAGATATTGGACTGGAAGCAGGCATCCAAACCGGGTAAAACTGATATCCTTGAGTTAGGCTGTATTTGAGATGTGTTGTGAACACTGGCACTGCTGATACCATGCATGCTTACCGTCTCAGCTATAGTGTGTTTAATTAACCCCCCCCAAGGTAGCGGGGTTAATTTCCATACATGCCGCACAAAGCACATGAAAGGAACAAATGTGCAAGGACATGGGAGAGAAAAAGGGAGGAAAAAAGGGAGAAACAATGTTCAAACTAGAGAGGGCTCAAATGATAGAAGACTCTCCCTTCATGCATCAGTTACTTTCTCCCTCCCCCCCAACTCTCTTTCTGCCTTCCTCTCTCTGTCTCTTCACGATCTTTAATTTGGCCTTCTATCTAATTTGTTCTCTCCTTCACCTCCACTGACTTTTCATTCAATCCTTTGTTCACTGCATTCACTCCTAATCTCCACTTCTCTCTGACCTCCCCTCCCTGCGCTCTCGCTCCTTTGCTCGCATCTCTTATTGTTTCGCCAGGTCGCTCAAGCTGTCTTTCGCTCATTTCATTCTGCTCTCCTGACTGTAAGAAAATATTCTTTGCCTCTCTGCCTCACCCTTTCTTGAAGAATATCAACTTTCTTCTATTTCTCCTCGATTCCTTTCAACCCTTCAGTTTTTTTTCTGAATAATTTTAATATCTCTTTAACTGTCACTCCCACTTTTGGGCCACCATAAGAGCACCACACTTTAATATTAAAATTCCTCTCCTGACTTTTATTATTCCATTTAAATATATTTGGGCATTTCATCTTTGCTCCTCCATCCTTGTGCCTCTCTATAATTTTCTCCTTTCCTCTCCACTTTTGCCTCTACTTCGTAAATTCGCCTCCCTGTCAATAGCTGCATTTTTAAATGATGGACTTCGCAGTCCGTCTGCTATCATTTGGTCTGACTGTGCCTCAGTACATGCATGCAATGGTAAATAATCTGAAGACCGCTTCCATTCAGCAGATCTCTCCTTCACCTTTGTCCTGACGCTTCACACATATTTCTATCGCTTTTTTCTCTTCGGCCAACTCCTCATTCAGCCATTAAGTAAGAGAACATTTTCTTGAGAAAACAATGACTACCTCCCTGCATTCTGTCACCTTGTCCTCTTAAGCTTTCTCCATCTGTTCATTCTGTGATCTGTTTAAAGAAGAACTAGGCAACTTATTTAAAAGTGACTTTATATCATATTTGCTAAAGCTGACATTATGTCCTAAGAGCAACACATATGACAGATAATGGGTGAAGGACTCTTCTATCTGATGCCTCTAAGACAATTTGACAAGAATCCACTGCACCTGAATCAAAACAACCAATCAGTACAAAGTATGACAGAGCTTCAATCGTTTCTCCTGCTCAGAGTCAGCCTATGCACAAATTCAGAGCAGACTTAACGGTGTACAACCACCGAACAACCAAGCAACAAGAAAACAGAAGAAGAGCAACAAAGAATTAGCAGAAGATCGAGCGACGCTGCAGAGAGGCCTTCTGGAGGTGAGCTGGTGTGCACCATCGAGAGAGAGGAGGGGGCCTGGAACATACTCACACTACCTTACAAATAAGAGCGCTTTCTCCTCATCTTACCAACTGTCTCTTTAAAACTGTGAGGGAAAAATCAAAGATTATTTCTGCACTGCAAGTGTGAAATGAGCATGAACAAGTTTGCCCATTTATGAGAAAAGTCCAGGAATAGAAGATGTGACTTTTGCTGGGTGCTTTTAGCCAATGTGCCCTGTGCCATTATGACTGCACATGCTTTTTATCCCAATAGGAAGAGAAGCCCTCAAGCAGTGTTTGTGTCACCTTACCCTTCGAACCTAGCAACTGAGCTAGACAAGAAATGGGACCCCTGGCCATGGCTGTGAGAGTAAATGTTTTACCAATTGAGCTACATGAGGCAATCCGTGTTTAACACGGCTGAATGGACGGGCTCAGTGGGAGCTGTGAAGTGGTCTGCCATTCAGAAAGTATGAATTGTATTTGGAGTAGATGGTTACAAAATGTTGGACCTCATTCATGCAGCACTTGTACGGACTAAATCTTTAATTATTTGCACCACTCGAAC
The DNA here is from genome assembly GCA_028564955.1 of Terapon puta. Classification (NCBI taxonomy): domain Eukaryota; kingdom Metazoa; phylum Chordata; class Actinopteri; order Centrarchiformes; family Terapontidae; genus Terapon; species Terapon puta. The sequence continues at coordinate 11,606,421 of JAOXYL010000051.1, forward strand.
ATGCAAATTCAAGATAAGGTTGTCTCAGTTGATTTTTTGGAAGGGGAACAAGCTGAAAACACAGACATATTATCATCTTATAACATGGTTACGGTGAAGCTTATAGTTATTTACAGATCAGGCAGACACGTGACCATCCATTTAGAGACACATTTCTGTCAGTGGGCCAAAGTTTAATATTCAGGCTCCTTCCATCTCTATTTTGGTCTTGCTTTAAGAAGTTGGAAACAAGGGTGGATCATAGTTGTTTGCATCCCAAGAAAACCCAAACCAAAAGAAAACAGCGAGCTACACGTGGCTATAAAGTATGAGTGAGTTGAGTGACGATTGTGTGTGTGTGTTTCTCACAATGAATTGTGAGACTTATGCATGACCATGCATGACTTAAAATTGTTAATTTATAAAAATAGTGCAGCTTTTGGCGAAACAGCTAATTAAGTACTCCATACCAAAATGTTCATGCTTGAATAAAGTGGTATTTTTGGTGCACAATGATGATGGATCTTGAAACATGTGGATCCAGTCCACTGCTGGTAGGTCAGTACACAATGGCAACCTTGTGCATTCAAACGTTTCCTCAATTTCGGCTGTTTTGTCTACTTCTAACATGCCCAACAGGTGCCCATTGTTTTGTACTTCCACACTGGTGCGTTAACCACCAGAAGCCTTTCTTTTCTCAAGGCCTGCTACTGAACTGCTCAAGCTTGGAGATTTTATTATTGTCATTACTGTCATTATTGCCACCATTGTCGCTCTTTTTCAGAGTTAACTCCAATTTTTAATTTGCTCACAGCTCTAAAGGCTGCAGATTTGTTTATAATTGAATGTGTACAAACAAACATTTAATTTCATGAGGTAACTATGACATGAAATGTTACACACACACATACATGTCAAATGTCACACGTCAGTCCTCTCCTTGTTCTGTGGTCCAATGGCCTTACTTGATCGTTCAACTGCTTTTAAATCTGTCAACTTCCATTTATTTTGTCCCTTTTCAGTACTCGCTCACAACGGCGCTACCAATGTTTGCAGTTGTTCCCTTTCACTTTCTGCCTTGATCTCTTTTGCCTCCGCTGACTTTGCTTGCTTAACTTGTGTCCTCTGTTGTAACAAGGGGAGCACATCAATTCACTCATAGGTCTTAGAAGAAACCTGAGAAAGTTTCACTCTGTGCCCTCGACCCCCCCTCATGATTCCTTTTACGTTTGCCCCCCCAACCTCCCCATCCTCATGCCTCTGTTGTTCTCTCCATTTCCTTTCAGTATGCTCTATTTTGTTTCCCCCTCACCTACTTCATTTCTGACTTCTTGCCTTTTCTCATATTATGTCCCAGATGTGATTCTGCCTTTTCCCTGTTTTTTCTTACTTCACCGCAGGGCCTCTACTCTTCATCATTACCTCTCAACATCCCACCCACTGCCCATATCTTCTTCACTTTTCTCCCGGAACAAGGAATGAACCGGGAGCTTCCTGTCTTCTTTTCATCATTTTTCACTCTCCATTCTCTCTTTTTGTCCTCCCGTGTGGCGATGCTACCACCTACTCCTCCGACTCATCATCCCTGCAGGCTCCCTTCAGACTTCCTGATCAGAGGGGGGGGAGTGAAATCTTGTAACTTTTCTCATCTTGTGACGTTGAGATCTCTCTTCTGAGAGGGTGACAGTAGGAGGTCTTACTGTTTGTGCATGCGTGTGAAAGACAGCGGCAGAGGAAGAGACAGATACAGTGGGGTGTCATCTTTCAGGGTTTCTATCCTAGAGAGCAAGCAACAGGGGAAGAATAGGGAGTGAGAAAAGAGCTTAAGAGAGGAAAAACAGGCACAGAGAGACTATGTAAAAGAGGCTGTGAAATAAATGTGTTACTGAAAGATCTGAATAGGAAAAGAAACAAAAATGTTTATCTTTGACACAATTTCTATTAAAAAGCATTTAACAGTACTTACAAACAGATTATAATAGTAGCTTACATTTGCCTTTGGTTGCTGCTCAATTATGGAGGTTAAAACCCCACAGATGATCTTCCAACTCTGAACCAACACTATTTAGCGTCAGAGAATTGTATGTAAATTTCCTGAGCACCCACCCCTAATTAGTTTTACTGACAGCCACAGAATTATTTCTAAATACTACAATAGCTCCCCTCTTTCCTTTACGAGGACACCTACAAAAGATCTGTCCTATTCAATAATTTAAGCTGCAAAATATAACGCCAAATGTGACCCATCTGTTAGTCTTACAACTTTGCCCCCAGCCCTGGTGCTTACAAGCTCAACTGGGACCCAAAGTAAGATAAAATCCCCACCAAGTCACCAAGGTTTCTTAAAACATACAGTATAGACATCGCAAGGAGTGAATTTTGGTTTGAGCCCTCAGCTTAAGAAACACAGCTTTAGAGCCACTGGGAATCTCAGTTGGGCTATAACTGGGACTAACTGCTGAGAGAAGGTCCTTTAGCTTTTTAGTTGACAGCGCCAGCCAGTAAGCAATTTAATCTTGCTCCTTATCTAGCCATGCCTAAAGGCCAAATACTGGGGGACATTATTACTATGAAATATTTAGTGTTTTGCTGCTAGTGGATATTTCTGACCTGCTTTTTCTTTGTTTGTAGCGAGCACCATTGAAAGTTTGGTTAAACTTGGAAGAAAGTAGGATAGATAGTCGGACAGAGACACAGAGCTGGAAAAGGGTATTCATCATTCACTTTATAGGGGGAAATGCTGTGTTTATTTGCAAAATTGGTGCAGGTTTATTATGGTCCAGGGTGTGATCAATGAAAAGATTACAACAGAAAAGCCTGAACACTAGAATTGGGTCTTCCTCAGGCAAAGGAACTGATGCATTGTTTTTGATGAAGTAGACCAAGCTCCATTGCTTCCATTGTGTGGTACTACTTTTTCCTCTATATTGATTTTTTATCTATTCCCAACACTTGGTGGATGTGTACATAACTACTCTAGCTAAATGTACGAACAGATACCATAAGGTATACAATACCAATATTTGGATCTAAAATAAAGTCCAACTTTCATTTGAATCAGCAAGAACAAGGTGTAATTGACCCATTTCATAATGCAAGACTTCTGTATTGTACTCTGGAGAACACACTACCCAAGTAGACAGTTAAACAACTTTGCAGATGTGCATGGAAAAAAGAACATTTTTGCTGGGAAAAAGTGAAAATATATCTTCGGGTCGTATCGGCTGACACAACAGGCTGTCATTCATGTCTTTCAGAGTGAGCGTTATATACAGTATCTGCAGCTATGAGGATTGCATATTGTCATCTGTCGCATCTTAAGCCACAGCTTAGCTTCTGGTTTTTTAAGATCAAAGTGCTGTCAAAGAGCCGCAGCATTTAAACTACAAGGGGAACAGTGAAGCCTTAACAATATCCTATTGTTTGCCAGCACCAGCGCAAAGCTAATGAAGGAAACGTATTATTTCCCTGAAAAATTCAGAGTTTAACTGCACACAGAGATGTCAGATCTTGGCACATAGCTCAGCACAGCTCATAACACTATGTTCAAAGAAGTGCACCTCTTGCTACAATAAAACAGTTTGCAATGTGAGGAAAATTACTTCTCAACTTGGAACATTTGCAGTTTGTCCTTCAGACAATACAAAAAAAAAAAAAGAAATCTCCTGCTATCATTTCACAAAAGCATATGCCCAATATTGGCTCAAGCTTCTGGGGCTACAGACACTGAGAATAAAAAGGACAGAAAACAAATGTTACAATAAACATACCAGAGGAAAACAAAAAAAAAATTGTTTGATGCTGCACTTACTCTTCCGGAAAACATGCACACAGCCTCAACTTGCATTGAATTTTAAGAAGTCATTGATCACTATTTGAAAGCACTCCAAAAACATTGAAAAGCAATTTTCAGATCACTGGTTTTATTTGAGAGAAAATAGCATCAGCCTCCGACAACCATTTGTTAAAGATGACTCATCTCAGGGCGTTGGGCAAAGAAATAATGAATCATGAAGTTGTTGTGCAGTGATCTTACACATTCTTAGTTATTATCTACAGACCAGCTTGCATGCGATGAAGACCCCGACATAATTTCAAGTACCCAGAGTTTAGGTCAGTCACCTACATGAACAATAAGTGATTAGTTGCTAAAATCTGTGCATGGTTCAGTGAAAGGTGACCTTTAATCATTGTCCTATTGTGCACAATCACTATACAAGATATGATTAATTTAATTGTTATCCTAAAATTGAAAACAGATGTTACAGCTTGCTCTGATCGGCAATACAATGTGTCACAGTGTGGGGGGAGAAAAAAACATCCCTTGTTAGTGATTCTATTTTTGACTTTAGCACAAGACAGTTGGTAGATATTTACCCAAACGTCTTTGTGTGGCCCCAAAGGGTATCAAACTCTTAAACATCACTGTTTGTGCTACCCAAGGAACATCAAATAAAAACTTCAAGATTAATCCCACCTCGACTCCTCTCCATTGTTAAACAAAGGCTGCAGCACTGCCTTTTCCACCTACACACATTCCAGTCAAGTTGTATTTGTCAGTAAAACATCAGGCTTTTTCTGAGAGTAAAAACAGGAGAATTCAATCCAAGCATGTCACTCGCTCGCGGGTTAGCTGCCAGTAATCCCATAATTGATAGTAAAATCCACAAACGGCAATGAACTGTGGGTCATTAAACAACTGCAGGCTGTTTCACTCTACAAAGGACAGCAACAAGGTCCATACACACACTTCACCTTCATGACCCAACAGGCGCTGATGCACGCCCACAAAACCGTCGACCCTGTCCCTTCTGTATACTCTGGCTTTGCTCCTGCTGGGATTGAACACTGGCATTAGTATTGAATATAACTGAACCTTCCCAGCACACAGATGGCCACTTGAAGACTCAGTGTTGGATGTGCTGCATAAGTGTACAATGATCCAGAGTGATCCAAGTATATATATATACATACACACACACACAAACGTCCCTAGATGCATACTAAAGCTACAAACACTAGCAAAACATGCAAACATGCGACGTTAGCTCAAGTAAGCCACACACCAGGGAGTAAAAGTGAGCCAAACTCAACCACCCACTACCCTGGACACCCACGCTGTCACGCATACACACAAACCTGGAAGTCTATGGACACTGCAATAAGAAGCAAACTTTAGCAGCTAAAGAAACACATTTGTCGTTTGTACCTCTAAAAACTAAAATGAAAAGCGACCAAATAATAGAATAAAGATGAGAGAGAAAGGAATATAAAGAACAAAACAAATAAATATACCTGGAGAATTATGCTGGGAAAAAAAGCCAATGATTGACAGAACAATAAAGTGAGAATAGAAAAGAGAGAGAAAAAAGCTGGGTGACAGTTTAATTGCACAGCCCTTTATCTGCATGTGCGCAGTCACCATTATGGTAGCTCAAGTGTATTTTAAATAGAAAAAACCCCAACAGTATCGCCAACACAGTGCTGCACAGCACCCAAATATCACCGCTTGACCAATTTCATTACACAGTCCACCACTATGCTGGGACGCTCATTGTAGTCTTAGAAGTCCTGACTGAACATAATTTTCCCCTTAAAGAGCCTCAAAGGAACGAACAAAAAGAGAAAATTTGTACTGAGGACCTTTAACCGTGTCTACAATATCCTGCCTCCACTAAAACTTTACAGACCACACTGCTGTCGTGGCTGTGTGGTCTGTTCACACCACAAATCATTCTCCCTGGCTGTTTCTAACTCTTAGACCTGTTACTGCGAGCACAGGTGAAATTACTGCTACATGCCAACTTTAAAACCTTTGCCAACATGAAGAGGAGCAATGGCTGCCAGCTGAATTTCTTCAACCGTATATCTTGGCATTAGATTGATTTTAATCAATATTGTGACACAAGACAGAATATCATATGAGATTTTGCTATTGTAATACAGAGATATCTTGAATGGTGCTCGTTTCAGGGGACTCTGAATTACCTGAGTTTTCTTGGTTTGTAATGAATGGTTTATTAATTGAACCTTTAGAAAATGTTCTACATTACAATATGCAATATACTTGTAAGACTATATAAAATAACATACTGTGACAAAGTATTACTAATTTCCAGACAACATAAATAAAAACATTTGTACTAACTCTACAAAAAATCAATTTTAGTGACATTTGCAGCAAGCCTGATTCATGGCAGCGATTCCCTTTAAAGTCACTTCTGAAAAATACAAAAGTAACTGAACTTAAGGGTCACAAAAGCTGGACACTTGAGCAATTATGAAAAGAGGAACATGGTCTGATAGTACTCAGTGTCAAACTTAACAGGAATTTGAATGGTAGTAGCGTAATTTATGCACGAAATGCTGGGATTGCACAATGTCGTCTATAAAATAAGATCAATGAGTGGTCCCAGGTGTACTCCTAGTGGTGCACTTGCTTTTCCATACCAGAAGAGAGAAATGCAGAAACTAAGACAACAAAGAGGACTGGATAAAACAAATAAACAAGAGGTAGAAAGGGAAGGAATGAGGAAAGAAGAAAGGGGGGAAGCCGGTGAGGAAGGAAAAAAGTAGATGAAACAAAGTAGAGGTTGGAGTTAACACTCATCTCCTGTCCTCATCCCCATTGTCACCACCCCCACCCTCTCTCTCATTGTTCTCCCGAGTTGAAAGCGTTTGTTTTCCAGCAGCGGCGCTGAGCATTAAGCTCAAATTCATCGTTTACTTAAAATGAGACAAATCCCTTTATTCTCTCACAAGAACACACTCGCATACACACATGCTCGCACACAAGTGGAAACACACACCTTATTACTTAAATCTTTGAGAATAAAAAGAGTGGATTCTCTTAACAATCCTCCCTCGCTTTTCTATCGATCTGAACACTATTTATGCATCCTCTTTTTCACTCCTGCTGTCTTTTCATTCCAGCCCCTCCCCCGCCCCCGTCTCTTCAATACCACGAGCCACGTTACAGAATGAAATGCAAACTGCCAATCCTATCTTATCACAAACAAACACTGATAAGAAAAGGCCATTTTGCCTTTAGAGAGGCATATCCAAAATCCATCTTCATTTCCTATCACAACTTTATCTTATTTTTTGGGGGGGTGGGGGGAGAGAGTTGTCATCAAAAGGCAGAGCACAACAAACAGTTATTGTACTTTTTAATGTTTGTCGTGAGAGGTGGCTAAGATTGGGAGCCCGCACCTGATTCTGTTTTAATTGACAATTAATGAATCCAGACATTAGCTGATCCAAACACCTGGCTAAGGGCAAGCCATAATTAAACTCATTAGAATTAGAAAAGAGACTTTTGTTCTCAATCAGTCATTAAAGCAGCCAAAACACAAGACACTCTCCCAAAGTAATTGCTCTGCCTCTCTCTCCACCCCTCCCTCTCCTGAAACAAATTCAAGTCTTTAGCCAACCTTCTTAATAACGCTGTCTTGCTCTCCTCCATATTTAACATTTTGTTTTCTTCACGATGCCACTTTTCTTACCTTTGTCTCCATTTTGTTCTTCATCCTTTTGCTTCTCCTTAATTACTGACTGTTGAATTTGTTTTTAAATACTGACCAAGGAGCTCAAACTATCAGCCTGCTTTCCAGAAGTAAACAAGCTCAAACCTGAAACCCTTCATCTCAGAAGTCTTTGGACTCTTATATTTCATGTCCAGAAATGTCTTCTGTCACTCAAAATCCAACCGAGGTAATCCCTAGTATGAGACAATATGTGGTTAACATATCTTGTTTGTATGCCGTCTAGTTTTCTCTAGCCCCAGAATAGCATTATTTTCCTTGTTATGATCAGTTCAGCAGAGTGGAAATGCCTTGTTTGATTTGCTGAAATATTAAACAGCTCGTGGCAAACCAAATCAACAGATGAGTATTTTCTGAAGTGCCTGACAAAGAAATATTTGGTTATTCAGGCAGAACAGTGGATTCCTGATGGAAATATCAAGCAAACTCTATTTATTTCCCAAACTGCCAAGTATCTGAAACCAGTGTTGCTTAAGCCAAAAAAATTTGAATTAAAAAAATACGTAGTCCATCATGTAATGGAAGGCCAGCGTTGCTACAGACTCACTGTGGTTTAATTAGATCATATCAATCCATTGAAATTATTTTTTCCAGTCTGCTGACAGGAGAGGGGGGGGAAAAACTAAAACCAATTATGTCTGTAAAGCTGATTTAGCATGTTGACAGACAGCTACATGACAGCATATGCGCAAAAAAATTGATACCTCAGACCATTTTGGGAACATTTTCCATTTCGTACTTAGGTATTTACCTGATGCTCTTATCCAGAGCCACTTAGAGTGAAGGCAGTGGCGGAATAAGCTTCAGTTCCTAGATCACCAACATTACTAGAAAAAAGATTTTTAAAAATGGAGGAGGAGGGGAGACTTTTTTTAAAAGCAGTTAAAAGCAAATTAAAGTGAGCCGAGGCGCACGATGTGGAGAGAGAATATGTTTCACTGAGAGCGGGTGATTTGAGGTACTTTTTGAAGGAATGGGTTTTCAGCTTATAACGGAGGGAGGGGAATGACTCTGCCTCTCTGACCAGTGGCAAAGTCATTCTACTTTTTGCCTTTTTGTGCTGAATCATTGTGGCCCACAGGCTTCTAGTGAGTGAAAAAACCCTGAAATTCATCATTTTAAATAATCCCGTGCCAAACTCTGCACTACTTACATTTCCTCCAACATTACGGCTTCCTGGAGCCTTGGAGGAACACACCAACTTTTCAGCAAATAAGTTCTTTGATCAAGGCGGTGCTGTGTGAAAATCAGACTACTACTCATTTCCTCTACTCAAAACAGCACATTGGCACAGCGGGCAACATAAAACCATAGCAAACATGCTGTATACTTTAATTTTCCACTGTAGAAACAGATTTTTGCTAGAAGAGTGAGTCTGATCATTCTGGTGACCCTTTTTACCTTTCCTGCAAGATCAGACCAAATTCCTCACTTGTGCACAAAAAAATGCTCAATTAAAAAAAGAAAGTAAGAACATCAAATGACATTTCAAGAGCATACTCCCATGAGGAACATGGAGCATCCCCATTGAGATGTATGACTTGCAGTCGGTTTTAATTTACATATGCACCTTGAATTTGCTCTAAAAACTGCAACTTTGGTCAAGATTTGTCTGTTACAGTTAACACTTTAGATTGTAAGTTCGATGAATAATGTAGCCTCGAGGGGCCGCTACCAGGGCTTTAGAGAGTTTTTTTTCTATCCTCTACTCCCTCCATATCGATCTACTAGCCGTCTAGACTCTGTGATGAAATGCCACTCTGAAAAGGCTTTGTCCGAAGCAGCTGTAAACATGTCACCTCTGCCGGCCTTCTGGCTCTGTAGGGCCTAAACAAGACCTTTGTAAATGTCTCAACTGGAGGGCTGGTGAGGCCATGGCTGGCTTTACAGGCAACGAGAACATTACACACTACTTTCACTCAAAAATTACAATCAAGTGTACTTTCAACTTCACTGTCATCTTTTCTCATCTAACATGTTCATGGGCAATTGAAAGGAAAGGTTGGTCTGACCTATAATTCCACCAAAGTGTGTGTTGACAGATGCTTATGCATGCATGTTCACTGTAATTTGGAGGAAGGGTAATTGTAACGTGGCACTCAACTTGGCACTCTGCACTGTCAGGAGTGGAAGGAAGAACAACAGGAAGACCAAGTGTAGAAGAGAGAAGGATGTGTTTGGAGAGACTTTTAGAAAATGAGCTGTGCTGAGCGGTTAGCAAAGCATACATCATTTAGCCGTACGCGCAAAGCAGACACTTTCAGACCAATAGTGAGAGAGTGCAGGCTTGTAATGGAATTTTTTATTAGGGAGAGCACAGTGAGAGCAGGTATACCGCAGGCTCAGTCTGGGAAAAAAATACTTTTAACATTAAAACTGTCAGTGCTACTGGGTTGCCAGATGTTGCAACGGAAACAAGCAAACCCAGCTGTCAAATAAGCAGCAGAGCTCATGAGGAGGTATGATGGCATTTTTTGTGTAAAAAAATACTTCCACCTCCAGTATTCCTGGTACATTAAAAAAAAAAAAAAAAAAGAAAGAAAAAAAAAACTTCTTGCTTTTAATGAGCAAAATTGGCAGTGCTGACGGATCGCATTTGCCTCCAAGATTTCTGCACTTTTTTAAAGACATTTTGAAAAACAGATGCATTCACAGGTGTAGTCATCACATTTTACTGCACGTAACAATAAACCAGGGCTGCATTTAACACTGCCCTCAAGATGAACCGTTTGGAAAACATTTCATTCTCTTTCCGAGTGTGACTGGAATAATCTGGCGACCAGCCGGTCCAGAGAAATGCAGTTCTGTGTTCCATTGTGCCCATTCAATTAGACTTGAAAATGTCTGAGAAAAGAAGGAGGCCCCTAGGACAAGGACTCCAAGACAGATGCATGGCTGCCACAGTTCAAATTGTACTACAACAATTCTGCTGCTACGAACAAATCTGAACTTCTGCCCGTGCTGCGAGCTCCGCGATTAACAAGCTGCTGCAAGTGTCCGAGCAAAAAGGCTCTAAGTTCGGGGGTCCACAGGACTGCTCAATAAGAAATTATTTTAGAGCCATTTAAAACTTTCCTGCTCTGTAAAAACTCAAAGCAATCAGGGAGTAGACATCTAAAATGTAAAAGTTAGAGAGTGACTGTTCCAATTATTAGTGTGACCTGAGACACCAGGATAAGGACACAAAAGTCCAGAAAAATATGAATAATTAGCATCCTTTCCAACACGGTGCGAAAACGTATAATTTTGTTTGTTGTTTAACCTTTTATATAAGAATGAGCCTGTTTGAGTGTGTGTTAATTGTCTTGTAGGCAGGTTGTATTCATGGTCCTGTGTGTTTGTGGGTGTGTAATAGATGATTAAGCCCTAAAACCTTCCTGAGTGTGTGTGAGCGGTTGAGAGAGTATTAGAACACATCAATTAATCAGTGTGTGTACCGACCCTTAATTAAAAACTCCCACTTTCCCCCTGGACCCTACTCCTGCGTGGATGTGTGTGTGGAAGCATGTCTGCATCTGTATGCTCACCACCGCTGCAAAATCTCAATATTCATGACTGCGAATGAGAACTTGCACAGCGCCGCATCTCTCATTCAAAGCAACCATGGTATATTTTTATTTTTTAACAAACATTTCCTGCTGTGATTTCAGAAACAGGTAATCAACAGTTTTTGGCCGCCCCAGGTTTCTACAGAGGTTTCACTTGCCAGAAAGTCACAGTGTACTGGTCTCTTAATTAATGCACCATAAACATGCATTCTGCCCTCTGTGAGGACTTTTTCTGCTGACAGGGGCTGAAGTCTATGCTCAAAGTCATGAACTCCTTTCAATTTATGAACATATTAATGTTAAATCAAACTGCTTCAGGCCAGGGAACCGACAGAAATAACATGTTCTGTTCACATGTTGACTGCATTTCATTTCTACATGAGCTGTGTATGCTCTGCCGCCTACTTTCAATCCAAACCTTTCATTGCTCTCTTTGGTTTTCATCTGAACTTGCTGCCTAACACCTACACTTCTGAATTTTGTTGCAATTTCTCATTCTTACTCAGCCACGACTACTTTCCCGGCCATTCAAGGTGTGATATTGGAAAGTAATTTGCCAGCTACAGCCAGGGCGATTTTTCAGTCCCCACCTACATCATCTACAGCGAAACATGGAAATCCACTGAGTACGTTTTCTTATCCCTCTTAACTAAACTGAGTAAACTGAACCATCACACCTGATAAGGACAGACTAAAAGAAGACAGATTGGGGGGGAGAAAAAAGAAAAAAAGGGAAGAAAGTGATGGTGAGGAGCATGTGAGAACTAGAAAGACAGAAAGATGGAGAAAGAGAGGAAGCTGTGAAAGAATGGGAGAGCGGGCTATATGTGTCACTCCCTTGTGTGGCTCTAAACATACACACTACCCCAGATTGCATCTTTCAACATGGTAAAAGCCCACACTGAACAAAGTGTGAAATCTAATCTGTTTTTTCCTAAAGATGATCATTTTAGTGATATTTATGCATCTTTCATATACCTAGTTTTGGTGTCAATTCTGAAAATGTTCTATTCTAACTTTTGTCTTCACCTTCATTTTGGTTATATTCTTTCCTTCTCCAGCATCATCCAACTTACTGCTTTCCTCCATTCCACTCTTCCTCCCTTTCCAGCTCCCTCCCTTTCTATCTCCCTCTCAGCCTCCATCCCATCCTCCTCCTCCTCCTCCGCTTCGTCACAGCCGATTTCCAGCCGTATAATCCTGATTATGGCTTCAAAGTCCCAGTTGACACCATCAAGCTCAAACTTGCTGTATGTATGTGTGTGTATATGTGTGCATACAGCAGCAGCAGGAAGACTCTGGCTATAAACACATCTGTCTTCTGTCTGACTTTCGATTAGCTGCAAGACATTGTGTTTGTGTTGACATGTCGCTTTAGCGAGCACGCGTGCTTGCTACATGATAGCAGACTCTTAAGCTGGAGTGGCAGTTTTAGCCGGTAAGTCATGTTTGTGTGAAAATACTTGCAAGTGTGAGGTTGTTTTCCCCATAAAACAGCTGTTTTTCCTGAGTGATTGTGCTTTGTGTGCATGTGTGAATAGTTTAGTGCTTAGCGGCTGTGGAGGCTCAGTGCTCTCTGTCATCTTAACAACTCCGCCTTTATTCCAGTCTCATCGCAGCTGGACTCTTTTTGTCTTCTTTTCACCTGCCAAAACTTTTTTGCCTGGGGTTGTGAAACTCACTCTTGTTATAACATCTTTTAAAAACGCCACACTCTTGCAATTTTAAAAAGTTGAACTGAGATCAAAAAACATTTTCCTTAAGAAATGACTGAAATTTCTTTCTTTCTTCCTGCCCTGACAGCATGTCTCCTATCAAGCCTGCTCTCAGTCAACTGATGCTGTGGGAAACGCCCACTCAGAGGCTTGAAGGTTAGACATGGTTTCCAATTCAACAGTATATATCCCAAAGAGGTTTGATCCTCTCTTGAAAAATGGAAAAAAATCCGGCATCAGTGGCTATATCAATACAGTTTACATTTTCTTACACAAACAGTGAGAGGGATGCAAAAAGAGGGACAACACAACACCTGTACAGTCAAACAATTCAGTAGGATGTGAATCTGACATGCATTGTGTTCTGTTACATTTGGAAGCTGCAAATTGCTTTTATTGTATGTTGTGCATTAAATATAAGTTGTTACATCTGCTTTACCAACCTCTGTAAAGTACAATAATGCACAATAATGCTTTTAGAAGGGGCAAAGACACAAATGAACAGCAGAGAAAAAACAGGTCACTTATTGTTATAGGGACAGGAAACTGCTTATTAGAGTTTATAATGAAAGGTGCTTTTGTATGTAACGCCTCTATTATGTGTTAATCTAAGGGTAGTCAAGCACTACATAAACCTGACAGCGCAGAATTAAAAGTTAAGACTTCTCCTGAGTGCATCTGAAATTTTAATGCCTTTAAGGCCTTAAATTTGGGCAATTTACATCAGAGTTTGTTGGTCTCCTCAGCGTTTTCAGGAGTCAGATTGCCTCTCAGTTCACACCGCTATACAGGAGGTAAACAAGTCTGCCTGTCATCTCTCTTGTTTTTCTTCTTTTCATTTTCCATCAGTGTCAACTTTTTCCTCTACCCAAATGCTCTAATATGTCTTCTTTTTCCATGCTGTAATTGTTTTTGCCTTTCACCCTTGTGTCATCGTCAGCTCTCCTTCTCCTTCCTGCATTCATCCCTCCGTCAATCCCAGAAACCTTCTCTTATTTGCTGTCACTACTGCTAATTGGATTTGTGTGTTCTTGATCTTTTATTCAATTTCCTGAAATAAGGCTTTTCCAGGACTTGTGCTTCGCAGTGCGCACAAAAGCGTGCACGCAGAGGTACGCACAAACATGCATGCAATCACTTAATGCACACACACACACACACACACACCAATAATTACAAGACTGTTCGTGTGATTAAGTACCGTGCAAGTGGTTGTTTAGAGGTGTGAAATGAAGAAGAGATAGACCGATAACCCAGCCCCCAGAGACACATATAAGCGTGTCATTTTGCGCAAGACAGAGTGTGTGCATGACTCTGCGTGACAATAGGAATGTCTGTTAGCTCGTGCGTGTTGTCAAGAGTGTGTCTAAACCTCTTATTCCTCCCACTGATAAGTCAGAGATGAGATGGATTTCCTGTCTCTCTTCTCCTCTTTACAAATGCTGAGTGAATGATCTTGGATCAGTGCTCTCTGCAGTCTCCTGTCCTGGAACATGATGCAAAAGGGTCATAGGAGGCTAACCCCAGATCAGAGGAAAGAGGGGTTCATCCGTTAACACTGAACATGCTGCGGACTAGAGTGATGGGATTGGCAAGGAAATGAAAAAAGAACAGGCACAGACAGACAGGAAGACACAGAAAATGAAGGAGAAAAATATGGATGGTCAGATTATCAGATGGATGAATAAACTAAATGAACAGGTAAACATTTACCTATAATTTTGTTTTTTGAAGATGTAGTGTATAGTTCATTTTGAAATGATTCACTGCTCTAATATAAGAGACTCTTTAGGAGTATAGTTGTGGATGTTGCCTGTAACAGCCTCGAAAAGATATTTGTGGTTCAGTGGCCTTTTGCTAGGGGATGCATTAGTAGACATTTACCACCCCGCACAATTAAAATAAAAATGTGATTCACAAAGTACATAAAGCACACTGGAACTGACTGTACTGGTGATTTATGTTCAAGTCCCACTTGGATCGACACTATATAACTGTAGTGGATTTGATGGATTTATCACAGTTTAAAAAACGGCAAACAGATTTCTTAAAATAGACTGCAAGTATAAAAAATTGAGATCAAGAAAAAAAAAGGTAGAGCATGTGAAAACACATGTAACCAAGTCAGTCAAGCGTTAACGGGAGGCTCAGGGATCTGAAAAAACAAGATACACATGAGAGAACGAGAAGACAACTTTACTCATGAAGGGAGACAGAGGTCAAACGGGTGACGAGGTGTAGGAGGAGCATGACAGAAAGGAAGCCAAAAAAAAAAAAGACAGAAAGAGAAAGAAGGGGAGTTTATTATTTGGTAGATAGAGACTGAAATGAAAAGAGCGAGTGTATCATAAAAGAGTGCGACATGACAGTATGGGCTGTGGGAAATGAGAGTCCAGATAGATGCGTTCAAAAGTCCACCCTGACACCGGTAAACAAACGCACAAACACACTCGAGGCCAGGTAAACAGAAACAGGAACAGCTGAGGATGGATAACTGATCTCATGCTGTCCAGAAAGGAGCTGTGTCAGTGCTACACTATCTTAAGTGCGAAAACAGAATCTGCCCAGTGTCATAATGAACAACCAGCTCCACTGATAACTGCACGGTAGACCAGATCCCTTATCTGCAAAGAAACGCAGCACGCTCACCCATTTTTTATAAGATGAATTCCGACTGGATGTGCATATTTTGGAAGCGCTGTTCATGCAGCACTAACTCGAAACATTTATAGAACATAAAGTGAGCTGTAAAAAAACAAAGCAAAGAAATGATGACTCAGAGGAGTAAATAACAAGGCAGAGGAGGAAGGGAGAAAGACAGTGATGGAGCTCAAACTACATGTGGTGATCAAGGAACTGAGGGGAGAGATAATAAAACTTCCATTAAAGTGAACTCATTTCCCATCAAAGCCACTTTGACAGGGCCCAAAAGGTGGACCAAAAACTATGCGAAGGTGGAATAATCACGGCAGAAAAAAAATTAGGATCTTATTCTTTCTTTGAAATTTAGAGAAGTAAGAGAAAGATGAGGACGATGTGATCTTAAGATGGGAGGAAGTAGCCTGTGATCTGGCAGGTTATAACGAGGCGAAACGTTAGAGATTCTTCAAAGAGCCTCACTAGATGGGTATCAACAGCAACTGCCTTCTCCGTCTCTCTCACTCACACACACACACAGAGTTGCAATCACCTCAGGTCACCTCAAACTCTCCCACTCTTACAGATGAGGTTTAAAGATGAATAGCAATGAAACCAGTGCCTAAAGCCAAGCCCTCCAGTGTCACAAAAATCACTTCTAAAGGAACAAACTGTCAAGAGTCCCACATACACACACATACAAACCTATACACTCGCATCCAAACCTCAAAGTTTGTTGAAGTCTCTTCCAAAGTGGACAGAATATTGAGTTTGGTAACACCATAAAGAGAAACACCTAGATATAACCTGCTGCCATTTCTCGTAAGTCGTCTCTCTTTTGCTCTTTCCAAAACCTGTCTCTCAGTCGCACACACACACAAATCAACGGGAAAGTCGCCAGAAGCTGTCTGAAGTTCTGCAGCAAGGGAGTACGTATTTGTTCCTGAGCTCATAAGTTATTCAGTCATTAGTTGGTCTGAGATGACAAACCATCAGCACGTGTGATGAGCAATTTGCACAGGGCAGATGCTCCACAACTTGCACTGACGTGATGCACTTGTACAATTTAGTGTCTGTATAATTCAGAGAGCAGACAAAGGTCCTCCTGTGCTCAGTTAACATAGAGCACGATAGACAAAAGCAGCCTTGTAATTTCTAGCAGGCAGCTGTCAATGTCGCTGGATGAAATGACAACTGTTGCTGTCAGATTTTAATCAGTACCAGATAGCCAGTTAATGAAGCAGGCTCCATGGCTGGCACTATGTTATTTTGCTGGCTTTTAATCCTTCCAGCTGACTTATTTTAAAAAGAGAACCAAGTAAGAGGGAACCTGAAGACTAAAGAGCAAAAAGAATGAGGCAAGTACTCCAAAACTCACCCAAATCCATTAAATGTTGAGAGTATCTCTCACTACAACCCTATACTACACTGCTTTAGTGTGCAGGGAAATTTGTTCCCATGGCTAGTTACAATTGTCAAGTCATCAGAGAACAAATTTAACAAAAAGTCAATGAACATGGACAAGCTATAAAAGGTATTCCTATATAGCA
The DNA here is from genome assembly GCA_028564955.1 of Terapon puta. Lineage (NCBI taxonomy): Eukaryota > Metazoa > Chordata > Actinopteri > Centrarchiformes > Terapontidae > Terapon > Terapon puta. The sequence goes on from JAOXYL010000051.1 coordinate 11,623,394, forward strand.
GTGTCGTTTTTGAGGCAGAGGTAAAATTTAGTTTTTGTACCTACCTATCAAGTCTGCTATTTGAAGAAAAGGCTGATGCTTGAGAGAAAAAAAAAGTCATGCAAACATAGACATGATTCATTCCTCAATACACCTTAATTTAATTAGCATGTTGCAACACAGCAGCCATAGGTGCACTGGCCTGTATGGGCCGTGCCACCTTACTTGTCGATTTATGTTATACTCTCTTCATCTTGGTTGCCCTTTTGCTGCCCGCCCTCCCCTCCTCTAGCCATCGATCTTTACCCTCAAGCCTCATGTCCTGTCGCTTTCCTGTCCATCTCTCTCTTTCTCTCTCTCCCTTTATTTTTTTATTTTTTCCTGTTGGATGCGTGACATTTTACTGCACACATGGCTCATCCTTTGCACACACACTCCCAAATGTGCGTGCACACATACACAGAGGCAGGAGATAAAGAAAGCTTTCTGAAATGCCAAACATAATTCCACACAACACAGGAGACTAGCATGTTGTCAAGTGTCGACCAAGTAACCCAAACATTTGTTGCTGCATTCTGGTTTCCCTTGAAATGTGCAGAATAACCAACATGACTAACAAACTTAAACAATGACCTGAAAAGCATAGTACAGTCCATCTCTGATTCTGTGTATCTCCTTTTTTGGGACTTGGGAGTTAAGAGGATGTCATATCTCTGTGAGCAGACCAAAGTATCACTAGGCCTTGGATTTGTTGCAAATGCCCTGGTTTCTTATTGGTGACATTTCAATACTAGTAGTACTCTCCAAGGCAACTGCTTTTTCACACACTCTCTCTCACACACACACACAAAAACAAGGGGAAAATGAGTCAGTGTTTCAAGACATTATCACTGGTCACCTTTGCCACGTGAGTGCATTCTCATAGGTCGAAGGACATGAAATGTACTGGGTCCTCAATGCATCTATGTGTGCCAAAGACATCAGCTGAATTCAATGAATTTGCTAGGACGGGTAAGGGATAGATAAATGACTCATTGATTTATGCACTGTGTCCGTATCAACATGAAACCACATCTCAAACTTACTTTTTTTTTTTTTTTGCCTAAGGCAGCAGCGATTAAAATATCTGCAGTAGATGACGACGTATTTTTCCAGGTTCTCAGAAGCTACAGCCCATCTGGTGTTCACTGCTGATCAGTGACAGATTTTAACGTGTGATGCCAGGTGGATGCAGTTAACTAACTGATAGGGTACAAAACCTAAGCTCACTACGTGTGTCATCATACATAATGTGGTGTTTTTTTGTTTTGTTATGTTTTTTACAGGGCAATGGATGTCTTGCAAAAAGACAAAGTCATATTTAGAATAAGGATAAAAGATTCCTGCAAGGACACAACAGGACAACTTTGTGGTTTACAATAAGTAAAACATGTTGCTGTGTAAAATGAAGCTGAGGATGAGTGCAAAAAAAAAAAAAATTGTGTTCACTTTGATGGGAATGTCACTGTCTGCGAGATAATTTGTTGGCAAGGGCACAAACACTTGGAACTCTGAGACATTAAACTCCTGCAGCCCACACCAAACAAATGGCTGACTTTAAACTCAGCAGTGTCAGACTAAAAGAAAAAACAGCCTGTTTTGCTCATATTTCAAGTCTTTTCAAAGAGCTGCCATGGTTTCAGCCTGCCAGAAACATGTTCAATTCAAGACCTTGCAACAGTTATCAGGTATTCTTTGCATCAATGTTCTCTGGTGTCGATCGCACAAAGCTTTTGTACTAATTTGCGGAAAGTGCTCCACTTCAAGTCTGATAAGCACACACACCAAGGTTGCTCACAGTAGCTTGCTTGCGGCACACACTGTCCTTATTGGTGGTTTGTCCTTATAAAAAAAATAAAAGATCGATCCAGGTTTTATACTAAGACATCGCTGTACAGAATGTATTCAATTGCAGTCACTGTAGAAAAGGTACAATGGGTTGACTTCCCAGTGTGCATCCGAATAAACCACAGCGCAAGGACAAAGAAAAGCGTCCACAAGCCAATCAAATCTTGGTTAACGTCAAACACTTTCTCAGTATCAGAAGGAAATTAATCTATTAAATGGGTGCTGACAGTCTATAAAATGCACTCCAACTTAAATGAGAAATTAGAGTTGAGAAGAGCAATTTGACTTGCAATTTCACCTCATCATGACTAATTCAAAACAGACTGAGGAATTACTATGACTGAGCTGAGCTGATAGAATTTTCATTTCCATCAGCTACAGAAATCCCTTTATTCTCATGGCCCTGATTTTCATCTACCTACATGTAACCTGAGTGAAATACAGACAAAGAAAACTATATTTATAGACCCAACTCACCGTCACGTACTATATAATGGCTTTACAAACAGAAAACACAACTATTACTGACCTATGGATGTTAAGATACACCTCTGGATGAACTTGGATTAAACACAGCTGACATTCTTTTTCAGATTACTTACTCTGTTTATTGCAAAACAGAATAAAAGACATTGAGAGCTTTTTTTTTCCTTTTGCCAAAAAATAAGTTTCACTGGTTATTTTCCGCTAGTTTGATAACTGTATAAAGAAAACCTTTTAAAAAAGTCATCAATGGAATTTCAGCTTAGAATTAGACTTTATTGAGACTAAATAACTAAAATGTGTCTTTTTGCTTAGCTTCTTTGAAAATATTAACTTGTTCAATTATTTATTTAATTGCTTTTTTCAGCATACAATAGTAGTAATTCTGCTGACAAATAACTCAACAGCTTAGAAGTCTTGCTCAATTTGATAATTGACTAAGTCTGCCTAACCTCGAGATGAAATGGTTCACTTTGTGCAGAGGTGAATCTATGGACTTGCCGCTTGTGGTTAATCCACAATAAAAAGAAAAACATCCACAACACTGGCTCCTCAATGTAGCTTCTAGTTACAGCTTTATTAATAGCTCAAAACACCTTTTGCCTCAACATGTTGGGCGAAATGAGGCACACCATGTGAGCTCCCTACGTGTGTTTCCTTTAATTGCAGCGTGAAGATTAAAGATGTAAATACATGTGTGTAAAGTAGAAATGAAGCAGAAATTGAAACCAATCGATATTCTGTCAATTTTGAGCTTCCTCCTCATCTAACACAACTACTGACTAACTTTAAACAGCAGACTATAACACCTAAACTTTCCCAGTATGGCTGAAGCACACAATACCAAGTCTGATCTGCAAATTGTTCAAGTTACATACACAAATGAGAATGGCATAAATCACTATTTCTTATTTTTATCTATTAAATATGCCATTTTGAAAACAAACTGAACAAAAGCTCTTTTCAGAGGTGGAGGAGACGTGATGCTGTTCATGACATCATTAGCTTATACGGTACATGAACAGCCCATGCAGCTCATTATTTTTAATTACCTACACCTTCTCAGTCTGTTAGCGCTGACTTTTGCCGAGACCGCCGCTGTCTGTCAATAACCATTTGCACCTGATAATAATGTTTAGCACAATCCCTCAAAAATTAGAGCCTCTTTTGTTGGTTTTTTTTCCCAGGCTTGTATCCAACAGATTCAGACATTTACTGTCTCTTTTCAATCAGAAAACCCAGAAATAAAAAGAGTAATACAGAGCATCTAATAAACCAGATGGGTCACAGAGTGATGTAAGAAGCGTCAAAGAACGCTGCAGCACCATTTTCGAGTTGCTTGTTATACTCCAGATCTGATTCACTAGATAGAGGCCTTCAAAATGTTGTAGCTCTTCCACTCTCAACACACTGCACTCACTGCAACACACCATTAAATGTGCTGGACTGGCTTGAATACTTGGATATTGGCTCTTATCAAGTTATTCTCAGCAGACCAATACAGAGAACATCATCACATTTATTCTCTGCTGTCAAAGACGAAACAGTCAGGGTCTATGGTGACTGTACTTTTCAGCTTGACAAAACATTTAGCCACTATCCACCAAGTTTTTCTATCAGCTCAAGAGCTCGTTATTTTGTCACCACATAGGCAAAGATGACAACCATCAATTCAAATAGAAGCAGGGAAAGAAAAGCTGCAAACAAAGCACGAGGGCCTTCAAACACAAGAGGTTGAACGTCCTACCTTGACCCCTCGCACTCTGAACTCGGCCAGGGCTCGGCTCATCTTGGAGGACGCTGTGTGCAGGTCCTTCCCGCTGGCGATGACTTTCACCAGCAGGGAGTCATAGTGGGGTGAAATAACAGCACCCTGGAAGGCAGAGGCGCTGTCCAGACGGATGCCCATGCCTTCACCGCTTCGGAAGACCTGGCAGGAGCGGAACAGAACAAAAGAGCGAGGAGTGAATTGGGATGTTATTGATTTGATATATAAAAGAAAAAAATAAAGAAGAAGGTCAGAAATAAACACATAAAAAAACACATATATTCAAAATACTTTGTCTTACTTAATATTCCAAAGAGAAAGTCTGCAAATTGCATGTGAATAATTGTCCATTAACACCAGAGCAGCGTAATAATATATCAAGACTGGATACAGTATTCCTGTGGATTTCATTAAGGTGGATTCTGCTGCGGTTGGCAAGATAATACACTACGCAATTTGTCAATTTAAGATTTAGTGTTTTCATTATGGCTATTATTGTCTCACCCTACACAGTCCGGTAATCTCAGAGGATGTATGTTTTATTTTTATTTCCATTTACATTTTTTTGGCAGGAAAATAATGTCATTTGTGTCAATTATGTGCAACTGTAATCCGTTTTATTCATAGTATTTAGGAAACAATAATGGTACAAGTGATTGCAGCCCACAGCCTGAGGTAACTGACTGACCACCATAAGAGAAAGGAGGTAAGAAAGGAGACCAGTCAGAAATCAAAACTGAGAAACAGAACATCCTCATGGTTCAGTGGTCTGAAGTGTGTCAATGTGCTAGTTTTGAATCTTGTCTTTCCCGTCACCCGTTTCTTTGAACTGTCATAAAAAAGAAGCCAAAAGTGAAGGGCTTTCTTTGTTATTTCTTCTAATATTTCAACATCATTCACAGGATTTGTTAATGGCTTGTTAGTGGATTGTAATGTGGAAGATGCAGGAATGCGAATCATCAAACCCTTTTGCTTCCTAAAGGTGGAACGGTAAATTAACCTGCACGTAGAACGCAATGACAGACACACAAGAAGTGCAAAATAAAGAGATGAGGGGTGAGAAAACAAGCATGAAATGAGTTTGAAACAGAAAGGTTGGGCCGTTCCAAACCACTTGGCAAGAGAGCAGAGAGGGAGGAGAGGAGATGTGAAGAGGAGAGTGAGGACTGTCCAACACTACAACATATGGAGCCCCTCGAGGGCTGGGAGAGAAAGATGAGAAGAAATTATAATTATAACAATGTTGTGCCACACTGATGATATGCCGGTAATATTTTCAGACAATGTAGATGTCCAGAGCTGCCAACATTTATGACCAACGATATTTTTTCATTGTACTTTTGCTCTTTACAACTCACCATTTTATCTAGAGTGATTCTGCCCTCAATCCTCAAAGCGGTTTTGTTAATCTCCAGTGGCTTGAAATGATCAACATACTGTGTAACTCCCTCCATAAAGCACATTAACAAAAAAGTGCTGCAATATTATTGTATGATAAATGGCTCACAGTATAGACACACAGTATAATCAGGCTGCTGTAAAACCGCACATATTAATTGAACAGAAGCACACTAAAACATTATCAAAACGCACACATACAACGCATCAGCACACGAAGGCGGGCTAAACTTTTAGATGTCAAATTGTTCTTACAACTTACACATCAATGTATCTCAACTTCAAGCTGAATGCTAAATTATTACTATCAGTGGAGTCTAATGTATTTTTCAATTTGGATTTAATATTTCAAAGTATAGCCAATTCGCAGAAAGATCTCTCGCCATGGAGGAGTTCTTATCATTTTCAACATAAAACGGAGCCGAAGTTGAAAGGGACTGTAAATGTATGAGACGCTACGGCAGAGGAAACGGTCACGGGTATGGCCACCCACGCACACTGCCGCTACACCTGCGCAATATGCGGATTCAAGGCTCAAAGCCCCATTTTCCAGGTTGTGATTTTCATAAAGCCCGGCACACCCCTTTGATTTCAAAGGCTCCGGGCTGGTCATCAGCGTTGAAGTAGATCTCAGAGCCACAGTTGCACTTTCTGATGTGCATGTGAATAACTCCGCAAGCTGCTCTGCATAGAATAAATTGGTTTTCAAATAAAAAAAAGTGGCTTTTATATTTGAAAAACAGGACCACAATAGCTCATCCTTCAAATGTTTAAAACGATTGCTGTTGTGTCATTAGAGCTTATTATTTAGTAAGCATCAGCAGTTGTATGTACACAAAACGTTTTCTGAGGACAGAATAATTCTTATCGTAAGAACACATATGTACATCTGTAGGGATGATTGCTCAGAATAGACTTTGTAAACTTGTATTTATGTAAATACATTAAACAGTGCTTTTGATGATCCATGTTTTGCCAACTATGGGGAACTTTGTGTCCTCAAAAGTCTTAAGGCATTTTCAGCCATCCTTGGTACAAATGCCCCTGGGAGAATATACTCTGTTTATTTTCCCCTCTCTGTTCATTAAATCCTTCCTCACTGTGAACAAACCATTTTTTAAAAAAATGTTCTGTTACTCCTCAACACTGCAGGCCAAGCATATACAGACACCGAGGCGAGTGCAGCTGTTAGTGTTGGCTGCCATGTTAAAGTGACTGACTGGCTGTCCGATGGCTGCCATAGGCTTCTTTTCACTGTGTTATTTAATATCAAACTCATGCTGGGTCATGCGGTAAAACACCAAACATCACTCACACTGAAACTGATGCTTCTCTTTGCTTTCACTCACTGAGTCTATATATCCAAACAGGGTGACTGAGCATCATCCAGCTACTTAATGATACAGTTTCGATTTTTGGTTACAACTCTTACCCAAGACAACTTGAAGTGATAAAAGCGGGAGGCGAAGGATCACTGACAAGCTCAAAGGCATTTCAGTTCCCTGACATCCTGCCGTTTGGTGCAGTGAAGTTTTAGAAACTTCATTAGGGCCACAGTTTCACATCTGGGAGCTGTCCACACCAACAGGAGATGCATCTTACTGATTGGGTGTCTCAAGACCTATTTTTTTAAAGCCCTACAGGGCTACTGTGCCCGAGATGCTGGAAGTATGCTTTGTGATTACCTGCAACAAACTAACAGTCAAAAACAATTTGAAGATAATTTCACGGATGTATCGGAATTGCGTAAATCCAGTGTAAGCCGGCGTGTCAGAATCAGATTATGAATTGATTGCTGCATGGTTACTCATCCACTTTTGTGACAGCAAAAAAACGCACCACAGAGGGCTTGTAATTCATCAAGTGCGTAGCTGTGCTCCTGTGGCAAGGCCAGATGGTTGGTGACAACAGCAATTGCTATGTTGTTTCCTGGCTCGTACTTTTTACCAGGTGTGAAAGTAAGATGTGTTTTTCTAATCTGATTGTTCAAGCTGCTCTTTGGTTGCTTTAAAAAACAAACATACAAGAAGAATTCAGAAAGTATAAGAAACTTTAAAAATGCTAAATGAAAAAAATAGAATAAATAAGAAAAAGCGTGGCTAATGTCTAGACTTGAGGTAATTGGCTTTTGCAGGGTCCTTTATTTTATCTCTGTCCAAGTAGTTGGTAATCTAATTTAAAGTATTGGTCATAAAAGCCCTGATCTCTAAATACACCCACAGCTTTCTACAAGGCTGAAGTAAGATGGAAGAATCTCAGTGAGGTGGACCAAGACAAAGAAACAATGTAGTAACAATTCAAGATAAATGTGCAAGAATATTCATGCTTTACAATGTATTGTGCAGCAATAAGGCAGGCAGCCATAATACACACACAGAAAGCATTTTGAGCCCCTAAATATGGGCCAATATTATTCTAAATCAAATTTCCAACTGTAAACAATCTTGTCCTGCTCATGTCAGGAGACTACTGAAACATGCAGCAAGACAGATGCTTGCCGTTACACTTTGCTGCACAAACATATATAGATCTATGTGGGATATGCAGTCCAACTGGAAACTGCAAAACTAGCACAGTAGTGCCTCAGTTATTGGAATCACTGAAATGGAGGTTGTTTTGCTGGGAAAAATAAAAATAATAATTCCAGGGGGCTTTCACAAAGTGCGGACACACAATCTGAAGTGCCCTGCATGGCCTAAAGGTGTATTGTTTAACTGAATCCAATTTTATGTGCCGTATGAGAGAATTTTCAACAATTAATCCCATTAAAAAAAAAAAAAAAAAAAAAAAATCACTGGTTCACTTTGGCTCGTTAGGCATGTGTGGAGGCATTTCCATATTTGCTTTTGTTTTCTGTCTACTAATGAGGGATAATGCACTTTTATGCTGTGCTTTTGCGCACGTGCCTTTGTGAATAGTAAGTATATTAATTTTGGCTTCAGGCCATATAGATTTGAGATGAATAGTGCCCTAGCAACACCCCACAGAGACGATGGCGTGCCTTTATCTCTCACACTCAACAGGATTTCAAACCCAAGCAGTGCCACTGAAGATCTTATAGCGCGATAGAAAGGAGGAGAGAGAGAGCTCCTGTACAGGCAGAGCTGAATGAGAAGCCAAGTACCACGTTAATAATTGAAGTCAAGGTGTCAGCTTCTTTCAGCCCAGGGCACTGTCTAACAAGAAGTCCCCACTTTCTTCTCTCACGCTCTCTCCGTGTCATGATCTTTCTCCAGCTTTCCTCCATTTCTGTCACGCTCTCTGGATAGACATAGATCCTAATAATTTAAGTACAAAAGGCATTCAAATGGACACGCTGGCACGCACGCACCTGTTCGGACTGCTACTGGCCTAAACGCTCACTCACAGTGTGCTGTGGCCTTTCTCCTCATCTACAATAATCCAGCATCATCCCCCTTGTCTTCTTGGGGATTCCTGTTTATCAGTAAATGCACACAAATGTGTGTACACAGGCTCATGTCAGGTTTTCCAGTTCATTGCTAGTTTCCTTGTCATAATAATTTCCATCACAACAACTTATCACTGGTGGCATTTCACCGAATTCTCACTAGATTCACACATTTTACTCTGCATTTTGCTCATTTCTTACAACATACAGAAGTCAGTCTTGCTCCAGTTTTTTTGCTTCTGCCATTTCCCATCTCGCTGTCGACAAACCCCTTCCATTTCTCAGTGACTGATATATTTCACTCAGAAATTCAGTTCCCTGTGCAGTGTAGGTCAGTTGTGTATTTCTCTGACATTGTATTGTAACAGTTGTTGGTTTGCCATGGGCACATTACAAATCCTCACCTGCTGTTGCACTCTTAAAAGAAAACTGTATCTCATATCTTTAAAAACACACTTTTCCTTTCAAGGAACTCAGATAAACAAGCCGATTTCCCAGTTGATGCTCATGCATTTTCAAGAATGTCAAAATGGCTTATGGATGGGTTTCAGAGGCTGAAGTCATAAAACTTACCGAGCTTGTGGCACAAAGTGAAAAATCGAAACAAAAACAAGAAAGCCAACAGCATGAAAAGTGGAGTTACATGGTTTCACTTGACCATGGCAATATGTTTTGCCTTACAAAGTGTCTTAAAGTGCAAGAGAACATTTGTGAAATACTGTTAATGCACTGGAAATAGAGCTGAAGGTGGAAAGATGAACTGTGTTATTCCGATGTCCACACGTTTAGGACACTTTTCTATGAGTTCCTTGGCTAAATAGATTTTATGTAACAATTGAGAGATAACTAGAGCTGTGAAATGCAGGCAAAAAAAGTGTGTGCATTTGTCACAGTGCCTTGCAATTTATCTTGGAGATAAATATCACTGTCACTTTTGTGAATTATATATGGCAAGAGAAATGGCTCTCTGTCATTTTGCCACGTTACCCAAAGGGTTCAGCTGGTCAAGGTGCTTCAGTATTATTGATTACTTCTTTAAATTTCCGCTACCTATAACATGATTTCACAGGTCAGGACAGGTTACATACAGGACACAGAGCATAAATACAAAAAATTACAACTTTCCTCACAAATGTAGTGATTAAAGCTTTGCTGCTGGCTTTAAAGTGCACTCACATTTATTTCATTACACCTAAGGTGTTAACAAGAAATTGCTTATAGTATTTGTGCATCCAGCAGACATACGGCAACATTAGTGTTAATTTGGAGTGATGCCTCAGTCAACCATATGAGCAATATTTATTGTTTTAAGCTTAGCTTAGTTTTAGGTCCACTGACTGATCTCTCTCAGCAACTCTTATGCCGTTTAATCCTCTACCATGTTCATCAACTAGCCAACTTTATGCTTGCCATCACCTCTTCCCAATCACACATTTCAACTATTATCTATCAATCATGCTAAATATTCACTGAACTGCTAAATTTTTACCTCAACTTTAAGAGCTGACCTACATTATTTAGTTCATTCGGGACTCTAGGCAGATTGTCTCCACAATCATATCATAATTCATATTTTCTCTGTGGATAACATGCAGTGCTCCATTTAATTTATAGTTCTTCTCACAAAGCTAGAGTACATCGCTCAAGCTCAGTTTCACTGCAAGATTTAAGTCAGGAAAAATCCAATTGAAAATCAAGTCAGTCTGGTCGGATTTGTATTGAACCAATAACTGAACGTTTAGATGACAAATGACCTGCTGCTTTGCCAAACTAAAGTACCTTGTGTTAGACGTAGAATGTGTTTTTAAATGTTTCACAGCATTGTTGCTTTCTTACTTATTAAGGGTTTAAAAAATACAGGGAGGTATAATAACCTTGATTATGGGTCTTAGGTGGTTTCAACCAACGACTAAACAAGAGCCTTCTAAACCCATTTAGGAGCTGTAACATGGTAATGGCCCAAATCCTCAGGCTCCTTAAGTGGACCCAAGACCAGATTACACAGTTGCTTGCTTGCTTTTCTAATAACACTCTTCAAGAGACTCTCCGAACCATTTACCATCAAGTTCATTTCTCCGATCCTCTTTGCTCTGTATTCCCACTTTACAGGCCTTTCCACCAAGCCTCATTTAACTCCCCCTTTCCCTCCCTAACCTTTCACCCTCTCACTGATTTTCACCCAACTCTGTTCTTTTTCTACCAAGTCTCATTCCCTCTCTTCATTATCAGATTTTTTTTTATGTACGGAGGTAAACAGACAGCAGAAGCACACTTGAAGCTAATGTACGGAAAAGAGACAGCGAGGCAACATGCAATGTCTGCGTGAGGCATGAAGACAGAAAGTGACAGCAATATCTGCGCTCCAACTGATAGCGTACCAATTAGAGAGGGAGAGGAGCAGACAGGGAGGCAGAGGCGCAGAGAGGTAAAGAGAGTAATAAAGGGAAAGAGACAGAATAACACAGAGAGATGAGGAGAGAAGAGACTATAAGTGCCATGTTAATGTTTGAAGCCGAGCTGTGTGGATGAATCAAGGCAGGCAGAGTGGTTGAAGGTGAACGGGGTGAGGGAAGAGAAGCAAGACAACGAGGTGAGGAAGCAAAGAATAAAGTTTGTTTGCAGGTAATTGTTTTCAGCAAGCAAAACCTGACGCTTCACATCTAGTGCTTGAGAATTGCTCGATCATGAAAACTGAATGAAAGCTTTATGCTGTTATGCCTGGAGCTAGGTATATTAACAGGTATAATTTGGATAAAGCCATGAAACACAACTCAAGTTTTCAGGCTTCTTCCGAGGAAAGTTTTGAGGGGCTGGAAAAATCACACCACAGTAGCAGAAACTCAAAGACAAACAGAAATAAAACCCCCACTTTTAACCATCTGACACAGAAACTGTTGCAAACTTCACAACTTGGTCACTGGTTTTAGTGACTCAGAGTCTCAGAAGTATCTTCCTACTTTTTCCTTCCATGGCTAAATGTGTAAGTGGGTTGACTCCCAAGGAACTTGGTGACAGTTTATGGGCAAATAAAATCTTGCCATCTCCTAAATTTAATTACTTATGTCCTTCAGAACTGGGTGTCTTGTCTCAGTTGACTAGGATGCATGTCTGTGTCATGTAACTGCAATGTGCCGAATTAAAATCTGGTCCGCGTATGCTGTAGCAAGCCCCCCGAGCCAGTATGTTCACTGCAATTTCAATTAGGAAATTGATCCTCTATTTCATTTTTAGCTGGGATTCAAAATGGCCCCATTTAAAACATGTGCAGGGACTGTGAGCTGAAGAGCACTGATGTTCGTTATCACTATTCATTATCTGGCATAATGACAGGGAACCTCCTTTTCATGAGTGAAAAGTCCCTGTGCATTTGAAATGGAAACTTTGTGTCTGGTAAAATGCAATTCTTTACCATTTCAATGAGATAAGAAAGTTAAAAAAAACGTGGGTTAAGGAAATTTGTTATAGCGAGGATGAAATGGGGGAATGTTTGTATGCAGCACAGAGAGTAGAGAAAAGGGTGCCAGCCATGGAAATGACTAACAGGATGATGTCTTAGAAGTGCACAGTCGCTTACCTTGGCTTTTTACACATAAATGCATACACATAAACAAAACAGATGCTTTGGAACCCAATGCAACATTAACTAAATTTTCATGACTGTATGTGAAAAGAAGACCTTGAAAATTGCCTTCAATAATGGAACACATTTTTAGCTCAACTGAATGTGTAATGCAAACACTGCGCATTTCCACTACAGAGGAAAACCTTTGAAATTACATGGGGAAAATAGTGTGTATTACGCAAACAACATATGCCTATACAGAATGGAGTGGATTATTGTAATAACATGATATATAGAAATGCAGGCATGGCAGGTTTTGTGAAAAAGAACTTGAGTAAGGGCTCGTTCTGCAGCTGCCTCCATTAGGAACTCCCATGTTGCCGAAGCAGCCCACGCACAGAAGTCTCCTGTAGCATCCTCTTATATCCACAAAGTCGGTAGTCCTCAGAGGCAGAGATAAGCAGGTTGCATCTCATTAAGTTAGACATGCAATATCATTGGTTTGGCTCAATTCATGAGACTCTAAAACTAGCCAATAGATGGAAGACAATGTTGACCATCAGCTAATGTCGGGCAAAGTACAACATAAGCGACAGCTAAAAATTGGAGATTCTGTATATAGAGCACATTTTTGTATATTAATTTAATCTATCCATCCATGCTTTTCCCTTAATGAGCTCTACCTTTTGATCAGATGTCCCTCCCAACTAGATTATTAAAGACACCAAAAAGGTCATCCAATAGATACTATTGGCTATTAGCAGGGGTGGCCTTACATTGATCTGCTTTTATATTGAATGCCAATGCCATCAATATAACCTATGCCTGCAGCAGATCATTACAGAGACCTCCTCACGCTTCACTATCACACACAAAAGCACAGATATCCAGGCAGTACCCCTTTGTTTTAAATCATTACGCACAACTCCCCAATGAATTTAAGGCAGCCTAGCCAGGTGACAAATGTCTTCAGCCACTCCAACTGGTGACCAATACTGTGACAGCGAGGTTTATTGGACTCGCTTTAATTAAAAGTCATTCACATCTTCCCCAAACTGCCATATGTTGTTCCCAAAACTGGAAATGAGAGAGCCTGGTCAATCCAAACTCATTAACCAAGGCTTAACTAAAGATCCTCTGCCTTCCAGATGAATGGCAGGAAAACTCAGTACTGCTGTCATTTCAATGCCATTTTAGCTATGTTAGTTTTAGTTTTGACTTTTGTCCCGTCTCAAGTTTTATTTTGTTTTGTTTTATCTTGGAAAAAAAAACAACCTGAACCAGCCACAACATCTATGATGATCAAATAAACATCCAGACAGAGACACAAGAGCAATGTCACCCCCATTTTCGCCACCTTTCAGGTTTTGCTGACTCTTTATCTTTGGCTGCACTTGACATGTGCTTGTCCAAAGCTTGCCAGGCAGTCAACAACCATTGCTCGAGTACCTGAATCCAAAATACAAGCCGCTCCATCCCTCGCCCTTCTATTTCAATTTTCCTCCTATCCTTTCAATTTCACCTTCATTTCCTGTCTCTATACAGGCTCTATTTTTTTTCTCATCTCACAAAACCATTATCTACCTCACTCTCCCTCTCCCTCCCGCCCCGAGTCCCTGGGGCATCCCTGGCTTTATTTATCCTTTCATTCTTACTTCATTTAAACTCTTTCCTTCCTTCCTTGCTTGCTCACTTTGAGTGTTTATTTTTCCTTCTGTTCTCCGTATCCTTCTAATTATCATCTTTTCTTGGCACCTCAGACCACCAGCAGGGCAGTTATAGGCCAAGGCCCAAAATATGTTTGCATGTGTGTGTCTACCATAACAAAACCATGTTTATGACCAACTGCTAACTACTCTAACACTCTATGGGGGCAAGAAAGACACACTGCAGCACACATACAAGCCCTCCTTTCAGGCCTTTCATCAAAACGCTCATTTTTTTGATACCCAACTAAATTGGCCTCTCGTTTCAATCTTCTCAGTGTGTGTAAGTGTGTGTGTGTGTGTGTGTGTGTGTGTGTGCGCGCTCCAGACGGATGTATAATGACCCTAATGAGCAATAGAGGATCTCTGCTGCTCTCAGTTTTTTCCTTCTTTCATTTTCCCTCTTTTTCTCGCTCTCTGAATTTTCTATCAATTATCGCCCATTCTGCCTTGCCTCCACTTCTCCTCAGAACACTCTCTAATTTTCCTCTCCGTTCATATTCTCCTCGCCTCTCTTCTCATTTCCACTCTTTCCCTCCATCTCCTTTCATTTCCCCTCCACTCCCGTCCTTTTCTTACGTCTCCTCTCCATCCCTCCCCTCCTATCGCCTTGCTCTTCACCTGCCACCTCCTCTGCTTGAACCCTCTTTTCCTTCACAAATCTTTTTTTTCCTTTGCATATTTGCTGCCCTCCTCCCATCACATATTCTCTCATTACACATGCTCCCTCTAATTTCCTTCTTACACATCTACACCCATCTTCTCCCCTCCATCCTCTTCATAGTATCAAAAAAAGGGGGGGGGGATACAGCTTTAAGGGCCCAGATGCTAAAAAAAAGGTTAGCCTACAATGCTCATGTTTGGTCTAAGCAGAGGCACACATACACGGGAATAACACCACACACTTGGGAATAAATACATGGGCACAGATGCCTGCTGCCTGCCTGCCCACCCACATACACACACAGTCACTCTTATCTCTCATGCAGTATTAAACATCAGTGCAACCATTAGACTCATTGGCAACCAGATGTCTGTGACGGCACTACAAGCTGTTTGGGGCTCTGGAGGTGGGATGGGTCGACGCGCACACATACAAATACACACACATATCAGGCTACATCAGCTGTCCAGATATGAGTGGACCCCCAGCCGTGCCATATACAGGTTGAATTAAGTTGAGAAATAGGCTATGAACGCACAAGATGTCTCGATACGGATGGATGGAGAAAAACAAGTCCCACTCGCAGCTATCCCGACAATATGAACGCACACTCATGTTCCAGATGTCTAAGTCTACATGGTTCACAAGACAACTAGTGATGTCTCAGCAGTCTAAATGGAGCCTGGAGCCATCAGAGAATAAACTCAAACATGACAGCGCCCCATCCAGAGAGTCTCAAAGTTTAATCGTCATGGAGAAATTTCTGAATTTTTGGTCTTAATATCTAAATATAGAAAGCTTGTTGAACATCATTACTGCATAAAATACATTTTAACTCCTGATAGCCCTTCATATCTGCTCCTCCATTATGTCAACTGCCCCTGCTTTGTAATCCCATTTAACATGTAACTCAAACACTTACCAATCCACAGCTCAAATCCAGTGTTCAATCTGTCAACATAAAGTGTGCTATGTAATTTCAACAAATCTTTACTGCAGTATTTCCTTTCAGCTATTACATGTTGAGACTGTCATTCTAAATTACATATTGTGGTAGATTTTGAGTCAGTTTTAGTCTAAAATAATTGGAATAACTTTGGTAATCTTCTGACTTTTATACAGTGGTGTCAATATGTCACATTTTTAATTTGCCCAGTAATATATTCAAATCAAAGGGCATTCCTATCAGCCCTGGTTGAGCTTTGTGTTTTGTGCCAATTAGAAAAGTGAGCATATAAACACACTAAATTAAGATGATGAATGTAGGGCAGCCAGTTACTCCAAAATGTTAACTTATTGGTCTCTTGGTTGTCCTGTGTGTCGGATCAACATGTCCTCACTCAGTAATATGTCGGAGGGAGAGTTATTTGGATTTCCAACCAATGTGCCTTACTTTTCACTGCTAGTGCAATATGAAAAGGAATGCATTTTTTACTAAATGTTTTTTTCCTGCACCTGGCACTTATTTCCCTGTGGCGGATACCTTGGCCATTGCTCTGGCTCGTTCACACTCCTCTCTCTCCCTTCTGGCTCACCCAAAAGTTCAAACCATCTTTCAACTTTCATCAATGCTGCCAAGTCACTCCGTATCTTCCCCACTGTGTCGATGCCAAATAACTTCTTGAGGCTATACCTATTCCTCACCGTACCCCAGAAGTGCTTCCTCTTTAATTCCACCAACTTTTTAAAATTACGGTTCTTTTAACTGTCTGTTGCTTCCATGTCTTTTCCCATGTATATTGGATCACATGCAAGTTCCTCAAGTTAGCAGATTCTGCTAAATTCTGTAAATAATGTACAATGTAATGTAATATATTTGCATGTGACACGCAAACTCTTTTAATGATGAATAAAGCTGCAGCAATGCTGAATTAATTAAGAAACCTGCATCTGCACACGATCCAAGCCTCCATGATCAATATTCATGAAAGAGAGTATTTATATAAAGAGCTTGCTACATAAGGAATGATTACATTACATTAAAGGATCTCATCTGTTCTTCGTATAAATGATATAATACGTAAATAAGGCTTGTCTATATATGAATATACTGAATGTTTTCAATCTAGCCTTGAAAACAGACACAAGCTGTAAAAATCAACAGAAGCCATGAAAAAGAAATATTCCATGTTTTAGAATATACAACTTTTAATATGTAGAAAATTTCAAAAAGCTTAATAAAAGATTTGTATCAATGGCATGTTGTTGGTTTCTAACACAGCAAAATATTTGACAGTGCAGGGCTAAAGGTTAATCGACAAAATAAATGTGTTTTTAAGGCATGTCTCCTTAATTGTAACACACATTGCTTAATGGTTTGACCCCAACAACTAACTTTCATAACACCATTAAAAAGTTTAAACTATAACTTGAAAATTTAATTAACAAAAAGTTTTTACTCACCAAAAAAGGATGTTGCGTTCACATTTTGTAACTTTTAATCAATAAATCTCTCAATCAACACTAAACAGGCAAAAAACAACAACAAAGTCAAATATGGACTTTGCCTTGAATAATACACTTTTTACGGACTGCTCAATGTACATTTTCCTCAAATTACAGCATTTTCATTTTAAAATACTCCCAGTCCAAACATTTATTACGTGACAGGGTATTTCATATATTTGAGTAATAATCAAAACTAGCAACAGCTGGAGACACAGGCAGCTTGTCACTTTCTCTCTGATTACCATGTGCTTGGCTGCAATTCAATCTCAAGTTTAACTACCTTAAAATTATACACTGCACTGAGTCCAGCAGAAAACTTATATAACTTCGTCCAGGAACTGGCAAAAAAGGAATAAAACATTATTTTACCCTATTTATTTTTTACCTTCTAAAATTCAATATTCCTGCAGTATCCAGAGCCAGAGGTCATGATAAATTTTCAGATATGGGGGACAACGTTCACTATCAAAGATACAATCATCACAGTCTGAGCTGAAGATTCGAGGCTGCTGCATGATGCTAATGCATTCTGAACCATGTGGACACTCTGCACATTAATCATTTAATCATGAACTTTTTATCGGGCTTATGAGGTAACTTCACCTTAAGCTCAACTCCACCTCACTCTGTTCCCCTCTCATTCTCTCGTTCACTCAATCACACTAAACACAGGAACATTAACATTTGCAGAGCTGAGGTGACATGTGGTCAGTGGAACGTGCACCTGCCAGTTTTGGCCTGCGGGACTGCACTCATGTTGTCGTTTGCCCAAGCAGGCAGAAGTAATGCCAATGTGATACAATTAGAAAGTGAGAGAGGAAGTGACAGCGGTGGCAGGGCAGAAGAATTAGAGAAGCATGTGACAGAGTGTTTGTAGATGTATGACCTCAGCCCTAAACAGTTACAGAGGAGAAGGAGAAAATGAAAAACAGAAAAGGAAAGTGCATTCTGGGTGAGTGCCATGGGTGGTTTTTCACAGTTGTCATGTTTTTGCATATGGAATCACCATAGAGTCCTCTCAAAGCAAACATTCAATCTAACATGGCCGACTGCCCATCAGTCTCCCCTCCTTCCCCAGCTCTTTACATCCCCCTTCCTTCCACTTCACTGCCATCACTCTCCGTGCATCTTTTCCTTCCCTCTCTGCGCGGTATATACAAAACACAGCATTCGTTCCTTGCTAAGTAGGTCACTACACCTCCACTGCTCCTTCCCTGTTTCTCTTCTCTTCCATCGTCGTTCCATCTTTATTCTCACTGTGTTGGGCAGCCTCTTTCTTCCTACTTTATTTTCTGCCTATTTTGCTTATTATGGATTCCACTATCGTTATTATTTAAATTTTATGCAGGTATACTTGAAGCATATGTGCCATTGTTAAGAGCACAGCAGTAGGGTGGACACAAAGCTTTTACACAGGAGGAAAAAACCTTCGTCACCCTAGAGCACAATCCGTACAGTATTGGTTACTGTGCTCAGGTTTTTGGGGTTTTAATTGCACAGCAGTGTTACTGTGCTTAAAGGAGCACTTATGTACCACAGCATCATTAACACTTGCCTGAATCTCACAGGACAGATGTTTCAAGTCTTACATGTAAGCCACTGGGGCTTCAGAAAATGAAATGTTCTCACAGGGAGTTGAGGATGAATGACAGTATACTTTCTACAAGAAGCAGTCTGTCCTCTACAATGCAAACTTTAGTTTGTGACATGCAGTGGGTGAAATTGAGATGCAAAAATCCAATGAACTGACAATGCAGTAAATGTTAGAGCTAATAATATAACATTTACAGTGACAGAAAAGAGGAGAGAATGAAGAGCCTGTTCTAACATGAGGAATATGGACAGGGGTAGCGTGTACCTGCCGGTTTATCTTCATCCATCATGACCAAAAGTAATCTATCATATCAACAAAGCGATATACAGTTATAATACAATTAAATCTCTGTCATTCTCTGATTGCATGAGAAACTCAGGTTTGTCTACGTGTTAAATCTTGATAAGTGCTACACTTTTCTGATCTAAGCTACCCAACAGGTGCCAATCCCAGGCAACTGTCCTGTTTTCATTCTGTGAAAAGCCATTGCATGATTAGGTTAAGTCATGAAAAAATCAGGCCAGTATATCGTCAGTGCTGCACCTCTTACATATGGCTATTTATGAAGATAAATCATAATTATATCCAACAACCACATAAAACTACTGTTACTCTATGCGGTTATAAAATGCTCTTGCTGTGTTGTGAATGAAATTAAAGCTGCACAATGTGGGGGGAAAGGTTTGGCAGAAGACTGGTTACAGCCGCGCCATATTGCCTGTGAGAACATGTCAATTTAGATTTGGATTGTGGTCTTCTACTGGCTCTGCTCTGCAACCCTGATGTTTTTGCAATCAAGTCTCGGTTTCCAATTCTCATCATCATAATTTTTAACTCATGCTCAATCCTAAGTGAAGCCTTTCTATCCTACCCTCAAGCTTAAACCCCTCTGTCACCTTACTGTTTTACTTCCCTCTCCATCTCACCTTTTTCCCTCCTCTCACCTCTTTCCCCACACTTACAGAGTTCAACTGTTTTACTGTCAAGCCAAACTGAACTGGCAGAGACTTGCTGGTCTCAAAGGCATTAAAAAATACATGACAGACAGACAGAGAAACAGTGCAAATTTGTGGGAGGGAAAAAAAAGAAGTGTAAGGGGAATTGACAAAGAAGACAGAGGCGGAGTGCACTGCAGCCTAGCCAAACACAAAAAGTGGGAGCTACAGTTGCATAAGTTAAAAAAATTGTGAGAGCAAGAGAGACTGAATGGAGGGAGTGACATAAAAACTGATGGAAACACAAGAAGAGTAAGTTAATGGAGGAATTCAAAATACGAGTGGGCGGAGAAATAAAAAGGAACTGAGGTATGACAAGCAAAGGTCAAGACTTTCATTTTTAGTCTCTTTTCCACATCTGAAAGAAACAAGCAGTCGTTCTAGGAGAGAATGGGTAAGGCAGAGGTGGCATTGGTCTCGATATTGGGGGGGATATATATGTGCAACCGGTTTAACTGCTTCCCATCCCCTTCATTAAATTCATGCACCAAGGGGGATGGAGCAACTGGGGGAGGCAGGGAGAGAGCAAAGTTCAGAGGCAGGAAACCGCTTCTGTCTAGATCCAGCCATAATGTATCCTTCAGCAGAGATATAAGCCTCCAAGATCTATTTTCAACAAGACTACTTTCATATCCGCACTTGTGTTTCCCTACACGGTATGTCGTGGAAACTGTAGAGGGATGTGGGAGAGAGGCAGGCAGGCAAGCAGATGGTGACAGCTGACAAAAAAACTTAAAAAACAACTAGCTCCATTCCGCCTACAAACATTTACCAGATAGCAACGAACCTGTGCAATTCCTTCCAAACATAGTGTGCTACTTGTGTAAAATGATGAGTGGAGGAGCAGGTGCAAAAGCACACCCCCCTAAACAAAGAGTAACTGAGGAGGGAGGAACATAATAAGGAGGGTTATGTCAGAAAAATGTCAGACATACATTTAGTGATCGTCTTTTCTGGCCCCATTAAAATGCATTCCATACACCAAGCTCTTTTCAAACACTGGCATTAATTGATGGATCATCAGCATATATAGAAACATATTTTTGAAATACAAAGATCATCACTTAAGATCAGTCATTCAAATGTCTGCACAGATCTGCCATGGGATGGAAATAAATCTCAACAGTAATCAAACTAGAAGTCATCTTAATGTTGAGGTTCATTTTTCATTGATTCTCTCCTTCACCCTTGTCCTCTTTTGAACTTCTCTTTATCTGCCATTTTCCTCTACATTACTACTGCTTCCACAGGTACTGCTTTATCCCTCTTAATCCTTTCTCATCTAACACTTTCCCTCATGATGTCTCTTATCCACCACCTTCTGGTGAGTTCTAGCTGCCTCTTTGCCATTTGCCCCAAGTTCACCTCCAACTTGCCCTTCCTGTGTATCTGCCATTCAAACATCCTTTTTCAGCCTGAACTCTGGGTCTTCCCCTCTGCCTTAACCATGTTGTCTGGCATGTGTCTAAGTCTAAATTGTTTTTTTCCCCCTTTCACACACATGCACGCGCACACACACACACACACACACACACACACACACACACACACACACACACAAAGTGTTGGTCTGCAATTCCTCCTCCTCTTGGCAACACACACTGTAAATAACATTTCCCTTCTCTTATAAAAAATATCCTTTCATCCATCTTCTTTGTGCCCTTCCAGAATTTTGATTTTTCCCCATCTCAAACCTTTTTTCCCCCGTCTGTCCTCTTTAAAAAGATGCCAAAGCAGCATATCTATTTGAAATTGGATGGTATTACACATGCGCAAATGTGCACACTATTATATGCATGCATACGCACGCTCCAAAATTAATTTTCAATCAGTCTAATTTTGCTTATGACCCCTCTCTGTCTGTCTCCCCCAATCTCACAAATACCCACACACACTACAAAGAGTGGTACATTAATGAGCTACATTTTTATCAGTGAAACTAATGAATTAGCCTGTGAGGGATAATAGGAAAGTGAATATGAATGATGTGATGGATAAGTGCGTGTGTGTGTGTGTGTGTGTGTGTGTGTGTGTAAAGGCCTGGATATTTGTGCATCTGAAACGATGTAAATGTGCCAGTCTGCGTAGGCATATTCTTGTGCATGAGTGTGTGCATGTCTCTTTATTTTCTAACAAGGACAAAAGCACTTTGATCATTATGCCGAAGCCTTGATCTCCCACTGCAGTAATGTATCATGCATCACAGACCTCCTTACTACCTTTGCCTTCTTATTTTACTGTCTTCATTTTCTTCTCTGATCAAAACAGAACACATCCAGATCTGTCCAGAAGTGCAACTGTGCACATCTGCAAGAGCTCAATAGTGTTTCATCTCTGAGTGTTTTCCTTTGTCCCATTTCTCTGTTTCTTCTGCTGCTATCACAATCATGTGAATATTTCATGATATATACTGCATGCACATTGTCATATCACTCGCGTTTTTTATCCCGTGCATGAACAAAAATAAAAGAACTCTGCTACAGCCTTGTTCCTCATCCTGCAGCCTCTTGATTATAAGCAGCTTTATCCAACAGCTTCATTGTAGATGTTACTTTTTCCTTTAGACATGTTAAAAAAAAAAAACATGGATGTGAGTTATAAAAGAAAATCCAACCACTGTCATAATGAGTCATTAATTTTGATCGTGCTCAGAATAATGTATGGAAAGATGAAGTGACTACTGAAGTTATTTTCCTAGAGTTATTTCTTTTTTATTTTGGGTAGCAGGGAGGGATAATAAATAGTCAGTGGCTGAATTATATATAATAATATACCGAACTTATTTTCTGAAAGAAAACTTTGTGAATCACAAAAATTATATGCCAAAGTTTGAAATAAAGATCCAAAAGATTAACCTGTTTGGGGAGAGTATACTCGGTAGAGATCACGAGTTCCTGCTCTGATAAAACCAGAAAAATATATCAGAGCTGTCACTCTTTCACTGCCCCTAGGTATACTCAGACAGGCAAAGGTATCTCTCTTGAGACCCTTCGACATCAAACCAGACCAATCTGACTCTACCATCAAAAATTAGTTTTTGATTCTGCATGGACAGAGGTCTGCACTTTGCCCAACATGATCTGCTGAGGCAAAATGTTTTGTTTTTTCAACTACAAAAATAAGTGATACTTCACATATGCCAGTAGAGGGGACAAGATACTAATCAAACAATTTCAACCTAAATTTCTCTTGATTTCTAATTTTGCACAAAGTTTCTAACAAATTGAGCTTGGCATTCAATAAGGCCAGAGACTGCAGCACACCAGCAGTTTCAATCTAGATCAGTGTTTGTAGATTTGTGCATTTTTAAAATGTGACTTACTTTCTAACAATTTGGCTCCAATTCTTCCATACACAAGCAACCTCATTATCTTTTCCTTTCTTAAATCTTCTTTTAGTTTCTGTAATGTGGCCAGCATGTGGCATTGTGATGTGCCACATGCAGAGCCCTGACACCATTACCTCCTCTTAACTTCTCACAGACTTATTATCTTTATCCCAGGCCCATCTCTTCTTCCTTCAATCACTCCCTCCATTTCTTTAAGACAACCAGTGAAACTGTCACTGCCAGGAGTACTACTATTTAAAGAAATCATGTGTGGATTTAAAGCTCTTAAAACACAGTTGTCCTCATTACCCCTACCTCCCTGTGTGCCATCCATTATTTATCCATCCCGCTCTCTCCCTCTCTCCCCATCATCTGCCAATGACTATAGTGGTTGTTGTTGCCATGAGTGTTGCTTTGAAATTCTAAATCTGTTGTTTTAAGCTTGCAGTCCCTGCCAGTTCTTTCATTTTAAAAGCATGTTTTATATCAGCTGACTGGCCAAACAGAGTCTCTCTCGCCCTGAAGCCCAGACTCATTAAAACATAATACTCATGTTATGTGGGGACCCAAACTAAACAAAGCGAGTCTGTGATGCTCTGGGAGCCAGCATTTTTAAAACATGCTACAGCTCTTATATAGGCACCAAATCTGAGTGAGTATTGACTCTCAAATATGGTACCCAGCTTAAAAAAAAAAAACATGTTTATCATGTAGAAATTCATGGTAAGGGTGTCCGCACATCTGGCTCTTGGCTCATTAAAAACACACTAGGACTCTTATCTTAAGACTCAAATAGCCAATTTAGTCTGTGACGGCTCCTTGAATGTCAAATGGGGACAGACCATAACGGACCATGGCACTAAGTAGGCGCTGGGCTGTACTCTCAGGTAGCACACCTCACTGAGGTTTCTAATGCTACACAATTTTACTAGTCTAGA
Source organism: Terapon puta (assembly GCA_028564955.1). NCBI lineage: Eukaryota > Metazoa > Chordata > Actinopteri > Centrarchiformes > Terapontidae > Terapon > Terapon puta. The sequence continues at coordinate 11,647,553 of JAOXYL010000051.1, forward strand.
GCTGGTCTAAAATGGAAAGAAACTGAATGAACTTGAAAAACTCAAGGCAAACAGCTTTGAGTATAAAAAAACCTGGATTAAAATCTGGATCAAAGACAGTACTGGACTGTCTGATGCTCCTGGTCAAGATGACCATACAATAAAATGTTTCTGATTTAATGAGTAAACTAACAGCTTTCAGTTAGTAAATTACATTTATTACACCATCTATTGATCTTGGCCCCAGTTCATAGTGCTTATTGGAACAGAAGTTATTTTCTCCTTTCCAGGGAAAATACAGTTATTCTGTCTATTTGACCAGCAAAAAAAAAAAAAAATCAGTGTGGCGAGTACAGAGTATGAAACACTGAGAGTGAGTGTTGAGCTATGTGATAATAAACTTGTTAAAACGTCTGTGCCATTTAAAATATACAGGTATTAAGTTAGGCCCCAAATTGAGTCAATCTCCAAACCTCAGGGTCCAGGATCTTTAAAATATATTAGAATTCATCATGTATTGGGACCCAAACTGAGTAAATGCATTCTTCAACACCCCAGGGCTCAGACTGATTAAAACATATTAGTACTATTATGTGGGGCACCAGCATAAATAGGCCCTGGATCTCTGTAAAATGTCTGCCCACAGTTACCTTCTCCCACATCCTCGGCCCAACGTGCTTCTCTCTGCGCCGACAGGAGGGAAAATAGCTGCTTGTTGACACATGCATTAGTCTGACATTGTGACAAACGTTCACTTTGGCTTCCAGTCCCTCCCCAAAAGCTCCAGATCATCCTCATTACCATCCTCTTCCCACCGCCCCCTCCTTTCCTCTCTTTGCCAGCGGGTGAAGATGGTGTTACACTTCTGCCACGTGCTTTGTCCTGACATTGTTAACGCTCCCATCATGCCGCCTCCCTCACGCTCTACACGACAGCCTTCTACCTGCTGAGCAATTTCTCCTCCATCCATTGCCATCATCCCATTCTACCTGTCTCAATCACTGTCCATTGCTCTGCACTGCTTTGTTCTTTGCCCTCTGTTTAAGCTATAAAGACGACGTCAATAGTGACATTTTTATTACCTCCATTAAGGGTTTTCCCTGTCCTCAAGTTTACGTGCGATGACTATAATCTTAGGCAAAGCTTGTAATCAAGCTTCTCAAAGAGGATCTGAAGCACTACAGGGTTGCCAGAGAGCACCAATCTCTGTCCTAATTCTCAGGTCTCTTCTATCACTCGACATTACTCTGGGTGCCACTACTGCCATTCCCTCCAAGATCACTAAGTTGTCCTCGTTTTCTGCTTCCACCCCACGCACTCCATCTTCGTTTCCCGCCTTCATCTTCCCCCACCAGTTCTCAAGTGCCTCCCTCCTCCCCCCTCCCCTTTTTTTCCGTTTGATATCCCGGTCCACCACCAATCCTCTGCTCATGACTGAGGTGGTGGAACTTTTTCTGCCCTTGTTAGTGCTTCTGCTCTTCCTCCCTGCTTCCAAATCCAGCGACCTGATCTATTTTGTTGCTGGAGAGCATTTTACAACCCCTGTGAGGTTCCTGTTCATCTGTCCTTGCTGTCACTTCTCCAGCCCTTGCTTAGATGTTTCATCCACTTGTCCTTTTTGCTGCTCCCGATGGTGTCTTTGTGACATTTGGACAAACTTTTCACCCTCTCTTCTCTCTGTGTTTCAATTCTCTATTCGCCCCTAAAATATCTTGTCAGACTTCTCACTGCGTTTCATTCCTCCTCTTTACTTCCTCCCTTGCTCCTTCACAAGTGCTTTACCGTTACAAACATCCAGACAAATGTTTTATTCCTCCTTTCACTCAATTCTGTCGCCTGCCCCATTTGATTCTTTCCTTGGCTCTTAATTTTTTTTTTTTTTTTTTTTTTGCATTTTTATCTTGCTTCCTCACTAATCCTTCTCACCTCCCTCTCTTAATTCCCATCACAACTCATTTTCTCTTTCTTTGGCTCTTTCTCCATCCCTCTCAGATATCCCTTGCTTCTCACTTTCAGTTAATGAAAAAGTTTAACTGGCACAGTTTTAGCTTTAATTGCCAGGGAATCTGATTGTCAGTAGTGGGAATCTGGCCTTTTGGACACAAGCATCTTTAACTTAATTTCCTGCAGTTTGAGAGTGGCAAAGATTTATCTGATGATCCACTGGTTTTCTCCTAAATCTGAAGAGGCTTTATATATTCACTTGTTTTTGTCTGCCACCAAGTAACACAGAGGTTCTACTTTCTTAACCATAACATTAAACTTCATTTGTCACATAAATTCGCCATCTGCCTTGTGCTATCGTGACCTCAAACTGTCTAGAATAGAAGAATAGGTTATGTCTCAATCATTAACATCCAAAGATCCTGATAATCATCTCTTTATAATAGTGCAAAGTTTTAGCTAAAGTTGAACATTTGATGTTCACTTGACCTTTCCATGCTGTTCCCTTCCAATTTGCTGTCTCTCTCATCTCCCTTTCTTTCACAGTCAGAGAAAATAGCAAGTGAGAAAACAAAGTAAACTGTGATAGAAGAGAAAAGAAAAAACAGAATTGCTGTGTGGGTCTAGCTTTACAAATTAGCTGCTTTCATATTTTTTCATATCACTTAAATTGGAATACCTTTCAGCTTTGATAAGATAAAGCGAGCAATTTCAGCTATAGCCTTCTTTATCTCTTCCCTTCAATGTCCATCATCCTTCCAACTAACTCTGCTTTTCCATATCCATCCCTCCACTCCTCATAGTCAACCATCACTAATTCCTTCCCCTCTCTGCCTTCAATTCCCATTTGCAAACTATTCCATTAATCCTCAATCTCCATTCATTCCTCCCCTCCTCTTTCTCACTCAACCCTGGCTCCTACCAAATACATTTATAAACTACTAATTTGCTTTGCCAGAGGAAAAGTGATTGCTTGACTCCCCCGCCAAATCCAGGAAGTGAGATATTCTTCTACTGCACAGACGCCACAGGGAAAAGGTCAGTTTCCGAGTTTGGCATATCAAGCACAGGACGTGAGCAAATCGAAAGAAATTGCGTTTTTCGGGTACGTCCTGTAAAACTTAATGCGTCACAACTTGTATTTTAAGTGAGAGTTGACCTTTTTAATATTCAATCAAGATCACAATCTTTCTCCAACATTAACTTAGCCTTAATAGAATAATGTTTTAGTTTCCAGGAGTAGATGTTGTGCAAATAAACACATCAAATATACAGACAGTGAACGTTTACCATCACATTCAACATAAAAGTCTCTCTATATTAATTTTAAAAATGTAGTAGATTCAAGGAGTTTTATTGTCATTTCAACACATATCAAACTCCTGTTGTTAGCCCAATATGTACAAGAGTACAAAAGAAATAGAACAGAATTAGCTAAATGAGTATAAGTACAAAATAAAGATAATAAGCTAATTTAAGCTAATTAGGTAAATAAATATACAAATCTAAACACAGTATAACACTATAGTAAGTTAAAGGACAAACTGAAAATGAAAATGAAAAGGCATGACAATGAGATGACCCAACAATATTGAACAGTCTGGATCATTGAGGTAGTGTGCAAAAGGAACGTTTAAATAGACAAGATTTCCTATAAAATGTATTTGCTTATGCAAATCAGCTGTATGTGCACATAATTGATGAGCAATAAGGTTCTCCATCCCTCTCTTCTTCCCAAATACTCACCAATACACCACCATTTGCCTCCCTTCCTCCCTCCCTCCCTCCTCTCCAGTCAAGCAGACCGTTTGGGACATGTCGCTAATTAACACCATCAATGATGCCTTGTTGCCACGGGGACTGGTCGTAACCACCAGCGGCACAACGGTAAACACATAGAATGTGTCATAAATGCCAGCACGCGTGCACACATGTTGTCTGCCTGTGTCTGTCCCCCCACCCCTCTCAAAAACACAGACACACACACACAAATACATATATACACACAAACACACAAACACACAAACACAGGGGCAAGCAGGCTAACACATGCTTGTAGGAACAGAACAGACATGCACACACAGGCAAATAACTTGGCTGCAGAATTAAAAACGCACACACCCAAACAAAGCCACACAAACATGTAGACAAGTGCAATAGACACACACACACATTGGCTTTGAGTGTCACAGCATTGGCTTGCCATGTCTGGGGACACGGGATGATTAATCGCACTCTGTACAGATGGCCACACTGGGGAGAGAAAGGGAGACGAGGAAAGCTGTCCTTTCTGTCTCTCAGCATCCATCTAGCATTTTCTCTCTCTCTTACCGTCTTTCATTGCTCACTCTCCCTACTGGTCTCTGCTGACCCTCACTCCCGTCTGTCTCTCTGTAGTATGCTAGATTTATGAGTGGCTTTCAGAGACTCACCGTCTGCAGGACTCGCATTAATGACATTCACTGGTTGCATCTATTCTAAATGCCTTATCAAGTGCTGAAACAAACTTGTGTATGCAATCAAATCATGCTCTTTCTCATCAAACCCCACACAACGCTCACATGCACACATCACTATACACACTCCGGTAAATATGTCCTATTGGTGAAAACGTGAGCACAAGAACACAATATGATTTCACCATCTCCTTTACATACACAACCTGGCTGCTCTGCTTACACCTCTGAAGCCTGAGTATCCAGCCTGAGCTGCATAATGGTGGTGATGGCTCCAAAGGGAGCAATGGAGTCTTATTAACACAGAGTCACCCTCGTCTGCACTCTGTCATTTAAACATTAGACAAAATTCAGACATTTATATGTCAAATAAGACTACTGCAGGTCTTGAAATTTAAGAGTGGAGTGCAAGTTCCTTTTAGTTAAATCAGAATAAAAGCTTAAATAGAGGTGTGCTGGGTTAAAGTAGGAAGTGAAGCAAATCCTCAATTCCTACTGAACTGGACACTGGTTGGAGATTTGTCTAAGCTTTGTGAAAAGAATAAGAAAATCATTTTCTCCACAGTCCTATGTACCACCACCATCCAACCCAGCGAAAACCAGAGATTGTCTGTCACAGCACACCACAGAGACATCCAGCTGACTTCACTTTGGCTTAAGGCTTACATGGCACTGAGTGAACTCAGGCGTCTTGAGATTTTGCTTTATTGTAAAAATGAAAGGTCAAAGAAAATTTCATTGAAGTATAATGCCACTGCTGAGGTCCTCTTCCCCTGCTGTGCTACTTTCAAAGATGCTATAGAGTAGAGAGAGGTGCTGAGAGTGAGAACATGGGTGTCTGTGATACAGAGACCCACCCTGCGCCTGCAGCGCTGGCTGGATATTGGGCCATGCCCTTAAATTGGACATTTAAATCCTTTGGAGTTTTGAGTGTACTTCCATCATATTTAGATCATTTCTGTATTAAGTTAAAAATAAATTGAATCTATCAAAATGTATAATATATAAATTTATGAAATAAAATATTATTAATAATTATTATAAATGCAATTTCATAATATATGTGTGGGTTGGACCTCATTTAAATCGTACGGGAGAACACTGTGTGGACACAAATCAACTTAAGAGGGCCACTTTTAAACAAAGCAATCAAGAAATGGAAATTGTGAGTGCCAAGGGGAGAAAATACATTTATTCTGACTATGAATACAACAGGAATCTGAAATTGAAAAACAATGCGTAAAATCTGAAAAACCCATAAATATACATGCTTAAGAGCAACGGAAGTATTAATTTGAAATTTTTCTGACATTTTTGTCAATACTCTACTATCAATAACAATTTAATGCATCATCATAAATTTAGAAAAGATTTTTGGTTGTAGTGCCAACTGTGAGCTAGCTTTCCTGTCATCATTCAACTACTGAAGACATAATATGCAAAAAAAAAAAAAAAAAAAATTAAAAACATTTTTTTACCAATCGATTTTGATTAAAAGCTGAAAAGTTGGTGGCACATCTAACATTAAGGAGAAGCAACACAACATCATCTGCGACAAAAAAACCTATTCACAACACTTGATGTATTTTGTTCTGTAAACATGCTAACAACCCTCAAATATATTATTAAATGATGACACATTAGCCTACTGTGACATTGACATGAAAGGAAATTGTCTGATGACTTCATCCCAGGCGATGTCGACCACATTACACCCACGTCATCATTCAGCCCAGCTATTATTGTACATTGCCCAGTACGCTTCGCTGCACAGGAAACGTCTGGCTTCAGCGTGACCTAACATAAGGGCAACGGACACTGCCCGGCTTTTGACCTACACAGCCGGCCTAAATATTCAATTACTGCTCCAGGAGAAACAAAATAACTCAAACAGCTTTTCAGGAATTCGGGAAAGCATTTTTGAAATAATAGACTGGTTTGGAGGGGGCAGAGTACGAGGGTCATGAAATTCATTCAGCTCATAGATGACCTCAGGAACTGTCACATATTTCAGCAGACAAAACCCCAAAAACCGAAGTGAGGAGGTTTCCATGGCATGCCAGTGAAGCAGTGAGGCGGAAACACATTTGTGTGATGAGGAATGGACACTCGGCAACCTGCGAGCCTGAAGCGAGTACATTACACAGGCAGAGCAGGCAGGGAATGGTAGAGACAAGAATGTGAATGGGAGCTAATGGGGATAATATGGAGATGGAAAACAAATGGTACTGCTGTAGGGCAAGAGCAAAAACCTCTTGCTATCTTTTCAAGATGAACGTGCTCTTTAGGTTGTTGTTGAATTCCTGTCTGGTTCACAGATTACAGAGTGAACTTGAAACTTTTAGACTTAAATAACTGAATAATGAAAGAGATGGACAACACAGTTATTTATTATGCATGTGTTTTAGCTATATGAATATGAATATGAAGTCTCTCCAGACTCCACCAACTAACAGAAAGCTAATTGATTTCTAGCAGACACCCCACTTGTGTCAACAGGTAAGGTTCATTATTGTTCTGACATTTAAAATGTTTGATCAAAGGGTTTTGTTGGAGCCCCGGGAGACAACACATAATTCTGTGTGTGTTCCCATGTATGGGAAGGATTCAACTGCAAATAGAGCATGTAAACAAAAATGGAAGGTGGCTCTCAGAGCAGAAACTTTCCATTGCCAGCAAGATATTGAATTAAATGGGGAATTGTGGGTTCTGCTGAATCTCCTGTACAAATGTGCAGTTTCAAGAAATGGGTGGCTATGGTACGCCTATATTTCTGCCATTGGCTGTCACCAGCATGTTTGTTTCTACCAGACCTGGGCGGCTCCATATGCTCACTAAGCGAGGTGCTTAGGCCCCAGCAAATTAAGGAATTTCTCCACCTGACATTAAATGTCAAAGCAGATGCCAGTGTTCACAGTTTGATGAAAATATCAAGAGGAGCTATGTCTCTGGTAACAAAAATAGAGAAAAAGGGAAAAAAGATTATGAGAGTGAAATGTGAGAAAAGCAATCAGCTGTTCTTCCCAGTTTGATGTCAGTATATAACAGTAACATTGAGTTGAGTTTGCACTGCCTCTCTACCCATCTGTCTTCCTTGTTTGTAGTCTTTTCCAGGGCCATTTTGTGAGGAAGTCTATTTGAAAGAGCCTGATGCAGCAAAAACATCAATAATAGTATTGTTATGCATAATTTACAGGCACTATGTTAGAGTTTGTCTGTGGAGGACTGTAGTCTTCCAGGTCAAACACTTGGTCTATGAATTTAAAACCTTTAAATATGGTAAAAAATATGGTCTTTTCTTTGTCCAAAAATACCCCGGCTGATTGTCTTATGAGTTTCATACATATTTGAGTTAAGTCAAAGGACAGATGAGAGTTTACATGATGCATTTTTGCTTGGTAGTTTGCTTAGAGCAGGAATCTGACCTGAGATCATGGGCCTCCCTTCAGACAAAGTTTGGAATAGGTCATACCCACACATTCCTTTTTTTTTTTAAACCACTTGCCTAGTTTTGCTCAATTCCTCCATACTTATGGGAATATATTTGTAATTTGATCCCACAGACACTCAACAATTGAACCATCATAGCCTCATATTTCTGTACTGCTGATTCAATTTCAGACTACACCGTCTAAAGTTTCTCCTAAGGCATATATAATTTTCTGACTCTATAAAAGTGAGAAAAACAATAAATTCCCCAAAAATATGTTTCCTCTGAGCTCTGTTTAACCAAATCACACATATTTAGGCTATACTGTATGTCATCTGTTTTTAACTAACTAATGCAATAATTAATGGTTTTTCACTTCCATCCACTGAAGTGAACAGTTTGAATCTCCCTGGGGAGGCCGCCTCCTACGTTGAACGCATCTGGCTTAGAGCATTCGACTACTTAGCCTTAACTTTTGAAAATCAGCTCAGAAAAGATCTTATTTAGTTTGTCAATGCAAATGTTAGCTTACTTGACTAAAGAGTCAGTCAAACAGGAGACTGACCATAAACAGGTATGTGTATGCATGCAGCCTATTAATTAATGTTTTAGCATATTATAAGTAGAATGATATATAATACATAATAATGAATGAAATTGTGTGCTGCGCATGCACATGACCACTTCTACCCCCGGGTTACCCAAAATCAACTTTTCTAGAACCGCCACTGGCTGAACATCTTATTCAATTACATATTACACATTAACTTAATATGGTTGGTTTCACATGCAGCATATGGCCCAGATAAGAGCTTCAGTCAAAATCCAATTCATACTCAATTGCTAATGTTCTTTCTAATTGTATTTTAATTGCCTTGATCCCAGTGATGTCCGCTGAAAAATGTGTTTAACCAATAGGACCAGGTCTAATCCGCAGCCATGACAGAAATGACTATTTCCCCCAGTGCCGTACATTCTGGTCATTACGCCTGACTGATTTAGCCAGTCACTGATGATGTCTATGGATCAGCTAAATGGGATTCGAAAATGAATTAGATTGGGTGGCTTTTCCCAGCTTATTCCTATTCCTTCTCAACCCCCTTTTTCCTACAATATCTGTCATTTGACTCACTCTCCGTTGTCCTGTCTCCTCCCTTTGCCCTTCTCATTGCCTTTCTTGTCATATATAAGGACATGGTTCTTCTTATTATACTCCTCATATACTCCTAATAATTGGACTGGATTGCCAGAGCTCCCAGAATTTCTCAACCTTGCTAGCTCTCTGGAAGTGCTTGTACTTTTGTGTTTGTTAAGCATAATGGAACAGCAGTGCAATCTCGATTGCTTATCTTAAAGTTAGTTAGGACGAGAACTTTTTCTATGAAAAGGGACTGGCATTATGTGTTGTCACTATACAGCCATTCTAAAATACAGCAGCCACAGCCAACAGAGAGAAACGGAAAGAAGAGCACAGTACAAAGACTGGTTCTGCACTTTACTTACTGATGACCTGCTGATTCAGGTCTGATATTAATATCTTACAGACCACTTTTGAAAAGACACAGCTTGATCTCACGTCTACTGACCTTTAAACTCATGTATCACTCCCTGAAGTCCTTGGCTGCAGCTTTTCCTCTCATTCTAAGTGCTGCACAAAGGAAAAGTCATGTTCGAGTCTTTGACATCAGGGCCACTAAATAAACAGACCCCCATTTTAGTGTCCAGCTAACTCCATTTTATCTAATTTTTATCTTCATTTCTAAGACCCTATTTATGTGCCTTTATATGTTTTGTGTTTTTATCTTAATCATTTACTTTCACTTGGCTTTTTGTTGAAATGTTTTTTAAGCCATTCTCCTCTATCTGCCAATTTATATCATAGTTTATTTACCAAAGCACCAAATACTAGGCAACTTTTCCTTAACTTTCCTTAATCTTAACAAACTACATAGTTGTAATAAAATGTAAAAATCACGTCCAAAACTTCTCAGACATGGTGGACATAACAGGCTCAATGATATGTTTGTATTTCATGAATGTTTCTGTTCTGTTAAATCTTTTCCCTACCACCCACCCCACCCCAATCCCAGTGAAATAGAAGGCCTGCAGGAGGTGACATTTCACAGCTCAACAGGAAGAAATAATCAAAAAGGACAAAACGCAAACACAGACCTCCTTTCTTTCTTCCCTCTTTCTCGGTTACATCCTTAAGCAGTTTAGAAAAAAACTCTCTGGCCCCTGAGTCACTCTGCTACCCTGCTACTGCACTTGCTCAACCTGTGAGCAACCCCCTACCCTCTTTTCTGTTCATTTCCCCTCACTCACCAACTCAGAACCTGTTGACTTTTCTTTTTGGCTGTTTAAAGTCATATCTTTGTCCCTCGTTCACCTCTCTACTTCTAAACACAAACTTGTACCCCTCACCTCATCTCTCTCCGTGCCTCCCCATCTCCCCGTTTATCCCTCATTCTCCGTCGACTTTCTGTTTGTTTTCTCTCCTGTGGGTGCTGCATCATAAACACTCCATGTCCCGCGGTGATTTGAAGAGCCTCTTTTTAATGCAAGGCAACTGCCGCACGAAAATGTGCACACACACCTTTAGCTATGTGACCGAACCTTTGCAGCGAGCTGTACATCGGCAAAGAAAGATTTGTCCGCAAATGCCCCCTCGCTGGGAAACACACTCACTTAAAGATGACAACCCTGCTATGTTTATTGGTGCAAGAGCAAAAAACTTTAAATTAATGTTTGCCGATAGTTCTGAAATGCTCATGATACAGCCCCCCACATATTCTTAGATAAACACTTCACACACCCCACAGTGTTTTGTGTAAACAGACCCTTCTGGTGGTCCCTCTCACTCCCCATCTATCCTCTCAATCTCTCCATCTTCTGATGGCCCTCTTCTCTTCTCCACCTCTTGTTGTTTCTCCCCATGCCTGCCTCTCTTCCTCTCTCCCTCACTCAGTGCATCATCGCCCACCACACACACACACTCACTCTCCCTCTCTGGTTTTCTCTCCCTCCCCATGTCTGTCCATTCCTTTCTTCTCTGCCTTCACTCTTCAGAGGGCTCTTCATTTCACTGGAACGACGGATGAGAGGCTGGGGCCATCTGCAAGAGCTGATAAAACCACCCTCACACACACGCACACACATGCACACCCTCACAGATACTGACATACATACAGATGCAAAAACAAGGAGACAAACACATACAGAGACGCAGATGCATCGCTAAACCTGTGAATGCAGACACACTCCAGCGAGCAGGGAAAAAGTGAAATCACAGCATTTAACACAAAAAGACACACACACACAAACACAACTAGATGGTGGTTATGTAGGACACAAGCAGTGAAACCTCTTAGACATATTCTGCATGTCAGGAGGGAGAAAAAGAAAAGGAAAAGATGGAAAGATGAGATGAAAGGAGAAAGTGTAAAATTAACTAGATGAGAGCTGGAATAAAGATGAGCAGGGAAAGAGTTGAGGAGACGCAGGGGTCAGGAGGGAGAAAGATGTGCAAGAGACGGAAGGCAGCAAAGATGAGTGGGTGATGAAGATGCAGACAGGAGAGGAGGGATGAAAACGAGTGAAAACGAGGGATGGACACGGACAGCCTGGAGGACAGATTATGCAAAGAGGGAGATGAGACGGACAGATGAAGTGAAGGAAAAGTTGAACAGATGACCAGCACATTGGAAGATGACGTGGTAAGAACGGAGAATTATTTTTTAAAAAAAAAGAAATACATAATAAACTGAGCCATTTTCGTCCAAGCAAATGATGACTTGCACAGTGGCAGATTTGCATAAAAAGATGAACTAAGTGCTTTGGATCCTCTGAACAGTATTCTTTAGCGGTTTATGCATTTTATCCATACACTGTACATCCATATTTCCACTAATTAACCATCTCCACAATTACACTAACTGATAAATATTGAGATTGTCATGTGTTTTAGGGAATCAGTGGCCCATCTGCACCCAACATGAGGATTCCTGGTTAAACTAGTCAAACACGCTCAATTAACTCGCTTTAATTCTCCTTTTTCAGTCATCAGAGAGACCACCGACTGATGTGAGAGCCAGTGCACTCACGGACACCAACTCTGAATAACAATGTGCCTGTTCTCTTCAACGTTTGAGAAACAAAGGCATGCAGTGGTTCCTGTCATACTAATTCGTGGCCGATGGAGGACAGAGGGGACTTTTACAATGGTAACCACCGAAAATAATCTACAAGGCCTTCTTCGGTTGTTCCGTTTCTTCGATTAACATGCAGAGAATCACTCGTCTGCCAGTCCGACTGAGTGGCCACACTCTCAGAGGAAACGCGCGACTGCTGTCACTAATACCAATTAAAAGTTGTGACTTTGCCTAAGAAAATGAGGTCAGATTCATGTTGTGATTAGGCTGGCTTTTCTCTATGCTGCCTTGGCAACTGAGGGTCACGTCTTCTGATATCGCTCTCAAGAGAAATTAGCTTAAATGAGCCAACTTGGTGGTTTGGTTGGCTTGGTTTACTGGTACAAAATACTGCTGTGCCAGATCTGACAGCCTGTGCTACGCTACATTTGGAAATACTATACCTACAACATTAGTAGTCTTGAATTATTTTTAAAATCATTCAGAAATGTAGGCTTAGTCTTTATTTAGGTTTACCTAAATATCACATATTAAGCAGAAACTATCATGCTCTTCGTGTTTACTGCTGATATATCACAAATGTGCTGTGTCATGCTGCTTGGCTGTGAAAACATATCAGTTACATGTCAGTGATCAAGTTTTGAGAAAAAAAATTGTGTTTGTTTGCCAGTTATGTAATTTACTAGAAACACTCATTTGATGTGAATGATTACATTTTAAATAGTAGGCGTCATCTCTCATCTCATGAAATTTTTTAAGACATTTCTTTCTGTCAGTTGAGTCTTGTCTCTTCAACGCATACACATTTTCTCTCCCTCACTACCAGCCACGTAAGCAATACGATAATAGAACAGATGCGGCAAAATAACATCTACTTACATTCAGCTCAACTAGGGCATCCTTTGGATTTTAACAATTATGGATTTCAGTACAGTAAAATAATCAACCAAAATCTTTTTTTAAATTTTCACACAATTAATATTCTCAATGTACTTTATACATGTCTTTGGAAACTCCAAATGAGTGCATGTTATGAACAACAAAGTCTAATTGCATCTGCATCAATACTTACATAGGACTGTTTCTCCCTTCTGGTTTCTTGAATACTTTGCTTGAATAGCTCACAATAGCCCATCTTATATCTATAGTGTATACTGTTTATAGCAATTGATAAATTAAGCTGATTGTTATAAGCAAATCACAATTTCAATAGCTTAGTAAGTTAAATGAGAATGATGCTGGACTTGCAGTCCTGGTAGATATTATATATATGGTAGATTAAATTTAAACTAGCATGAGTAAAATGTGTTTAGGTACCAATAAGAGGAACTACCATTTAAATTTCTCAATGATTCCATAAGAATAAGAATTTTAGTATCAGTTTTCAGTCCAAAACTGAACTCAACCATCCTCAATTATTTCCTTTTAGTCATTTCTTCACAAATTAGATCAGAGTCCAATGTCCTAAAATCCATAAATGGAACTGTCACATATTACAGGCTAACACTCCAACTATGTTTCTGAAAACTTAAAGAGCACATTTCAAATTCTGGTTAATACAACTGAATGATGACTATTTTATCTGAGCAAGTAAGTCACCCATATAAAACATCAATCATGATCTCAGTCTTTGTAAATGAGACAGACTTCAGACTGTCAACAAAAAGTTATTTTCAACATTCAACTTAGAAGTGGAGAGGTTGACGATTTTGGCAATGCAAGTTTAAGAAGAATAAAGGAAAATACTTTGGGAAAGGCACTGTCAGAAAATGATTGCCTGTTCATTTTTAAAACACTCTGGATTGAATGCTGTTCAAAAATTCAGGGACAGTTACTCCCGCCCTCCAGCCAGCTGCCTCACATCACTCCGACTGAATAAAACACGAATGGGGTAAACACACTCACACACACACTACAGAGAAGAGTTTCAAATTAAGCACAAGTCGTTTTGCACACTGCGCAAAAAAAGAAAAAAAAAAGCTGAGTCGCAAGGAGGCGAGCCTTCACTAATGTACAAGGGACCTGATTAAAACTGACACACACAGCGCAGACATGGTACTCACTAACTCTAACGTGAGCAGGCATGTAAACCTACACACCACACACACACATAAAAAAAAGACTGGTAGGCAACCAACTGAGACACAGGAGAAAATAAAATAATGGTAGAATAAAGAGGGTCTGTGAGACACCTTGGAAAATGCAGACATACAGACCCTGAAGATATGAGGACGGTGCAATGGATGAAGTCAGACTATAAAGAGAGAGATCCCTACAGAAAGGAGGTGGGAGGAAAAAATGGAGGAAGTGGCATCAAGGTATGGGGGGGATGACAAATAGGGCAGTGTTATCAAAGGGAAGAGGGGAGGTATACTGTGAAAAGAGGAAACGGGGGACCAGGTGTATATAAAGAGAATGAGGAAGAGAGGGGAGGGATCTGATTTAAAAATAAACGCGTTCGGGAGGGGGGAGCACACTGGAGCACTAAGACGCGACAAATAAGGAAAAGATTTCCATAGAGAGCAATGGGAGGACGGAGAATGAGAGAGAAGGGAAGGATGTAAGAAGGGAAGACAATAGGAGATGCAAAAATAAATGGTTAGTGGGGGGGTGGACGGAGAAGGAAAACATCACAACAAGAGGGTAAAAATTAGATGACAGGCAAAAAAAAGGCAAATGTGAAAGCAAATGAAAGAGAACTGGAAAAAAAGCAACAAGAGAGAGAGAGAGAGAGAGAGAGAGAGAGAGAGAGAGAGAGAGAGAGGCGAGAGGTAAAGTGAGAAAAAAACTAGATCGGGGAGGAGAGAGAAAGGGGCAAAAATAGACAGGAGGCAACAATGTGAAAATAGGGTGAAAGAAAACATGGAAAGAAATATGAAGCTGCAAAAACAAATCAACTAACAGAGCAGAGAGAGAGACGGAACAAGACAAAGGTACACGAGGGAGAGATGAGAAATGACGGGGAGAGAAAGAGTGAATAATAACTAGAAAGAAAACTAGCGCAGAGGAAAATATGAAGGGGGGGAGATGGGAGGCAGATAGCGACAGAACAGATAGAAAGTGAAAACAGAGGAGGGATGATGAATGAGAAGAGTTAGGAGGAAGGGAGGAGAGCGCGGATCGGCTGGAAAAACAACATAAACGATGGGAATATGAGGCTGTGAGGAGGCTTGTCGACAGTGGGGACATTCAATTACAGACACACAAACACACCTGTACGCATGCGGACGCACACCTACATGCCTGAGCTGTATACACGATGTGCCCGCACATATAAACCAGAGACCACATACATAAACATGGATGCACAAAACCAGGAGGAAATTGATAGTGACAGCAGGAAGTGAGGAGGGCAGACAGAGAGGGATAATAGGGGGGGGTGATGTAGTGGGTGGTGCAGGTGATTCAGCGGTAGAGCGTGCACACACACGTCTGAGGCCTGAGTCTCAGTGCAGCGGACCCCAGTTCGTATCCCGGAACAATAAAGGGTCTAACCCACCAAAATAAAATGTATGGGGGTCAAAGGAGATACAGTGTACAGGAGAATAGGACACCCACTGCTGTACATGGAGATAAAATATGGGCAGGGATGGCGTATGCGAAAACAACATTTCATCGCTGTCTTTACGCTGAGAACAGAGCAGGTTGTGTCTGTGTGCGAATATATTGCTGCAGAGAAAGTGAGAGTACGCATAGCTACAGAGCAGGATTCAGCTGGAGCCTTATCACTTAATATGGCATCTTTTGTTATATTTAAAACGTGTATATAAGGCCGTAAAAGCTGCATTTCCCTTCTCAAGACTTGCGCCTGCCTGTGATGAATGGAGGTTGACTTTTGGGATTGGAATGAATAAATTCTGCGAGATGACCTTCAAGCAGTTTCTTGCAAGAAATTACTGTTACAACAGTATATGTAGCTGCCTGTATTTATAGATTTCAACTTTCCCTTTCTCCTACAGCCAACACTTCAATTTGAGTTGGATTGTAAGTTTGAGTGTAAAGTCAACACTAAGTGCGTATTCTGGGCAAGGCAGGAGATTGCTTTCTTCAGGTCAAAGAGTCCAAAGTTCTTAAATTAAACCACATATCATCAAACCACTGTTGCAGAGAGTGACATTTTACTTATTGTAGAATTTAAAAAATGCAGTTGGAGAAAAAAGCACTACTATTTACTGACAGAAACAGACAATTATTAAAAAAAAAAAACCTAATTCAAATTTTCATCTATCATGACCTTACTGATACTTCAATTTGTACTTTGTTTTTTATAAAGGCGAGGATGGTTATATGACGCATAAATACAGTCAAAGTTATCCAGAAGTGTCTGGCAAACTTTGAAATATGGAAGTGATATGGAAGTGCAGAAACTCTCATCTTCACTATAGGCAGGATAAAAATCACACTACTTAAAGTGTTCCCGTCTAATCAAAGTAATGATATGAAGCTGCAAGTCAGTGTCACCATTAAAGCAACAATTAAGACAGTTACAATGCATTCCTGTAGCATATGTCCCCATAAAAGTAGCTCAGGTTATTTCATCAATAGGCTTGATCATTTTTCTAACTGTGCCATCATGTCTTCAGTTAACAAATGGTTCAGGGACTGTAATTGTTAAACTAAAGCTTTACTCTACACTATGGCCAACTTGCCTGATTATAACACTAAGCTCAGTTTAAATACCTGGTGCAACATACAGATCATTTCTTAATTCATGCCTCATTTTCCAACATTCCTCTTTAATGATTTCTAAGTGTTTCTGCTTGATAATGGTGTGATGAAACTCATTTGCTCTATGGTTATTCCTATGTGACAGACATCCACTTACTACGCTTGCTGCAACAGACCAATTTCCTAACAGGAATTATTTACCTCCCTCAAAAATTGAAACAGGTAGTCATTACCATTCTCATCACTGGAAGGTGTTCTGTATCCTTTTAAGTGAATGGAGACAGGGTAACAGCAATGATCCCAAAAAATCTATTGCATTGATTGCCTGTAATAGTAGAGATTTCCTTTACGACACGTGGAACCAGGAGCAGTTAAACTGAAAATTGAGAGTGTGACAGAGCATTTCAGAGAGCGCACTCATGCATGTTTCCCCAATTTTCAATAAGCTTTGGTCTTTGACTGACAATAGTGTTCAGCACATTAGACTCTCCTGGATGAGCTGCAAAGACAGGATGAAACAGGAGTCCAACTATTGACTTGTGTTTGCAAAGCAATTGGAAACAAAAAAAAAAAAGACGATACAATCAGAGGCCAAAACCTTGAACATCAGACATTCTTCAGCATTTTCAATTTTTGGATATTTGCAATTAAAATGTTTCTGACTCCATATTATTAGTAATGATTTATGTGAAGGTTGTATATTATTGGTAATGATTTTTGTCTGGCTATTTTGATAAATGAGATTACAAATGACAAACGGAGAGAGGAGAGGGGATGAAGAGACATCAGACCAGCAGAAAGGGGGAAAGAAAGTGAGACAGTAATTGGACAATACCACCAAGTGCATGAGCAGAGAACTGAGTGGAGGGTGCACTAATTGAGGAAAGGGAGAAATGTCACTCCATAAAATACTGAGCTAATTTGGGCCCATAATTACCATAGCAATGAGTGGCAGAGACTGAGCTGGAAAGGAGGGGGAACATTGTATCACACAAAAAAATAGATGAGATTTGACCAGAGATTATGCGAGAGACACACTATGATGGTTACTCACACACACACACACAAAAAAGTGACAGTTTCTCTGTCACACACTAGCACTCTGTACACTCAGTCGACTGTAACACACACACACACACACACACTCTCTGAAGGAGTAAGTCAGCTCACGTTGGAGGCTCTCCACGCATGACCTTCTCAAGGTCAAAAGGTGGTTTCTTTGAAAATTACACCCTGTATAGCTGCGTGAGTCTGTACCAGCAGTGCTGGTGGTTTGACCTCCTGCAGGTGTGAGTTCTTGGTATTGTAACACCTGGTCAGGGTCCTGGACCTTACTGGAGTTAACAAGGTGAAGTGTGAACAGTGTGCATGTCCCTCATGCTCTCTATATCCTTCCTTTCAACACACTTGTCACTCTTTACAGGTTTAAGTGCATGTTCACACCTGTGGTTTATTGGTTTGGTTCAGACCTTGAAGTTGTGGCTTGTGTTCACACTGACTTGTGGTGACTCTTCAGCATCATTTCAGTGTGTCTGATTCCAATGACTGACAGTAAGTCACACCACACTTCACGTGTTTATTTTCTACATACACTGTCATAAAGAGCTAGAGAACAAATAACGAATCAGTGTCGTTGCATTATTGGTTGAGACTACAACTGGACATCATGACGTCAGTGACCAGACAGAAACATTACGGCAGAACAATTACTATGTGCTTACAATGTTATATGGGAAAGTGTTAAGCTCAATCCACATGTTCTAGCTCCTTTTAACTTCATGTTTTATATGTCAAAGTCCTGGCTCTGACTTGCTGCCATGCACAAATTTCAATGCTCACAAAATGATCCTGAATAAACAGACTCATTATTTACACGGCAGGAGATCTCTTGTATTCTTTAAGTACAAAAGGGTGCCAAGTTGTTGAATCACAGCTAAAACCACATAGTTTCTCAGAGGACTGTGGCTGAAACATAGAATAAAAGTAAAAAGTAAAAAGGTAAACAAGTAAAAAGTCAATAAATTGAATTCACACTTAAGCACAAAACAACCTGAACAAATTCACCACCAAAGTCCACAGGTGACTGCATTCTTTTGTTTAAGGCAAACAAGAAAATGAAATAAAACATAATGGAGACTATTCATGATGCTTTCATATAATCTGGGCAGGCTAAAATGCAGGATGTTTATGATGCACAAATGAAGCAGTTTGCGAAGTGTGGAGCAAGACGCGTCCTCTAATTAGGACTTAACCCATTTTCAAACTCAAAATTGTGCTTTGGAGGATGTGGCATGCACACACATTCACTCACAAAGAAAGAGACAGGCTTGCATACCCATACACACACACACTTAAACACACACACACACACACACACACACACACACCGGCATTGTTAAACTTATTAATATATTGAGTGACGCATGCAAATGTGTTCCAATAAAAGAAACAAACAAGAGAAAGATGCATGCCGGGGTGTGGTGGAGGCAATGGAGAGAAAGATGCGAGTAATGCTGGGTGACACATTGAGGGGAAGAGACAGCTGATTTATGGAAGGAATTATGGGATGACAGTTAAATCCTTTTCTGATAGTCAAATTCAGACTGATAAGGAATGAAAGAGGGAGGAAAGAGGATGAAGAAGTGCGGTCTTGTAGCTCCCTCCAGGCTAACGATACTGCCAAAGTAAGGGTTTCCATTTCTCCGGAGCTACATGGGTTGCTTTGGATTTGATTCTTTTACTTTTCTTTCTTTTTCTTTTTTCTCTCTCTCTCTTTTTTTAAGTCCAATGAATAGCCCATGACAGCGGGAAGGAAGGAAAGAGAGCTGGCAAAGTCTGGGAGAGGAAAAGGAAGAAATGAAATGAGTTGCTGAGTAACAGGAGGAGGTGGAACACAGGGAGGAGAGAGGAACAGCAGGATTTGGCCTTATTACTTGCTGTCTTATTGTGCAGACAGAAAAGTTTGGGAGAAGAAGGGGGGTAAGAAAAGAAATAGGAAAGGACATATGATGGGAAAAGTTTAAAAAAGAGGCTGAGAGATGAAAGAATGAGAGAAAAGGAAGAGAAATGGGTGGATGGAGGGAAAATATGGAGGTAGGTAATAAGAAATGAAGAGAAAAGGCATCATTGGTGCAGGGGAAAGGAGGAGAGGTTGACAGGAGGATGGATGAAATGATGGAGTGATTCACAACAGACAAATGGAGATATCTGAGGAGTGATTGATGGATAAATCAGCAGATAAATGAAAGACAAAAGGAGTGTGATTGCTGCTCCCATGTCGATGTTATCAGATAAAAAGACAAATATCACTCACAATCACCCTCATTTACTCCTTTATTTCTGTACACTATGAAGAGAGACCAGATTCCCTTTTTTCCACTGCAGTGTATGACAAAGCCATATTTCCTCCCTCTTTACTTTACAGCACTAACATGATTTGGGGCTCCAGTAAATTGTCTTCATCATCCACTTATCGCTCAACGGGAGTAAAGGCTTCCCCGCACGTGCCTCTCGGAATCGCCGTCACATCTCGCCGAGCTAAACTGATCACAGGGCTCATGTGCCAAAAGGTTCGGGGGATTCACTCAATGTGCTGAGCGCCTGCTGCAGCAAAATACATTAAAATACAAAATGTCAAGGTGCTGCGTTAACACCCCCGTCCCTTCCCTCACTCCCTGCTTACTTGATACTAAAACATGCAGTCCATCCCTCCCTGTCACGCTGTCAACAGTCCTGCTGCTGCTGTGACATCCATCACTCCTCATACTCCTCTTTATCCCTCCATGGAGCACTTCCCTGTCGTCTTCTTTATCTAAACACTAGACTGTGTTTCCTCTATAGTGCTTCACATGATTATGTGTAAACATCTTCTTAGTACCCATTCCACCTGACTCAAATAGCAACTCAAAAAGCTATAATTGAAAAAGTATATAATATAGACGATACCTGATGTATATGATGCATATTTTTATTGTAAAGATATCGTGAAATATACCAGTCACCTATTAATTGATATACTCTGACATGAAGATCCAGTGTAGAGGTGGAACGAGGAAAAATTACTGACTTCAAATTGATTTGTACTGCGAGTGTCAGTGGGCTTGTTTTCCTTATGGAAAGCTTCTTTTAACCACAAGTGTCATGACACATTTTCCTGGATCCCACTGGTCCAAAGGAGGCTCAACCAAAATAATTACTATCCGTGCTGAGACCTTGTTGATTTGTAGCTGTGTCCGTAGTGGTGTTATTATATTGTTCATTCAAGAGAATCTGCTGCTCTGGGCTGTGCTGTGCTGCTGTGGCTCGGAGGTTTATGGGTCTTTATGGATTTAGCCAACAACTCACTCTACATTAGCAGAATTTACATGGGATATCATATCATCGTAGCTGCTTTCCAATCCCTAGTGATTGTATAAAAGTGGACTGGGCAAGTGATACTAAAGAGAACGATAAGCTTAAATTCAAATCAATGGTTACTGACCTCGCCCTAAGCTGACAGTTACCATGGATACCACAGCCTGCCCTGCACCAGGTCGAATTTGTCCATTACAGTAAACTTTACCACTATACTGCAAACTACCCAGTTCCACAGTCTGCACTAGTTTAAAATATCCAGTATTCTGACACAGACTTTGAATCAAACAAACATCATTATTATTTCATGAAAGATATTTCACAGTATGAATTAATCAGATAACTTCAAGACCACATCATGTACATATCCACTGTCTGATTAAAAAAATATTCTCAAAACGAATTATTTTACTTATGCAGGCTTTCAATTTATACCAGTCCGTCAAACGTCATTTGCTGAGCAGTCTTTCTCCTTTTAAAAAAATAATCTGTCATCTTCCACAAATCCTCTCTCTCTTTCATCTTTATCCATCTTTCACGGTGAAGTTATCATACATTAAAGTTAATACATTTTAAAGTTAATTAATCCCAATTTGAGGTTACTTTATGATTCTTAGACTGGCTCCCCTTGCACCTGTGCTCCTTGTGGAGGAGGATATAACATCATTCTAGCTAATGTAGCCCAAGTGCAAAGCAAACAGCGAAGTGACAGCCTGTGTGTTTGTTGATGTTTGAGCTCTGAGCTCTGAAGCATTTAATTTCAAATTACCGAAAACTTTTTTGGGGGGGTGGGGGGGGTTTAAGCATGGGATGTATCGACTTTTACATGCATGATCCCTCTGAAAAGATAAATAATAATGTGGGGGCGAGGCCGTTCAGGGATATTACTTTCTGACGTGTTGACTTGAAACTCTCAATGACAGCAGCTGGAAGGAATGACAGTTTTGTTTTCTTCTTTTGTTGTTGTTTTTTAAAGGCACACCAGGCCACAGAAAAGTGAACTCACTCATATAAAACTGACAATCATTATTTATTTAGCTTACTTATTAATCAGAGGTTTGGGAAAACCATTCTGGATAATTCCAGCCCACTTTAACCCCTGGATATAATTAACACTCGATGGAAATCTTTCTCCAGTGTTTTTTTTTTCTATACTGTGTTTTGCACCCAGAGCAGCAAAGCTCCTTCACTCAGAGCTACCAATTAAAAACTATTCTCCCTACTTACTTTTCAGTAATGCATGAAGCTAGATTAATATTTATATGAGCATAGATCATTTATTCTAATCTGTGTACATTTTTCATCTAAATTTTATTTTTGAAAATCTTATTAGTGAAAAAATCCTGTAACTATTTAATTCACAGTGTATAAACCAAAATTAAACTTTGTACGGTGAAAATGCACCAAAATGAACATTCTGGTGTCTCACGTTTGATACACCATATCCTCTTTTTTTTCTTTTTCTTCCACTGGCAAACAGGTCTGTCAGCTGCAAAGGGCACACTGATCACTCAGACAGAAAACAGACAGATAAGGGGCATATTCAGGTACTGGCAAGCTGAAATACAAAGTGAGGAATCTCTTGAGTAATACTTCAATTGCCAGTCTATCAAATGCCAGAAAAACTGTGCAGTTAGTTATAAAGAAATGATGAAGGATTTTATAACTTCATAACATTCACTTATGAAAATAATCTAAAAGGAATGTGTACTTGTGCATGTATTTGATGACTTACATAGCACCTTGCCAAATGACACCACTCTGAGAAGTTTAGGTTCAACTGTTGAGAAAAACTAGTTTTTTTTTTGCAGAAGACCACATCTTCTGTTGCCAGACTTCTCTCTGTTGGCACGCTTCAATGTTGTGACCTCATTGAAATGAATGAGAGGATGCAGTCTTTCCCATGTAATGTTGTTATCTGTATGAACGACCTTACAGACCATCATTCAGCCTGGATGATAATAAATTTTACAATGTGCAAAACTACATAGTGTTACAGTGCAGTTTTGGCCGTGTGATATTGCATTGTTAAGAAAATGTAATAGGCAATCTTATTTCTATAAGAGCAGTTGACACTCTATATGCTGACTCTTAAACTAATGTGGACGAGCTGCACTGAAACACAGAAAGTGATGAAAAAACAACTCGATTGCTGTTGATGACCACACAGTACTGAAGCTCCAGAGTTGGTAAATCAAGTTTGTATCGTCAGCTGATGATAAAAAAAAAAACGGTAAAAAAAACAGCAGTAACCGGACAGAATTCAAGCAAAGCAGTCCTCATTTGTAAGGGCAGTTTTCTTTCCTCCACCACTTGAACATTACATTAACGCACTGCATATTTACAGTACAAGTTTATTCAGAGTGTGAACTGATTAAAAAATATTTAGTTTTCACAGAAAAACAGACCGTCTACGCTACAATAGATGGTCACAGTGTGCTCACAGAGCAACAGAAGGGCGCAACACTGAAATTGTAGGTCAGACCTTTAAATAAAAGCAGAGTAATGGTTGTTTTTAATAGAACTCGACTTCTCTCAGCACAAATAATCCATGCCACCGTGCCCGTTTCTTCTTTCTGTCTCTTTCTTTAGCTGCTCTGAAGCTCCATTATCAGGAGATGAGAGAACAAGATGCAGAGCTCTCATATGCTTGTTTCCTTTATCCATTTTCTATCCACAACAGAAAACGAAGTCAAAGAGGAGCAAAAAAAAGGATGTACCCATTACTGATTCAACATGCTGGATTTTTGCCTCTGTTTTGTTCCCCAACAGTGCACAGTCTCAACATACAGTATGAAAAACTTGTTCTCCCACTCTGCCCTGATTCCTTGACCTCGTCCATTTCATTTAATTCAATCTCTTTACTTCCTCTGCATTTCTAGCCCCAACATCCTATTTCTTCTTGCATCATGTTTTTCTAAGCTGGAAAAGCATAAGATACTCTAGTGCCACGTACAGAATATGAGTTTTATAAGAAGCAGCCTGTCCACCACAGCGTACGACTCCTGCCCCCTCCTGCTGACACACAGCAGCCCTGTCGCCGAGTTGATCACACAGAGCAAGTGACGGAGGGCATTTTCAACAGCGCTATCACCACATGAGCTTTAGTTCAAAGTCTGATGTCAGTGCAGAATCCTTCAAACTCTGCTGCTCGGCCATTTGCTTCTCTAAGATGTGGGCGTCCTGTTGCGAGGTATCAGCTCTGAAAAGGGTGCACAAGTGGCTCCATCTGCACTTGTCAGAGCAAATCATCCAAGTTGCTTTGGGTGGATCGTGTGACCAAAAGCCCATAGCGTGACAACTTGCTCGCCCTTCTGCTCTCCACTTTTCACCGCGTCACTCAGTGGCTGACCTTGTCTCAGCTCTTCGGTAATAATTTATTCATTTGTCCCTCAAAAGTGGCATTCCTCCATCCACGCTTTTCCGTGTTGATTGTGTTTGGTTCATTCATATTGCATGGTAATGACGGGGAGGTGGGGTTGGCACTGTGTTGACACATTTCATAGCTCAACTGCACGGCTAAATGGTGTGGGAAGGCAGAGAAAAGGGGAAACTGGGAAGAGAGAGAGATGGGGAAAGATAGAAGGATGAGAGAGAGGAGAGTGAGATGGAAATAAATGGAAGAGGGGAGCCGAGCTCAAAGGAGGGGGATAAGAGTAAGGGAAAAATATGTACATTATTTCAGGTGAGAGGTAGGTGGAATGAAGAATCAAGTGATGCATGGGGAGCAGAATGGAGAAAATATGGGGTGGAAACATGGCAGAAAGTCCTTGAAGCAGAAGAAGGTCACAAGCTATACCATGGCTACTCTTCTCAGACAAGGTGCTGAGAAAAGCGCTATACAGTGCAAGCAGCTATTTTCACAGTGAGAAGTAATGCACCCTGAAAGTCAAAACATCACATAATAGTGAGATTATTTAAATGGCTTACAGTTTCTGGCCTCCACCTACAAATCAGATGTGAATCTAAAATGTATGCTGCTGATCTAAATACAGCTCAAAAAGCCAAGTTGTCAGAGAAATGCTTCATCTGAATGTGGTCACTTGTGCAGGTTAATAAACTAAACGACTACCCATAGGAGATAAATTAATAGACTCAAATTCAATTGCCATAAATCTCTGTGCACAACACAACCATTCATTTCTCCCTCCCCCTGTTCAGAACAGATGATTTGTTTGATTGGAAAGCCACTGGTGCAGGTCGAATTCCAAGGAGTCAAAAATCACTGTGTTAAGTCACCAGGCAGCAAAGGCAGTATTTTATTCACAGCATCCGTGACAAGCCGTAAGAAGGGGGTGAAACGGTATGAAATCAAAGTGTCTCCGGGAATTTATAGTTTCCCAATTGCCATAAATTTGACATGCAGACGATAACGTCATAACATTGATAAGCTCCCCTGGTCTGCTGGTGTGCACTGTTTGGCTGCAGATTTAACAGTATACTGAAGGACGTGGAGAGCACATTATATTACTTTTTTTTTTTTTTTAGATTTTCTGCACTGTTAAAGAATTAATTTAACTTTTGTTCCCCTCCAGCAGAACCCTCCCACGTTTAGCAAAGTCTGAGCTACAGACAAAACATAACCCAGTGATCACCATTGAGCCCACAAGGCTTTTTAAGCAGCGCACTCCATTGAGGTCAAAATCACCATTATCTCTTCACATTATCTTTAACACTGGGTTTGTTTTGTTTTTTTTTATTCTAATGAATTGCTGTTTTATTCTCATTAAACCTTGTTTTAATTCTAATATGTCATTTTTATTGATTCAAATTGGCTTTCATTACCATTTAATTATTTGCAAAGCGCTTTGTGGCACTGTTAAGGCCTATAAACGCTAATGGAGAATCAGCAAAAAGAAACACATTAAAGAAAGAGGACAGAGCATGATAGAGAGGAAAAACAAAAAGCAAGAGAGGAAGAGTGGGTTGGCGCACAGTCTAGGGTGAAGGGCAAAAGGACCTGACAGCTAAAAGCGTCCAGGGATCAGACCTCATCAGCGAGAGAGATTTTTGTAGAGACACTATAAGAAATGGCATTTTGGTGTGTATGGTGTGTCGTTATACAGGGCACGTGCATGTGGATGGATACACACGACACTCCCACAGTGACCTTTGTATCTTCTCATGTGTGAACACTCAAATAAAATCACTGGTCCACTCACACAAAGGAGACAGACTAAAAATAAAATATAGATATCTATATATAGACAAGTTAAAAATGAAATACAACTAAATGCATATACTATAGCAGTATACACTGCTCTTAAAATCAGAGAGATAAATACAGTCATTCAGTCTTGCAGAAATACACATATATATATAAACAATACCAAACTCGTATGGCAATGTACATTTATCACTGCAGCACTGAAAGCCTTGTGTGGATCAATGTGACAAACCTATAATTCGAGTGCTGGTTGTTCTCTGCAGCTGTGACTTTGTGCACATGTTAACACCCACACACACACACACACACACACACACACACACACACACACACACACACACACACACAGTTGGATGAAGACATTCAGTTATCTCTCATTAACATAAAGCTCCATTAAGTGATATTTATAATAACGACAACGAATCAAAGACGGAGAAGGAGATGCTAGCACTACAGATCTCACTGAGAATCAGTACCACCCTGCAGATATTTGCACATCGCTCTTTTAGCTGGCATTGTTGACACACCACACCGCCGCAGAAAATCAAGCTCTCAAAAGCTGATTCCAAAGTCTTAATGCCAAATGCAGGCTATGTTTGGTGTTTAGCAAAACACACACAGTATACATTTGACATATTACAGGGAAGAAGACTTCAATGTGATGCTATCTCCTTCTGCTAGTTAAGTGTGTACGAAATATGGACAAAACCAAAACTGCTTACATATAGCATGAGTGGAAGGAGGGAGGATTATGTTGAACAACTAATCTTGGAAGCAAAGAGCTTAATGTGGCCCAGTTGGGATGTGGCATTTTACCAGTCTATGCTGAAACTGGAAACCGTCTCAGTCTAGAAGAAGAATGTGCCAATGATGAACGTAATGCATCTCAGTGATATGGAAAATGCATTTAATTTGGTTTCTGTGGTCATTTTTTTCTGGGAACAATGTATCAATCACATAGACGGCAGTAAAAACAAACTAAAAGTATCTGGTCCTTAGAAATGAGTCTTCATGCTCCCTACTCATTCAACAATCGCTACTTGAAAGTATACATGAATATTTGTATCAAATCATCTCCACTTGCAGACTTTCTCCAGACATTTAAAGTGGAAGAGGGATTTCTCTACTGTCCACATCTGCTCACTCTGACCAGTGTGTCAAAGGCCTTCATGTCATACTTGGATAAATCCTACCTCAATCCTTCCAGTGTCAGGTTGGAAGCCTCTGGCAGGGTCTTCGGTCGTCACTCTGCACTGGATGGCACAGCCATTCACCCTAATCTTTTCTTGTTTCAGGCCCAGTTCTGGCAAGCTGCGGCCCTCACATACGTGCAGTTGGGCATGCACCAGGTCCACACTGTTTTAGAGAGAGAGACAGAGATAAGCAGGTGAATAAAATGACTGAAGCCCTGAACATAGTGTGAATACCCCTTAACGTCCCTTTATATCAATGTGGACAATATTTTTTTCCTGCTTACACCAGGTTGTAAAATTTCAGCAAAGCAATTTCTTCAGTATAAACATCCTTATTCCTGGTCTCCAATCAAAATTAGTAGTATTCAAGCACTTCTCATCTGAACGACTGAATCTGTGATGCATGACAAGAAAAGCACACCCTTACGGATACCTCTCATTAGCAAAAACAAAGAAGATTAAAATGAAAAAGAAAACTCTGGTTATAATTTGTAATTTATTGTTGCTGAAACAAAAACGCCTGGGGAAGAAAGCAGGATATGGAAAATCCAATTTTACATTAAAAAAAAGATAATAAGGGAGGCAGTAGCTTAGTCTGTGGGGACTTGGCTTAGGAACCAGAAGGTCGCCGGATCAAGTCCCCCACGGACCAGTCTACATGAAGGTGGACTGATAGCTGGAGAGGTACCTGTTCACCTCTTGAGCACTGCTGAGGTGCCCTTGAGCAAGGCACCGAACCCCAAACCTGCTCGGGGCACTTCAAGAGAGCAACCCCCTCATTCTGGCATCTCTCCGCCAGTTTACATGTACGTGTGTGTGTATTCCTATATTTATATGTAAATGTAAAAACAGAGTATAAATGTAAATTTTCCTACTGAGGGACTAATAAAGGGTGTTCTTCTTCTAAATTAGATAAATAAATGCATTTGACTAGATGAGAGAGTGTGTTGAGGTGTGCTATGAAGAATCCCAATCAACCACCTCAGGATATGTAGAAGCTCCAAGTCAAACACAATGAAGCTAGACTTTAGTCAAGTTGCCTTTGAGTTAGTTAAAAGAAACATTTTTGCTTCAGTTAAATTCTAAAGGTCTCTGCTTACATTAACAAATGTACTGTCAGGGTGCTGTGTTGCAAGGAAATCCAGCTATAAGCAGGTTTGTGAAAAATGAAAAGTTACCAATATTTGCTTTTTACTGACTTTCTGTGAGGCAAATAACTCAAAAGGCTCTGTGCTAAAGGTCATTAGATTAATGAATTATACACTGCAATGCAGAAAGTTGTTATCCGCAAAACCTGGCAGATAATGGTCACTGTTTGGGGAAAAAGTATCTAAGAAAATTGTAGTTGTTTGTTTTCCAGCTTTGTTTTTAAATTTAGACTCCAATATGCAGGAAAATGCAGCCAATTAAAAATGACGTTTTAGTTTAATACACAGTGTACAGCTTCCCCCATTTGTTCAGCTTTGTTAACTCTAACATCTGCACTGTTTACATTCATGTACAGTATGCTTTATTCACACATATCTAAAAATGCATTTTTTGCCCAGGAACGCACACACTCAAACTCAACTGAACATGAATAAATTATGCAAATTTCTATTCAGTAATTACCCAATATTAGAAGGAATTTAAATGTGAGAGGGACAGAGATAAGTTATTTTCTTCCACTTCCATGAGTTGTAAGCCTCAACATCAATTTGGGCTCATCTGTATGCATTTATTTAAATGTAAACTCAAATGAGACTTGGCTGGGTTAAGCTTCATGACCTTGCAAGTATTTTGTCTTCGGTTTTTGGACACATTTTAAATGAAACAGTGGATGGACACAGAGGGTGGGGACATTTTCTTAAAACGGCTTTGTCCCTGCACATAAACCACTGCCAAAAGTAAATGCGCAGACAACTGCTTCTCCGTCTTGAAGGGTGAGTAAGACACAGAAGGCACACATATTAGCAAAGAAGCTCAGATTTTGGACACCGTGTTGGCTCTCGCGTCTCCTTAATGTCTCAATTAGCTGGTATCCACATTCTGGCCAAGCAGAAGGACAATTATGCATCAGCCTGGTGTGAAATGTGTTGGTGGAAGAAGCAGATTCACTCTTGATAACTTGGGCAGGCGCTAACGTCATGTTTTTGTTATACTTTTATGAATATGTTCATATTTTAGAAATCATACCGCTCCACTCGTGTCCTAAAGTAATAAGAACAAAATGAAATGAGTCACTTTATGAGCAATGCCCCCAACAGTAGTTATGGAAATGATTTTCAGTTTCCCAGTGCTCAATTGTTTAATTAGAATAGCAGTCTGTTACCAGACTTGGATTAGTTACGAGTCTTTGTGGTAGCACATAGTCAGCTCTTTACGTCTGCAGCCCTTTCAGGACACTGCATGTTGAAAATAAATGTTTTGCCTTAA
>JAOXYL010000051.1:11689270-11724347 GCA_028564955.1 Terapon puta
ACTGAATGTAGATAAGGAGGGGGGAAGACAGACAGGAAGGCGGGAGAGAGAGAGAGAGAGAGAGAGAGAGAGAGAGACAGAGAGAGAGAGCGAGAGAGAGAGCAAGAGAGAGAGAGAA
This sequence comes from Terapon puta, assembly GCA_028564955.1. Lineage (NCBI taxonomy): Eukaryota > Metazoa > Chordata > Actinopteri > Centrarchiformes > Terapontidae > Terapon > Terapon puta. Next base: position 11,689,389 of record JAOXYL010000051.1, read on the forward strand.
AGATGGGGGTAAATCAAATAAAGAAGAGGAGGCAGAAGAGAAAAGGAAAAAAAAAGTACAAATACAGTATTTCTACAACAAACACAATGAAAACAGTCTATAAATCCTACATGAGACATCAAACTAAACACAAAGAACCTGTCTACCAAATCAATGGCATACTATGTAAAAGCACTGTGTTACTATAAGGAGGGGAAATAATTATCTCATTGGCTTCTTGTACTCTGCAAGTCATTGTCACCATCAGCTGTGATACAGATAATTACCATAAACAAACTCTTAGCACTGCTAAGAGGTTTTGCAATTTCTACAGTCTTTCACACTGTATTTATATGACATGCAATCATCTATTGTTCTGTGGTGCCAAAGAGCCAGATAGTTGTTGTTTTTCTTGGGTTGCTGGTGTCTGCAGGGCAATTATTAACATCCATGTAACAAAGATTTGGGGGATGTGTGGTTTTGACTTTGTTTCTGAGAGCTGCTGACAGCTATTCTGTCTGATGCCAGGACACGATTTATGAGAGCCACAAAATACTTCAAAGTCTTCAAACTTCTTTATTTTGTCCAGACGACAGCCCAAAATTAAAAACTTTCTCACACACGTACAAGTCGAGTTGTTTTTTTGTTTGATAAATGACAATGAATCCAGCAGTGGCCCAGTAATGTGTCATGGAGAGCAAAATGTCCAAAGAACTCTTCAAATGGGGAGGTTGGAACTCGTGAGATGAGCTGGGATGAAAAAACTGCACGTAGCCATCCCTTGATTAATCAATTATCCAAACTGGGGACTTATTTTAGAATAATCAATGAAAGGACTAATCATTTCACCACTAGTGTCACATTTGATTTGACAAGCATGTTTTAATATTCAGCTCATCAGCAGGTGTTTTCACTGTCAGCTGTCAAACACCTGATTTGACATCGCTCCCCAAAGCGGGACCTTTAAAGATTCAACAGCAGATCAGCAGCAGATTTAGTTCCCATGTGATTCGCTCATTTACATTTGACTTGTGTCTCAATTCTTAACTCTGCGAATCAAGCCTGTTTCAAGGCCTTGTTGGGAACCTTGAGGTGCTTTGGTTGAGCACTCTCCCACATAAGGTAGACTGATGTGTAAAATTGATGTGCTAGAGTGCGTTTAAAGACACCATGCAGGTTGATTAAACTTAGATATTGACCTAGTGTCGCTCCCCATATCTCCCTATTGGCTCAACTGAGTCGGAGTTCCTCCTGCAGAACCTGGGTCGAAATAAAACCCAGCCATGAACCTTTAAACTCATTTGATTGTAAACTTTTAAAAAAAGAAAAACACACTTTTCAGGATAATCTTATTTAGTGAGGCGATGTGCAGTGAAAGTGGACACCTGAGTTTACAGCGAACTTATAGTATTGAGTTCGTCACGTGGGCTCCTCTCAGTGCAGGTTTTGCTTTGAATTGGACATAAAAACACAGCCAGAAGGCTAAACATTAAACTCTCAAGTCCCTCAAGCCACCACTCCAACCTACACAACACTTCTCTCTATACCGTGAGCTTCACTCTTATCTGTGTATTGCAGGTACTGTACAGGATCTTCACGCAAAAGCTCACCTTGCAGCAGGATTCACACGCTATTCTTGTGACCTTGGAGAGTATCAACTACTGTAGATGTGTGGGTACTTCAAATCATCTTCTCCTTGTAGCACTAACTTTTCCTCTCTCCACAAGGGACTAAAGGTTATTGCAACTCATAATTCGTCATTACTGATTAACTGCTTGCAGCTAGAATAGTAATTGCAATGCTCATACTCATAGCCTAAAAGTTGGTCTCCCTCTAAAAACAAATTTAACAAAGTTAATAACTTGTTCAAATTCTGGAAAAAAGTTGTCAAACAAATTGTAGCAATCACGTGATTTTTTTTTTTTTTTTTTTTTAAATAAACTCATCAATACCTTAAAATTTGGTACATTGCAGCTCAGTTTGAGGGTCCCACCATTTAAATCAAGATTATATTTAAGAGGTGATGTTTATGTGACATGCAGGTCTGCAAGAAGGTCCATATACAACAACTCAACAAAACAAGCAAATCCACACCAGTGGACGCACACCAAAAAATGCAAAAGCCCATATAGACCTGATAAAATGCAATCCGAGTTCTCTCACTTGGAAAATTGCACAGTGGAAGTCTCAAATCGAGAGAGACAGAGAGAGGGGAGCCAGATAAATGAGCACACCCCCCCCTCACACACACAATCATAGATTTGTGCATCCACACACATTAGAACACATGTACTTAAAAATGCATCAGTAACCACATTGCACATTTCGCACACCCACAAAAAGAGATCCAACAAGCAGCACCCATATAACACGTGAAAATAAAAACACAACAAGCCTGTTATGGGGAAGAAAAAAAACCACAAACACACATGGAGATGCATACACACATAATGACACAAGCCCATGAGTCGTAGACCAGATAACATGATAAGTGTAAAATATGAGCTGGGATGGAATAAAATTGAAACAACAATGAGGAACGAGTACAGCTGGGAGAAAAACGAAACCGTATGCAATAAATACAACATGAAAGAGAAGAATGAGGGGCGCAGTGCAGAGGAGAGAAGAAATATTGAGAATAGCAGAAGTACATGAGTTAACAGAGAGGAGGACTGTGAGGGAAAGAAAACAGAGAAACTGCAAATAGGCAGAGAGATAACTCAATTCAGCTACCGATAACTGGAGAGAATTTGGCTCAGCATGTTTGCACAGTATCCGTATTACAATGTTTTTGCTCTGACAAATTAAACTATATACACTAAAGTAAAGAAGAGGGGAAAGAATAGATGTGTAGAATGAAGGGAAACTGAGAAGATAGGGACGAGGGCAATGTAAGAGGAAAAATAAAGAGCGAAGAAACAAAGAGGATTTGTACAGGGGGGAAATGAAAAATGGGTATGAAAGAGATGTTGGCTTATTATGGAAACTCCTTTTTAACCTTTTTTTCCCTAAAGATTAAAGCACACTCATTTTTAAGACTGCGGGTAAGAAACCAATTAAAGACAAGTCAAGTTCATTTGTAAAGCCCTTAGTCACAACAATAGTGTGCAATTACACATTCTGTAATTGCAAAATGCAAAGCCATCAATCTGAAATGTGAGTAACACGTTCCTGTAAATCCTGAATGTGCGACTTTAGAACTCATGTAAGAGCAGTGTTAAAAGATATGCTTAGTGTTGATTTATAACTTTTATTCTAAACAAACTATTAATCTGTCAAAACCACTTCCCTACTCTGTAGGACTCAGACTCAAACTCATTGGTTCTTACGAAGGACGAACCTATAAATGCATTAAGAAATTTCATAAAACATTTCCTGAGGAGCAACACTTGTTTTAGAAGGGCTTGTTCATTGCTGGTCTTGGACTTTTCATGGGGTTTGTTAAGAACAACACAATCTCAAAAATCACCCGCCTTATCCCTGTATTTTAATGTTAGCCTTATGACCTCTGGTGCTTAATATAAATGTGCTTCACAAACAAACAGTGATAAATTCAAGGTCCTGTGCAAATAATTGCTTATGCATGGAGACAAACAGTAAGAAATTTACATGCATCTTGCCATACACAAACTGAGGCTAATGAAATTGTTTATGCACATACATACTCAACACAAGCTATCCTCACTGCTGCAATTTTCATTTACAGGTTTTAGACAAATGAACCATGCAGAACTGTGTGAGCGTGAAGCTGGGATGAAGTCACAGGGTCGTCATCTCCATATCCCAAAGCCCAGCAGGAAACCATCCTAATTAAACCCAATGCTCTTAGTAGGCTGTGGATGCGTCTTTGATGTACAAGTGTATACGTGTACTCATGTTAGAGGAGTCTCTCTCAGCATAGGCAGGGAGATAGAGAGGCACACTAGACAATTTATGCACAAGCCTTTTTAAATAAAATGATCTTCTCGACAGGGTTCCCAGCGTGATACACAGATAGGTAGGCTGTGTGTGAGACAGCCCGGCAAAGAAGCAAAGCTTCCTTTACGTCTAGCTGGGAGGGATTTCATCTGTCATTTCACCCCATTAAATTCCACTCACAGCTCTCTGACTAACAGGCTGGTGAATCATTTGAATGCAAGCAGTGGCGCCTGGTATCCAGTCTGTTAGCTGGTGTGTGGGGAGTGACAACCAAGCAATATTGACAAACATGACCTGTGATTGGTCGGTTCAAACAGACAACACTCTGGCACCTTTTCGCAGGCTTGGATGGGTCGAATGTACAGTGCGTCACGCTAAGTGGATCGGTGTTTGACTAATCCCTTGTGGTTCATGACTGCACAATCACATCAGAAATGAAACTGACATCTTCATTAGTAAGTCTTCAGCTAGATCCAAGAAGCTTTTGCGGCTCCCCCTTTGAAAGGCAGACTCTACATTTGAAGCCAAGCAAAAAAAAAAAAAAAAAAGGCAAGAGACCCTGATATACCCCCTTTCTGCTGCTATCCCCAAATGCATGTCTGTCCCAGGGCCTTACCCACGATCCACTACCTTTTGATGCTGAATCCTCTGGTTTTCCGTCTTTGATACGACTTGGCCCTGAAGCCCCGAGCCTGCAGAAAAGGCTTAGGAGGTATCCAAAGGGGATTACTGGACGGAACATATGGAAATTACAGTTTAATTTATCATTTAGGTCATGGTAATTCATGCAAATTTGCATTAATGCAAATTCCATTAATTCCAGCCTTGGGTTTAAATGGTGTTGCTCTTGTAGGGGTCTGCAGCCTTGTCAGAATCACAAGTGAAGACCATAGCACGGTGGCATAAGAAGCCCTATAGAAAAAAAATCTCAACAGAAAAAAGGTGATCACCATAGAAACAGCCTCTATACACATCACATACATCAGTCACACATCAATGCTACGATATCTGCAGTGGGAATGACAAAGGATAAAATAAAATCACCAGGAATGTGTGTCATATTTATAACCAAAAAAGTAACTAAATGATGAAAAATTATACCTGCTAAACAAAAGTTTGTTAGCATCATATGGATGCTCATGTTAGTATTTCACTCAAAGAAATGCTGTGGCCTCACAGACCCTGAGCTGCCTTCGCTGAAAATGTCCCACCAGCACTGACACACTCAGCCACCAATTCAGACACGGATATTTAAAATGTGTTTAAAACCCTGTGAATAACATGTCTATTAAAGCTGTCCCAGAAAATGTATGGCATTTCTGAAAAGCTTGACTTTGTTGGCATGCCTTGCCACGGTAAGTAAGGGACTGCCAACAGTATGAAACTTCAAACTGAGCAAAAAAAGCGCAGTGATCAAAGCAGTTAAACAGTTTGAGCCCTTTACATTCTGCTGATTTTTGCCTCTCCTTACTGCTTCACTGCCAATGGCAACCAACAATTATCGCCATTCATAAATGACAATTGTCTCTATCTTCTTATGCAGGATATCGTAAAATCCAATGTCAAATAAAAGCCCTTGATGTCAGAAGAGAGTCAAGTTTGGCTGTGTGTGTAAAAGACATTACATACAACCAAAAACAATGACGGCTGTGATTATAATCATGATAAGCTTCCTTCCCATTATCATAAATAGCCTCAACTCTCTCTCCCCTCACACACACACACACAAATTAGATTCTCCCCTGGTGTCAGTACAGATGCATGCTCATACACACTGTCTCTCACACACACACAGTCACATCCCTCATTCTTATTCATCTGCTTACTTCTCAATCACTCACTGTACGCTTCGCTGCACAATTATAATCACCTTAAAATTATTTTATGACGTGCTCACAAAACCAAACAAAACTCCTCCAAGTGGGCACGCACACACAAATACAAATGCTTGGGTGTACACTGTAACACACATACAAACTACACAAAATAGCTAAATATCAAAAGCTGGATTCAGCTGTATACTGCAGTGCCTACAGACACACGTTCATCTGAATTTTTACACAATCATCAAAGCATATTGTAATATAAAGGCTGATTCAGGTAATCACCATTTCACACACAATTTACTCAAACACATACACACACACTTACAATTATTATTACCATTATCTGGCTTATTACAGAGCGTCCAGGCATGTCGCCTATGCAGCTCTGCAGCATTTCTTTGTCGATGGATATTTTATGGACAATCGCACACATACAAACATCCTGTGTGGCCAGAGGAGAGAGGCAGATTGTTTACTGCTGCATGGGTTTTCTTGTGGTGTTGAGGAAGACAGAAATGGACAAGAGCATACAGAGCAGGAGGAAGAGGAGGAGGAGGGGAAGGAAGAGGAGGCAGATGCAAAGGAGGTTTGGGAGGAGGGGGGGTAAGAGATTCAATAAGCCATGAGCAAAATAAATAAATAAAATATAAGGTGGTAGAAGTCCAAAGGAGACAAGAGCAGGGGGAGAGAGGTTAAGAGAGGATAAGGAGAGGGAAAATGTGATGGAACAGAAGGATGCAGGAACAATGAAATAGAGGGAATTTCTTTACAAGGCGGAGGAGAAGAGGATAGTATGGAAAGGAGGGAAAGAGGGGGAGAGGAGAGTGGTCAAATTTCCATGTGAGCATGTAACTTTTTAGCATGTTAATTGTTAACAAGTGTATAATAATACAGAGTTGACCTTTTCTTTTTACACTCTTCTGTGCCAAGAAATAAAGGCAAGTGTGAAAGGGCTCGGGGAAAACTGGAGAGGGAGCGGGTGGAGGATAATTGCTGATGTGGCAGCAAGTCCTCCAACTCCCACGTTTGAAAAAGGAAATCAAAGCCAAGAGTGGAGAGCTGGAGACGCAGGCTGCTTTATCCAGCATTCAACATGGAGCGACAAAAGGAGGACAAAGAAAGAGAAGATAGTATGGACAAAACAGGAGGAAAAAAGCTTTAGACAAGCAGGAAGAAATAAAAATTTAACAATAGAGAAAAAGCATGAATAAATATACTAATGCAGAAACATATCTGACCAACCCCTGGAACTTCAGTCGAGCAGCTGCTGTTCTTTATTCCTACAGCAGCCCTGGGTCACTCCACTCTTCTTCTAATTCACCTCATGTCCTTTCCCTCTCTCCATTTCCACCCCTCGTTTGTCAGCCCCTCCATCAATTAATGCAAGGCATTGTTTCTTTGTGTCTTTCTTACTCTCTCTCCCTCTCTGTCACTCGTTCTCAGCCCGATGAAGATGGAGAGTGGTCATTTAAGAATAATTAGCTATCCTAAACAGACAAATAACCAGGTGCGGTGCACACATTTTCTTTCGAGCACGGATGCATCAATGCATGTGCACGCACACATATCTGCACATCAAGGAGTCAAGAAAATGGGTATTGCACTCTCTCTCAAACACACATGGATGCACACATACTGAAAGCAATAAAGCCCAAAAGAATACTTAGTTTGTTTCTGACACATATCAAAGCATATTCACACACACACACTTTCCAATTCTCTTTTTCTCTGCACAATTGTCAAAATAAAAGCAATAAAAGAAAGAGAATGTTCACTTTCTGTTTCGAAAGGACACTCACAATCTTGTTGTGGCACTTCTAAAAACACCATACTTTATGGCAGCTTCTTCATCTGCTCATCTTGTTGCTGTATTTACAGCTAAATGTAATAAGGGCATCTCTGCAAAGCACTTCCTCTCATACACACACACATTTCCAAACAGCAATATTACATGGCAGCCTATTCACTTGCCTTGTACCAAGGATGTAATGATAGCAATTTTTTCTTAACCAGCAAAAATCACAGTATTAAACAAGTATTATATAATATCAAGTCCTATTTTTTTCTCTCATTTACACTGAACACTGTGCTGTAGATTTGGAGAATTTGTCACTTAGGTCTAATGTCACTAAAATAAAACAGATAATGATTTTTTTTAAACAAATAGATGTTTATCATTCAATGTATGTGCTTTCATTGGAGGGAAAATGATATATGATGCATCCAGTGCAATAATATTGTGCCTTTTATCTAACAATATTATCATTTAGACAATCAATATTGCACTGTTAAAGCGATCAATACTGGTTGTCTATGTGAAGACCATAACTTGAAATGAATCCAGTGTGACATTAAATCACATTCAACACAAGCACGCATGAACAGGTTTACTATTATCTTCACTTCAGGAGTCTTTTTGTGCGGTGGCGTAAATGTAGATCACGGTTAAGTCTGTCATTAGTCTATCAATGTAGTATCTGCTTGCATCGACCAGTCACAGTCACCCCACGTCTCAATGATGGATTTGATGCAGTTTGTTTAATGACCTTAGAGATTTTGCCTCCAATTCTATGCTGACTGTCTGTTGCAGTGTAGTAATAACTTACACATTTCCACAGAGGAGGTTTTGTTTTTTTTCCTGTGGGTTAAAAGCCGCTTCAGAAGCATTTCTTTGCCTGCCAAGAATGGAAACAAATTGGCAAGAAAATGCTGAAATGAAGATGCTGCTCAAAATATCACGGCTTAATTCCAAAATTTAGTTAGGTGTCCTAAAAACCCTTGTCAGTCAAATATATTGCAGATATCTAATAGTGGGTATGTTTTCACATCATGTCACATCACTCTCATTTGAAATATAATACCCAACATTGGCCAAAACTATTATAGCTCAGCTTGGACCTGACATCCTATATCAGCATAGTGTGCAAACACGTTACTGTCTAATACTGCACAGACTTAATACAGCTAGAAAAGACACAGTTTAGGTTTGCTGGAGGGGATGGATGGATTTTAATGTCATGTCATGAATCAAATTGTTTTATTGGACTGGCCAGTTACCTGGGTGACCTTTTCTGATGTTCTTTTTTTGGTTTTCATCTTTCTGACCTTGGAAAAAGCAGATGACAAAGATCTTAAGTAGAGCTGTGTTTTGTCAGCTACAGTGTCTAAGGTGGAAAATGAACTTTGAAAGCCAACTTTTAGCATATATTTTCAAGAATAACAAACATCTGAAGCATTAAATTGAACCAGACTCCTTTTAATAGTGCAATTACCTGAGTATTAATGAGAGAAGTTAATGAGCATTCCTATATTCGTGAGTAGCCACAAGTCTGTGCAGCTTCAGCAACTTGATCAGTAACAGAGCTGTCTAGGGGCTTTTTGGTAATATTACATCGAACAGCCACTGTGCTCCCAAAAAGCTCCATAAATCAAACAGTTAGTCTTAAGTATTAAAGGTTAGACCTGGTTCAGGTTAGTATAGAAATTGTTCGCTGGGATTTGAATTGATGGAGTGTGATGGAGCGATAAGCACCACCTGAGAAAAAAAATAGACTTTGGGGAAAAGAAAATGCTTCTTAGACGTTTACGTGGTTGACTTGACAGGCTTTTTCTGGGTCTGTTTTAGTGGAGACTGGACAAAACAACAGAAAAAGTCCTGAAAATAATCCACTGACTGAACGTCAATGTAATCATTGTCATTTCCTGGTGTGCTACATCTGAAAGTTTGGACACCTGTAACTCTTTGCCTCCTGACATCTGTCCCTCACAGGTGTCCTCACATTAAAGCTGAAAAACTTTCTCCTTGTGCTAAGGCATCCAAATAGGAACACAATCCCTCGCTGTCTCTTCAGTACACAGTCACACACATACACAAAGTACGCAGCGTGAGCCTGGGGGTATAATTACATCACTTTAGGATCTAAAAGACTCCTGTCCACCAATCTACCAAAATGTGCAATGTCCCTTGATGGTAACATGCACACTCACACACATACACAAGCCGAATGCACACTGCCACTGAGAAAACACACTCTACGCACAAAGGAAAGATCATTTACAGCTAAATTATGGACAAATTGAACCTTGAGAGAGGAGAAGTTCAAAGGCAGAGCTGGAGTTGAATGCAGAGGCGGTCTGCCTGTCTCACGAAAACACTCATGCTTATGCCTTTCAGACAGACGAGCCCCGCGTACACAAGCATCTCCTCCTCTCTCTCTCACACACACACACACACACACAGGGTAAGCCTCCTAGACAAAATATATCTTACATGTATCCCACATTTTGTCTGTTGCATACACTCTGAGGTTTCAGACAGAATAGACTCTATTGTGCAGGAATTCAGTAACGTGGGGAGACAGATGAATAGGTATTCGTATAATGTTCCTGTGCAATGTTTTTTCCTCATTCGACTGTGTACGTGTCTTCATCGATGCCTTTGGATATAACGTTTTTTGAAAACGGGGGCGTATTTTTGTATGCATCTGTGAATGAGAGTGTGTGTGTGTGTGTGTGTGGGGGCACATTCATTCTGATTATAGATTGTGGTATTCCGCCTCCTCACTGACACTTGTGTACGCACCCATTATCACCGATGTGAGGGAGAGAGAGAAAGAGAAAGAGAAAGAGAAAGAGGAAGAGAGAGAGAGAGAGAGAGAGAGAGAGAGAGAGAAAACAGGCAGTGAAAAGTGAGAGGATGCCTTCTCAGTCAAAAAAGATACTACCTTGTCAAGCTAAAAGTACAGGAGAAAAGCAGGAGATATGACACAACAGTCAAAGCAATATAGAGAGGAGGCGGAGGAAGAGAGGAGGAAGAAATGATATCAGTGAAGAGGAGAGCGTGAGGAACAGCGGTAGGGGAGAGGAAGAGGAGGAAAGGTGGGAGGACGTATGGAAAGTAAATGTTAAGATGCTTTTGTGAAAAGTTTGAGTTGGTAAGCTTGGACTCATATCTCTTGCTCCTCTTTACAAAAGGCAGTTTGTGTTTGTGACTCCTACAACTACTGATGCATCAGCATAATTATCACAGACTCATCCGTATCTGTGTGTGTCGGCAAAGCAGTAACAAAGAAATGTAGTACAGATACTCCAAAGAAACAGCTGAACAAGACTTTGTGAGTTCACTCAGTTTCTGGTACAACAGACCAGATTCGTTACAGTTGTATAGTCTCGGGTCTTCGTGTCAATATGTCTTATACCCGGAGTCCATCTGAAGAGAGTAACTGTCAGCTCTGAGCACACACTGTCTCAATCATCACAAGAAACATGCCCCAGTTCTATAACACATTTCTACTGTCTGTGATATGTACAGAACTACTAGTCTTTAAACAACAGCATCACATTTTCTAAGTTTACTTCCAAAATTAACCCATTTAACAGCAAAATAACAGGATATTATACAATATGGCATTATTGGAGCCTTTGCCTCCATAAAGAGTATACTTTATTTTGCCTGTTTTCCCAGTGTTACAGTAACTCAAAAAACCTGCTTTGAGCAAGTATGCAATATGGGTTTGGTAAACAGGCTGTTTTTTAAGCAAAGTGGAAGGCGGGAAAAAATTGCACCTGTACCGGTAACTCTGTTATTCTTTGATTACTGCATCTAGTTTAGTTCAAATGAAAACTACATTCATATTCGTGATGTTCCTGGCATCAAAAATACAGTATTGTTCATTTGAAATACACAGTTCCCTCTTTTTTTTTACATAGGTGCTAATGAAAGAACATACACCAATGGTTTAACTTCATGGCTTCCCGATTAAGCTGCCTTTACAAAAGTGATTTAATTACTTCAGAGTCTTCAACTTCTTTCAAGTTTTCATTTTGTTTCCCATATAAACACATCAAAGGATGGAGCAAGAGAGACAGACAGAAGTAGAGTGACAAGACAGCAGGATAAGCGAGGGCAAATGGGGGGAGCAAGGACAAGTTCATAGAGGGACAGAAAAGCGTGAGACAGAGTGGATAAGGCAAAGGTGAGGTAAAGGACAGAGAGAGACAGAGAGGGTGAAAGATGAATGAACAGACAGATGTCAAGGTGGGGGGAGGGGAGGTGAAAGGAGAGAAGAGAGGATGAATGTGAACGAGAGGAGAGCATGACAAAGATGAGATGGATGAGAGGGAGGTGAGAGGAATGAGACTGGAGGGCAGGGAGGGCCGGAGGAGAGAAGGAGTGATGGGAGTGACAGTGAGCGGCAGACACAGAGAGGGAGAAACTGACAGGGCTGAAAGGACGGCGGAGGGAAAGAGGGAGACAGACCAGGAGGCAATGGCGCGAGGAAGAAAGAGGGAGAAGTTGGGGAATTGGAGGATTGGACAGAGGTGGAGAGATGGATGCGGTGAGTAAGGTGAGGACAGACAGATGAAAGGGAGAGGGGCTGAGGGAGGAATGAAGGGTGACATGGATGGGTGAGGAAGAAAGGAGAGAGGGGTTGGATTAAGGAGAGAGAAAAAGAGAGGAGACCTTTGATACCAAAATGTGTGACCCTCAGTACAAACGATATCGTATTCGTAACAAACTCCATAATAAGAAAGCATAAAGACATCATAATCATCTTCACCCAGGATAGTCCAAAATAGCAATAAAAATATTACTTCTGACTATCACTAGATTAAAAAAACATGGCAAAGTGATCAGTTGTTACTCCTATGGTAAAAGTCAAAATTTCTCCCAAATGTTTAAGGCAATCCAATAGAAGATATTACCCAGAGAGACACCTGTAGCCTCTAAAGAAAAAGTTTACACATACATTACAGAGTCACAGCAAAAAAGAGCTGTACCAAATAACAGATCTCAAACGCAACACAGGCATAGGAGACTGAAACAAAGTGAAGAATGAACGACAAGTGAAAGGAGTACTGGAGAGACTGAATGGATATCTTGAATCGGCCAGTGGAGATATATTGCATCCAGAAACATTTCTGAATTTGAGTGTGTGTGCCATACAGGAGAGAGGAGGGGAAAAACATAATAAAGGCAGAGAGTGAATGAATTTAAAAGACAAAGAAGCCAAGGCTCAAATGCAGCCAGGCTGGAAAAAAGACAAAGTTAGGAAATCGAATAGAGAATGAGTGATGAAAAAGGAATTGGACACTAGAGATGAAAGTGATAAAAGACAATGTGGGGAGGAGAGCTGGAGAGTGAACAGCCAGCCTAAAAAGGGGAGTTTCACAACTTGGTATGAAAAATACCTCTCTGACAAGTCTATTAGTAATACGGTTGGTTTCAAACATGCGAAAACAAGAATGAATGTGCTCACATGCCTCAGAGATTGGGAGTGCAGCCAAGGGAAATGGGAGAGCTGAAAGACTAATCGACATAATGTTCAAATAAAAGCATAATATAGTTTCCCCTTTTGTCATTCCCACTCAAATGTAATGCTTGTTCCCCTGAGCATAAAGAGTACATTTTCCCCACAGTTTAGTCCGATGCACATTGAGCATCTGTTGGAAAGACCTGTTCGCTTTCCCAGCCATCAGATACTTCAGCTGCGGCTGCTTAGAGCTAAAGCTCAGCCTGAAATGAAAGCTGTGCAAACGAAAAGTGTTGTTGGTCACAGCTGAAACTTTCAACACGTGCCGTTTCACACAGGACACTGCCCGGGCTTAAGTAATTGCTACACTCCTGCCAATTCAAATGACCCCTATTCCACAAAATGTCAGATTCATTCTGTGATGTGAAGTTTTCCACTGTGGGACAAAGAAAATATGACAAAGTGGTGCAGGAATGGAGCAGACAGTAACTGTAATTCATGGGAATTACTTTCTATCAACTTATTGTCTCAGTGACAGGAGAACAGCAAGTAAGCAGGTAAAAAAAAAAGCTGTTTCTCTATGAAAGTAAAAACATAAAGGGAAAAATTAGATATAAAAGAACAAAAGGAGGGTAGGTGGATGTGACTGTGGCGGTACAAAAGCAGAATAAAGAAACATCTATTGATGCAAAACTTCAAGTCACGATCTTTCCCATCTCATATCGTTCTCACAAATAATGTAGCATGAAAGCCTTGGTGAGATGCAACGAGACGAAAACATTAGCAAGATATTGCCTGAGTTCTTCAGTGTCCCTTATCGTCCTATTAGTCCGTTTCCATTTTTTAATGTATTAGATATGACACTGCATTCAACAGCAGTAACATAAACTTTCCAGAATTGCCTTTCTTTTCTATTATAGATGTATCTGTTCTGTGCATATAAAATACATGATTTATGATCTTAAATATCCAATCTTCCTACATTATTGCTCCATAAAAACTGTACAGTATTTTAATTTTAATACAGCAATTTATAGAGGGAAGTGAAAACGCCAGTAACAATGATAATTTTCTTTTGCTTGTTTGTTTTTTTGTATTTTGTTTTTTTAAATCAGCGCAATCCGTAACAAAGACCATTACACATACCTTCGCATATCAAGTAAACGCGACACTGAAACTTAAACTGCACACCATCACAGGCTGCTGAAAAGTTGGGTGGAGCTACTGTATGCTGGGAATTCCCTGCGGTGCTTCATTGACTCTTTATGGAATCATAAAGGTGAAATACATCCTGTCATAACAGGAAAAAAACAAAGCTACCATGAGTCAGAGAGGGTCTTTACATGCCCACACAGTCTTTGGAAGATGTCTAATCAGCCAAAGTAAGTGATCACTGTGGGTGCACTATGAGTGTTAAGGGGCTTTAATCCAACAATTTACTTAATAACATGTCTCCCTAATTGAGCTCAACCCAGGGCACACTGCAGCCCCACGGCCACCTCTGAGTCCAGCGTGTAGCAGGTAAACAACATTTTAAACCTGGCAGGTGTACATCCTCAGAGACAGAAAACTATAAAAAAGCTGCACTGATGACAAACATTATATTTTTGTCTTTTGGGTCATCATTATTAAGCCACATTACTCATAGTCTTAGGGGTGGCATAAATATTTGAAGTCTTAACTGAGAGGAAATACCTAAAAGCTGCCACAGTTTTACTAAAAAAAAAAAAAAAAACACAACACAAATGAATGGTTTGGGAAAACAAAATCGACTTTTTGTTGAGACTGGCGGTTGTTTGACTTGATGATCCCCAGAACTTCAATGTTTACTGATGAGTTGTTTCGTCCCCCAACTCAATCCAGAGCTGATTTAGGTCACTGTGATGGAATGCAAATACAGCAAGATGATCAAAGAGCTCCTTGTTTTTCTTTTACGCAAAGATTGAAAGACAAAAGAGATGAAAGATGCCAAACAAGGGTGTAGAGACTGATCGAGATGGCAAGCAAGAGAATGCAGCTTACAAGGTTGTCAGTCATGTTCGGTTGCCATAGGAACAGGTGAGATCATTTTGCTCCTGTGCACCCCCCAACCCATCATTTCCTGTTATTTGTACTGATTTGTTGTCTGTCAGTTTAATTCATTAATTGAACTAATTACGCAGGAAATCCAATATGAACGAGTGTAATTGTGCTTTTCTGTGTGTACACATCAGTGCTGAACACAGATTTATGGGTCTAGGTGTGACTGAAGAGCCTATATGCATGTACCTCTGTGGGGTGGGAGGGTTGTGTGTGTTCGTCTCCTGTGTGTATTGGTTTGAGACCCATCTGTGTTGTCTCAGCCGAGCAAATCTCACAGGTCACCAGTGGAGTGGAATGCTATTTATATCTTTCATTATCCTCTCTCTCTTTTTCACCTCCCTCCTGCTTTCCCCATTGTCTCTCATCCTCTCTCTGACCTCATCTTTCAGCTTTTCTCTTCACTGACTCCACCTGTTCTGGCTCTCTTCCCTTTCGCAATCTTCCCCTCCCCTTTGTACTTGTCAACTCTCCGTCAGTCCTTCTCTGTTCCCTCCTTCCTCACCCTGTCCATTTCTTGATATTTCTGTCTTTTTAGTCATTTTTTACTTCTGTCTGTCTGTCTGGCATACTTTAAAAAAAAAAAAAATCGCCCCCACTCTTCTTGACTCTGCCTACACATCCTCAATACCTCCAACTTTCGCTCTCTCTACTTCAGCAACTTTTCAGAGCGGGAACCATCTAACCTTGAAGCTTCACACCTGCCTGTGGACAGATGATACCAAACAAACACACACACAAAATGACAACCGCAACCGTGACACCTGCCTGAAACCACCCCCGCACATAAACATCTGCTACTTACTCAGTAATTTCTTCAGTGACCGTGTGTTCAACCTGGAGTCGAGAGTTGACTTCGATGAAGTAATGTTTGCTGTGTCTGTCCACCAGGAACTCCACAGTCCCTGCGTTCTCGTAGCCCACCTGTAGCAAAAAAAAAAAAAACAATTTAATTGCCTTAAACTAACATTATCAGTAAAAACGTTAGTTGTGTAAACACTCAAGAAGGAGCACTCACTCATCTTAATGAGGCATGAAATCAAAAGAACAAAAAGCTCCTGTCCTCTCCCTCCATAAAAATGTGACTACATAAAATGAGCAAAGAACAGGCTTCATGTTTTATTTGTGTAGAGAGAGTGCTGCATTTTTCATCATTTTCCTGTAATGCAATAATTAGATCATTAATCAAAAGGGGATTTATTGAAAGCTCATCATCATAAAAGACCATTTTCTCCACTACCTTCCAGCTGGGTCTTAAAATATTCACACATAACCAGCACACAAAAATGGACACAGGGCTACACAGTATGTGTCACTCCGAAAATAAACACAACTCTGTCGCCTAAAGAATAGATTGATGCACAGTTAGTTGTGCAGAAACTAGGTTTGCAGTCTCCTTTCATTTGGGAGGTAAAAAGGCCAGTATACCCACATACAGTATAGTATACAAAAAATGATGGATCAAACGTCCATGTTTCCTCTGGCAAACATCATTGCCAACGCACAATGCTCAAACTGACCGCATCTAAAAACGTTCCCTGTCAGTGCATTACATTTGTTTTATTGTTACAATAATCGTTACTGGCAGCTAAAGTATGATTTCAACATTTTCTTTCTATGTTTAGAAGACTATGGTCTTGGTTAAGTAATGAAGATGTCACTGCGGTGTAATTTACTGTACAGTAAACATCCCATAGCAGCTGCTTTGGAGCTGTATAGCCCACAGTATGGTAGCAGATGTAATGGACTGGGGCCACCGATTCAGTGGACCAAAAGTAAGTGACGCTGACTCAAATAAGATGGCAAAAGGCTCTCAACAGCACAGCACAGCACTTGAAGCCTCTTACTGTTTATCTGAGCTACAAGGAACTTTACTGTTGTACAAAAGATGATATTCAGCCCAAAGATGACTCACTTTGTAAAAACAATCTTCTAAAAAAAGGAACAAACTACATCTTTAATGTAGGACCATTTAGTGAGAGGTGTTTGTCTTCTTGGAAAAGAAATGTGCAAATGCACCATTTAAAACTATTCACCAACTATTATCCCTTTTAAAACAATTCAATGGCCATTTTATTTGCTTATTCTTTCTTTAGCGAACAATGACATGCAAGCATTGCCCAATCTCTGGTAACCTCTTCAGACATGGTTTCCTTTAAACTCAGAACATCCCTTTCAGTTTTAATTATACGTTCATCACAAACTACTCCTTGGACATTTCTATTTGTATTTCAATGTCCACTTTAACTTTTAATTATGGCTTTATTGTGTTAGTGTTTTCTTTCTTTTCATCACCACACACACCTGTTGTGCAACGTTTTGTTGGAATGCGACTGATGCAACACATGTGTACCATGTTTTTTTTTACTAAATAAATCAAAAATCCCAACATATAATCATCTTGTGTAATTACAGAGCTTTTCTGAGACTGCATCACCCTAAATTCACTGTTCCATGTTTGTGTTAGAAGTTGAACACGACTCCATTCAGAGTAAAACATTATAATTGTGAGCAAAATTAGCATGTTAGCAGACCAGCACCAGGTCTTCCCATACTCCTTCAAAACTTCATTTTGGGTCGTCTCAGCTTAATTTTGCCCAGTGGGAGCTGCAAGCAGAGTGTAATTGCAATATAAATACTTTATAAATAATGTTTATTATTATAGTTATAATTTTGAGACTAGGCGGGTTTACACAAATTACATAGATGATTTTAGCGAAGCAATCTGATTGGTGTTCCAACCATTTTCACCAATTTAACCAATCAGAACAGCCCCTTTTAAGTTCCTCATGCTCAGATGCAGCTACAGCACTGATTATTCCTATAATCACAGCTTTCCCATATTATGACATGAACCCCAATTTGAGTGAAGGGAATATTGGAAGAAAACAACATCCAAACATCAGAATGAAATTAGAGGGCTGCCAGCAATCAAATGTCCAAAACACAAGCTGCAAAATATAATTCTAAAAATTAAATGTTAAAAAAGGCACACACAAAAAAAGG
Source organism: Terapon puta (assembly GCA_028564955.1). Classification (NCBI taxonomy): domain Eukaryota; kingdom Metazoa; phylum Chordata; class Actinopteri; order Centrarchiformes; family Terapontidae; genus Terapon; species Terapon puta. Next base: position 11,707,450 of record JAOXYL010000051.1, read on the forward strand.
CACCAAAAAAAAGGCACAGACGTGCACAACCCAAGAAAAGACAACAGCACCACCTACATCTGAACATGTCTGAAACTATTTGGTGAACAAACTGGAGTTTGTTGGTTCCTTCCCTCCCTCTTTGTAGCGTTTTTGGGAAAGTGAATGATCTAAACCAATTTCTTCACTCGTGTCTTCTGTAAAATGCATGCTTGGTCTTTAATTGTTAAACCAGCCTGGTGCCTTCGGGGTTGCTTTGCTTTCAAACATTTGGCAAGCATAAATGTCAGGACAATCAAATGGGCAGAGGAAGAGTGGGATGGATTGCAGAGACAAAGATAGCCCTAAGCTAAAACTGCAGCTATTAGAATTTGGCAACTAAAAATGTTTTGGAGGTGCAGATAGAATGAAGAGTCCACCATGCATAATACAGAGGTATGTAAACAAATGTTTCTCCAAAGTAAAACAAGACCTGCTCTCTGCTCGCCAGCCTATTACTGATCCCACAACTAAGAAAATTAAGTTTGTTAAGGAAGCTCAGAAAGGACATCAGATAGATCAGAAAGACAGAACACACACACCAACACATTTATTACAATTCACTGTAACCTTGTATAAAATCATCTGTGTAAAAGTATTCAGAGACTCAGTCAGCAGAGTTTTCTCTGCAGAGAAATTAGTCCCATTTACAGCATCTGTAGCTCCTTGCAAGTTTACAGAAGAGACTCATTAAAGGAATTCACACACACACACACACACAAATACAAAATTCAAATCGACCTAACCATATGAACCACACCTTCACACTCAAGAGCAATGAAGTTTTGTCCTACTGGCTTAAATTAAGTGTGTGTGTGTCACCTCTGCCTCCATTACCCTGCCACTGGGACAAGCCTATAAAAGCCTATGACCTCATGAGAAAACAGCTGGTAATCAGCAAACATAATGCATCTCTCACCCAGATATCTGCAATATGCACATCCATATGCAAGTATACTAGATGCACTCATATTATACAAAGACACATGTTCACACACAAACATGCTCTTTTTCAGCCTGAGTCACCTTTCTCTTAACTTTCCCTGTGTGCAGCCAAATTTTTCATTGTGCCGCTGTGTGCGTATGCAAGTGTCTCTGTGCGCGTGTCTGTGTGTGTGTGTTTGTGCGTGTGTGTATTTTCTGCACAACCCGTGACAAAAAAATACATGTAGCTCGTACCCAAGGCCTCACTGATAAACTGTAACAGTGAAAGACGAAGACAACGCACTCCAGCCTTCACACATATGCATACAAGGACACACACTTCCGTGGGCTTTAAGTGTGCGCAAATTCACACGCATACAAAATGTGTGTCACTCCACACTGCACTCACTGATGTCTCGCTCACACACACTGAGTCAGCGAGTGAAGTACCAGCCAGTGTAACAGATTGAGTGGTCACTGTTTTATAAGGTCTGACAGCCAAGTCAATGGGCTGTACTAGCACAAGGAGGGGTCACTGGGGCTCTGCACGCATGCATACTACCACGCACACACACACACATTTTGAGTGTTTTAAAAAAAGCATAATGTACACTCACACATTCAGCTCCCTCCTGCTGAACAGAGAGTGTGTGTGCTTAAACGATCCCAGCACTGATGAATGTACACTGGTGTACAGCTTTGAATAGGAAGTGACAGAGACAGATAGCTGGTACCGTGCGGCATAAAGAGAGCAAGAGAGTGAAACAAAATGCATTAAGAACAGTTCATGAGTGGCGGGAGAAAAATGGGAGAGAATAGTTGGATGGAGGAAGGGAGGAAGTAAAGAAAGATTGATGGGTGGATGGATCAAATGAGGACAGAGATAAGTGTTCAATGGGAGTGGAGTGAGAGGACAAAGACATATAAAAGGGTGGAAAAAGAGTGGATTAGATGGACTAATTAGGACAGCGAAGAATAGTAAAAAGCTTCAGTAATGAGAGGGACTGTCACTTTCCCTGATCTTCTTCTCGTTCGTTTGAAATCATGTGTGCAATGTTGTTACATTCCAGTTCAACGAGGACTCTTGAGGTTTTTCATGCCCTTTCTTGAATGTTTGGTCTTGGATAAACGTTGGATGAAATCATTCATCAACAAGACGTAGCAAAGTAGAAATGGCATAAAAGATGCAGATTGCGAAGAGTGGTCATTTTCCCTCCTTTCTGCCACTATGAGTGTGGGACGAAGGATTTGAAGTGACTTTAAATGACCCCGCACGCACACAATACCACGACAGCTTCCACATTTGTCTGGCAGTCAGGACTGGGCAGACCAGAAGTTGGGTGACTTAAGAAAAGAATTCTGCTTGATCTTACAAATCCTATTGTAGTCTCCATTATTGCTGATGGCAAGGTCAAAACTGTGCATACCTGAAATCAATGAGCCTTTCAGAAAAGGAAGGTAGTGGCAGTGAGATGATGTGGGAGGAGTGTTTTATTAGAATATATTAGCGCAAGAAATGCTGCTGCTGACCACTGCATCCTCCATGGCCTCATCAAATGATTATAAGTAATTATCAAAAGGCAAGTAGAGTCTCAAGATGACTCAGTAACTTTGGTTTACTCCAGCAGGTTACATAGTTCGAACACCGCTGATATACAATGGTGTATCCCTGATATTTTAATGCAAAAACTGCTGGTGCGTGTCCGGTAGGGCATTATAGAAAGTCTTTTCTCATACCCTCTCTGCACCTGTAGACTCAGCAATTCAACAATTTAACACCATCTTTTGTGCCTTTTTTCCATTCAAATCACCGTTAGATTATATTACATTTGTCTTTATTAAATTGTGACTGCCAAAATCAGCTTCTTGAGTATTTCAGTCATGTTTACATCAGTCTAATGTTAACAGAGTTTGGGAAAATATAATTCCTACAGTTAATAACTTTAAAATCAAGGAGTCAAAGTGTGTTTGAAAGTGTTGGCACAGTAAGTTCCTTGCTGAGGGCTGCTTTACACTTGTCTTCTGTAACCCTGGGAAGATTTAAGAAGGCAGTTTTGAGATGTGCTCTTACCTCCCTTTTGTTTGCATGAGTTTTTTTATGTGTGCGTCGTCATGTTTTCTGCTGGCACTGCACATTGTCTAATCTTTATCCTCTTTGCTTAAGCACAGTGATGTTTGGGATTTAACTTGCACTGACTCTTGGAAGTGTTGGAACATTACCAAGGTGATCCCACTATCTTCAGCAATTTTCAGCAAATTGTGATTAGCCTTAAGGTGTCAATACTGGCGACTGACACGGAGTGCATGTTAGTCATAAAATGCTCCTTTTAAAACACTCCCAATCATTAGACAGGGTTTTTGCTCTTGCTAGAAAAATAGATGGTCAGGTTAGTGATGAAGTCTGTGTCAATCCAAAACTGCAGAAATGAATTCATTCTGTAGTGAGCCTCATCTTTATTTGACGACCTCACTCCAGTTTTATTTCTGCAAGGACACAGGAAAAGAATCCTGACAGACGAAGGTTGGTGCTAAGCATAACAATCCTTTTTGTCTTTGACCTCAAAAGTACAGAAACAAGTAACTACAGAGAAACCTGGCTTGGATTAGTCATAGAGAGAAGGAATAAAGAAGCTCTCAAGATTTTCCCCCTGCAGATTTTCAATTAAACTGAGCCCACAACACTGCTTTGAAAACACTAAAATTCTCCCCAAATGCTATCACGCGCACACAAAAACACTCTGAGTGGCCATCAGGTTGGCACTCACACTACACTTACACTGTCTAAAAATGGAAAAATGAATTCCTCTCAAGGTTGCTGCTGCAAGATTGCTGTCACGTCATACAAATCCTGCGAGGGACAACAATATTGATAATTAACTGCACACCGCACATAAAGCCTTCCGATTAGTCCAGTCTCCCGCCTCAATGTCCCACATCCACCAGCCATAAAGCAGTGCATGCTGGGTCAGGAAATATCCTGGGGCAGTAACAGTAATGTGGTACATACTCCTCAGCTTTATTTAGGATGTGCATGACACAGCAGAGGGAACAAAACAAATCAATCATGCAATCAATGGTACCGACCTGTTAAATGGCTCTGTGTGTGTGTGTGTGTGTGTGTGTGTGTGTGTGTGTTTCAGTACAGCTTGTCAGTTTACACCAGGGTGACATTCAGAACCACAGGACTGACACAAGGGGTTTAAATGTTTCTGTAACTTTGTTGTTCTGAATGTATAATAAAGCTACAGCTATTATGAACCCAGAATCTCATTTGAAGATGTTTTTGTCTTATTTGTGTCTTAGCGTAAGAGAGGTTTCACTACACAGAAACAAAATACGGTTCTTTTCTATGCAGTACACCTTAAGTCTCTTGAGGAGTCACAGATTTTTCTGTCTTTTAAAACTGAAATTTTGATTTTTGATTGGAACAAATAGGAAGTGGAGCATCCCCAAGCAACAAACAAAGTCCACGATAGAGACCAAGCGCTCTTTATGACCAATAGGCCTACATACAATAATACTACGCAGTACTTCTATGCTCATATTTACACTGGAAAAAAAACAGCGTTGAAAACATCTGAACCTATCCTTTAGGGAACCTGCTGGGTTGCTTTACAGCACCCAAAAAATGCTTCTGGCATTGCCAAGGGGTGGAATGAGCAAAACACAGATGGAGGAGGTGGGGGGGATCACTACGTCTTAATTTTCAGGAAAGCCCAAGGGAAAACGGCGAACAGTGACAATAGGGAGGGGAAAAAAGACAAGCAGTGCTGCCATCTTTATAACGGCAACAGAGTTTATGACACATGTGGCCTTCATTTTTGAAGCGGCAGCACTAACAGTCATTGCCGTGAAATAGAGGCCGATCATATAGACTGATTCTTTTTTGTTTCTTAGGTTTTTTTTTTATTATACTCAAGGGTATCACAATCTGAAAATGAAAAGCTGTTTGAAGGTGCTACACACAGCAACTTTACAGGCACACGGTCACATTACCCTGCAGTTATTACATAACTAGATCCTACAGTACATCTCACTCTTCCCTCCTCTCATCTAAACATCACTACTGCAGCTTCTTTAACTGCAGCTCTCTTCTTCCCTTTTCTTTCATTTCTTTCCTGTCTTGCGGGGATTGGAGTTAATCTGGTGCCAAGATTTCCTGTAATCTGATCGAATTCCCTTTCAGACTCAAAACACGCACAACTCTCATCCGATTCTTTGCAGATACAACCACAGAATAACACAAACGCACGCACGCGCTCACAAACAGATCAGCTCCATTTCAGCAGTGCCACCTCTCTAATCCTTTTGCTGCAGGGGGATGCCAAAGCAGCGGTGCTCACCCACCCGGGCACACAATGTACACAACTCAGAAAAAACACACACACATACAGAGTACTGCACACATATCACAAACGCGCCTAAAGGCACACAAAACTCATGATCATAAAAGGAACACAATCATGCGGACGCCCACGTGCACGGTCCCATATGCACCCACACGTTCATATTCATCCAAACTGTAATGGAAAGAAGCTTGACCGGAATCCCTCCATCCATTTACCAATTCATGTATTCATCCCTTCATTCCACCGCTTCTCCAGGCTTTAGGTCCATCACTTATTTCTTTCAGCTTCAATCATGCCTGTCCATACTCTCACGTCTACCCTCTATAATTAAGATTCACATCATCCTTCCTCCCTCTCTATATTCTGTTCTCCACTCTTGCAGCTTCATTTCTATTCAACAATTTGCTGGACATGAAGGAGGACAACATATTTGCTCATCAAATTTGTAATAGGGAAACAAACATGCTTCAGAAAAAGTATGAGGGACACCAAGGCTTTCACAAATCTGAATGGGAGGAATAAAAAAAACAATAAATTGACACTTATTACTATTCTCATGGGAGAGGTTTTAGTCAAGAGGGTCCCATAATTGGAAATTTTACTTATTGCGTCGTTAATTCCGGTGGAGTATTGAGACGGGATAAGACTCCCTCCTGAATTGATGCCCAAATTACCCCATGTGTGAGTGTTTGCTAAGAGTGGTCATTAGTAATACCTAATGCACACTTACCAGGTTCTCAATTTGGGACCAGAACACCCAGGCTTTACTAAAGTGTGTTTGCAGCTGCTGCCTTGTGTGATATCTAAATTCTGGGGATCTTTGCTCTTCTCCAAGCTGGTTAAGCTGTCAAAAACTGTCTAAACAACAACACACATACTAATGAAGAGCAGAGGAGAGCATGCCAAAAATAAGAGAACATTTATAATTTGACTGACTCGCTGGAAAAAGTCTGACTCTTCTGACAATCTAACAACTTATATGACATGCTCAAGATCTTCAAGTTACTTATTCTGACAAAATGGTGCTTTAGTTGACCTCCGCAGGGTTTCATTATGTTCTTTATCGACTCAAAGGTTAGATGTCAGGATCAGCAACTAACACGGATGGAAACAGAGTTATTCTCAAGGACAGTTGCACAGCTTGGTTGAACACCAACACGAAGGGTCAGACTGACTGAGAGCGTTGCATACTGTAATGCCAACCACGTTCTGTAAACCTGTGCACAGATATCAACTCTAACCAGACTACTCATAAAAAAGGTGAAAACCTATATTCTAACAAATAAACAACTTCTTACTAAAGACTTATTGCTTTCTCCTGCACCCTCCGTCTTTTCACTGCTCTCTGATCCTTCCCTTTGCTACGCTCCCCTCATCTTGTTTTGCCCACTCCCGTCTCCAATATGTGGCAGTTCCTTTGCTCCACTTTTAGCACTTTTCACTTCATCTCCCTTTATGTTTGTCAAGTGTTCAGAATATACAAGTCTTTTGTACTCAAATGTAGAAATGTGGGGCTAAATGGCTGAAGGATCACAGATCGACAGATGGCTGAATCAGGAGGCCAGAGAGCAAGCAGAGACAAAGTAAGGGAAACTAAATGGGACAAAAGATTGAGAGAAAGAAATTAGCTAAACCTAGGGATGATCAAGAAGCAAAATCAAAGCACCTGTGGAAAGCGAAAGAGCCCAACAGGGTGTTAGCAGCAAACCTGGGGATGAATGAAGACTGAAAACATGTGATGTAAGAGTGATGAAAGGCAGGCCTAGAAGCAGCAGCAGCAGAGTTGAATGGTTCAAAGCTGCACACACACTGTACATGATCAACACATCTCATGTCACTAAACTGCAGACAAAGATGAAAGTGTGGAGCAACAATATCCCTGGTCAGATGTGGAAATTTGACTTCACGTGTGTGTAATGTCAAAGTAATGTCATTCGGATATAGAAGTGACCCTTACACGCACTTGTGTCAGGGCTTTATTTATGATGGGACTGTTACAGCTCCAGTGGTATTTGGCACCTAGTGTGCGAGGATGCATCAGTGATTGATTTTAAGCCTATTCTGCCATTTAAGCCTTAATTAATAACGTCATTCCCCCAACCCCCCACGTGGTGTTCATTTATTTATTTCAGTCTGCTGCCTGCGTATTAAAGCATGAGAGTGCACAAGAACAGAATGTCAAGACTGTGAAAGTGTTACAGAAAGGTCACAGGCTGACCCTATATTTATGCAGACTTTCAGTTAAAGTGGCTGGGTGCTTATTCATACATGGAACCAGCATGTAACAAGGTGTATGTCTGCTTAAAATAGACTACTCGAGGATTGGTAGCAGCTATACTGTTATTCATTTGAACACACAGCTGTGAACTATGTGAGACAAAGTTGTTCTAAGCTAATCAGTGCACTTTCAGGATTGCTGGTTTAGATCATCAAAATAAACATCAGCGTCCGACAAAGTATATATGGCCATTAAAATGAATTTTAGATACACTAATGGAGATTTGCAAGACACAATGCTGTGTGCTCCATCTGCATCATTTTGAGCTTTAAATTACCCATTCTTTAGCTAGAGACCGTTTCAATGAGATTTCAAAGTAATGACACATCAACAATAATGTGGACGCACACAGAAAAAAGAAAAAGAAAAAAAAAAAATCGACCTGTCGATTTTTCCCTCACATTATGGATCCGAATGGAAGCTGCAAGGCCATCAGCCTGCAGTGTAATGGGAGTTGTACATAGTCTGGAAGCAATGCAGCCATAAAGGGCACACACAGAAGCCAGAAAGACCGAGAGGGAGAGAAAGAGGTAAGGCAATACAGACAGATTTTAAATCAATACAGCCACAGAAGACACCTAACAGGAATTTACAGTCCACGTGTGGGCATGCAGCATTGTGGGCTCATAAAATCTGATGTTTTCTATCAATTAATTTAAAAAAAGACATCAAAGTGCAAAGTGCAGCCATAACTTTAGATGTACTGAAGGGACTGAGACCGAAAGGAAGACTCTTCCCAAAATAACGCTGCACGGTTCAAAGAAAGTTTCTGCGGGCTGATTCGCTGTCAGCAAGGCAGCCCAAACTGTCACATTTTATGACACCATAAAATAAACCACTATACAGTGACAGAGTGTGTGTAAGTGTGGTCGCGCTTTCACATCTTATGCCACATATTGTTTTATTTTCTCTGCTTTTCCTTTACCTCTTTGGCCCTGTAACCTTTACCTGTCCACCTGCTCTTCCCATCTCTTTTACCTTCAAGTATCTGCTCTGTTTCTTGCAGAAAATCTCGTCTTCAACTTTGACCTTTTCTGAAATGTCACTGACAGCTGATTTCCACCTGTGAAAAGGTTTCATATCCCTGCAACCAAGCCAAAAATAAACAAACATATCTTTCTTAATGCTCGGATATATTGTTTTTTTTTTGTTTGTTTTTTTAATGATGCCATAATATTTTTTTTTGCATGGATTTTGTTTGAAATTACTTAAGGGACCAAAAAGTCAAGGTCTACGCAAATCAAAGAAGAACAACAAAAAAAACACAATGTGTTTTACAGTTCAAAACTTCTAACAATCATCTACTGTCCATCTTTAATCCCCACCTTCTTGCTCGTCTCCCTCAGACTTGTACGATATGAGACCATAATGTTTTACAAGTGTATTCTCTCCATCTCTGCCTGCCTCCCTCAATCTACTCCTTTTCCCACTTCCCTCAATCTACCACCTCTCCATGTCTAAATGAGTGGTGCTTTCAGGCTGGTAGAATGACCTTTTTATACCCAAGGTAAAGTGCTGCTGCGGCTGCCCCACAGTGTAAGGTTACCTATAAATGCTTTACAGTAATCTGATTACCAAACTCTTTTACACCGCAAGCACCCTAAACACCACACACATGGTAAAAGGATTGCACAGTTTTTAGTAAACTAAACCTCTGAAAAGCACCGTGTAGCTTTTGAAATTATACTCTTTCAACTGAAAAGCTAAATTCATGAGCACTGAAACATAACTTGGTTTTATTATATCTGCCATGACAAATGGCTGATGGTGACTAAATTTAGCAAACATGAAATGATACTGCCACTTTTTGCCACAGGACATGACTGCATTTCATCATAACTGGATGCAGTAACAAGTCACATTATATAACCTGCAACTTTTTGAATCCCTAGTTGAAACCTGATCAAAAGAGACTAAATTCAAAGATGTCTGCTAGCCTTTGAGCTTTGGAGCTGGCTATCAGAACTAAATGTGACCCCTGTTGAGCTACATTTAAATGTGCTAGCTAGCACAGTATCCTGGGGTGTCTTTAAACAAAAATAACATTATGGAGCCATGATTTTCACAGTGGGTCGGTGAATCTCGCTCACACACTTAAGGAAGCATCTGCATATGATTAATATTTCATCATCACACTGTTCAACTGATCAGAGTGTGGTCTCTTCAGGCCTGATAAATGTTAACGGCACAATGCGGTTTGCCAAGAACCAGAAAATGTAAACATACATTTGTTTTTTCCACAGGTTACATTGAAAAACAAATCTGTCTTCCTGAAAAAACACATCATTAAGGGTCAGCTCGTCCTGCACTAGAACACATCCTAGCCACCTATGTTATCACATCACACACTTTTAAGAAATATGTTTTGTCGCTCTGATTGCCACATAAAATATCCTACAGAACACAGCAAACAAGTACAGCTGCCACTTCATTGTCTCTTTGCATCTTTCACACTGGGGGACAATGAGGCTGTTAAAATTAAGGTTGTGATTGCTCTAACATCTAATCAAAATCTGTGGAAAATTACATTTGACAATAATCATGCCCAATTATGCTTTTCCAAATGCTGATTTTGTCAAACAGAAGGAAAAAAAAACACAGACTTGCTGAAAAGTTGAAATTTTATCCCATAAAGTGATGAGTGTGTGGTGAATTCAAATAATCACACGCGCTGCCGGTCAAAATGTCAAGACTGTCTTATTCTGAAAGATTCCCATTACCCCTTCATCTGACTGCACCCACTTTTTTTAAATCCCTCTTTTCACATCTTACTTACACCCCGCTACATTTGAAGGCGTCCCCATTCTCCACCGCTCCTCCCTGATCTCATATCCGTCTTTTCGCCTCGTTTACCCCTTCCTATTCTCTGCTCATCCCTCTTCCCAAATCTTTCTTAATATAAGGGCATTACTCCTCATTTTTGGGTAAGTCAGCCAGTCATGCCTTCCTCTTCTCTTTGCCTTTGCTTTTATTCCTCTCGCTCTGTCCCCTCCATCTCTTGTTCTGCCCTCATTCGCCCTTCGCTCTGTCAGCAGTTAATGGAAGCATAATGAGCTTGTTGTCTATGAAATGATGAGGAGGAGTGCCTAATGATCAAAGAGCACCACACCACACACACAGCTGGACAAACGCGGACACATGCATGCGTCTGCACAAATATAAGCCTTGACAACACGCTGTCGTAAACAAAGATTAATGTTTGCATGTCAACAGAGGTGAGTCTACTGAGTCACGGACAAAGACGTAAACTGTTATATACAGATACACTATAAGCAACTTAAACCCAAAATCAGGCCAAATGCTTTTTTTTCTCCTCATATGCTCTTGCAATGGCTCCCTCACTCCTCGTATAGCACCCCCCCACCACCTCTATCTTACTCCTTCCTCCATCACTCCCCCGCCCTCCATTTTCTCCCTCTTTCACTCCCTCGTTCTCACTCCTTCCAAAAAGGTAGTCAGGGCAGAAATGGGTTTTCTCCTTCATAAGACTGCAGTTGTGTGCATGTGTCCGCATACTGCTTGCTGTGCATGTCAGACTAAGATTTGGCAGTAGCCTGTGAGACGACACCCACACTGCAGCATTTGACACAGCCGGAGGGGGGTGGAGGGGGGAGGGGGGTTAAAAGAGAGGGAGCGAGGGTGGGGGAAAGAGAGAGAGAGAGAGAGATGATTTTGTGTTTGTGTCTAATTATGCGTGTGATGTGTGCGCCTTGTGTCAAGCTATTTTCATATGTGAATGTGTATGTTCTGTTTTCTGTCACTGCAAATTTATGTCAAGGTAATGTATATTGTATGTGTAAAGTATGCATGTGTTCATTTGCATTTCAGCCCCACACTGAACACATGTTGTTTGCCTATAAGCAAACTCATAAATATATAAACAAACATACATCCATGTCCATAGTCTTTGTTATAATAGACGTATGAAAATGTACGTATAATGTTATTGTCTGCATTATTGCTTGTGTAAAATACACACCAGCTTACGCTCAGATCAAACACACACTCAGGTAAACAAAATAATTCTCTAACACTTAAAAATGAGTGAATATATAAATATATAGATATTGATATACACATACAAAAGTTCCACTGAGCTACTTTAAAATAATTTTTAAAAATAACTGTCAGCATTTCATTACAATTTGCTTAGTTTAAATAACAATAATGTCATAATGGTTCCATTTAAATTCTATAACAGTTAAAAATGTTCATTTAAAAAAATTAAATCCTTTTCAGTGTTTACATCCACTTTACCCCCCACAATACAACTTTTACACTATGAATCTTCAGCAAGAAAAAACAATTCACCATAAAACACATACTCCCACCCAGATGCCGTATAGAACACATTAACAGGCGTAATATAGTGCGCTAATTGCTTATCCACACTCAATTTCATTTATAATTTAAATAGCTTGCTCCAGAAAAATGCACCAAAGCTTCGACTGTGCACTAAAAAAAAAAAAACAGGAAGGACAGAGCAGAGAAAAGAAGAAGGAGTGGATGATTAGATGAAGATGAAGCACTGATGAGTATTGTGTGTGCACAGACAGTATAACGGTCAGACAGACAGAAGTGGGCAGAGAGGGCACAAAAGGAGAAAGGAGCTAAGGAACAGGGACAAGGAGAGGGATGTGAAGAGATAGAGGAAGGTGAAGTAAGCTGACTGACAATTCTTAGCCCATGTGCATAATTAGGGAGCTATACTAAACAGTGAAAACTGCTGATGCAAGTTAGTCTGTTAGTGCATGCTTTTGTGTGTGTGTCCACTCAAGTTTCATTAACAGCTCTTGCTCTCTCATACAAGTTAAAGTGAGAGGCGAGGGATGAGAGAGCAGGCTCCCTTCAATGCAATACAAGCATTGCAATTTTCAGTTTCATTCTGCATCCATAGCTGCGACCAAAATGGTCAATACGGCTGACAGAATATTCACTCAGTGCTCACGCTTTGTGTGCGAGAGAATGGGGAGAAAGTGCTCCTGTGTACCACTTATTCAGTCAAAAGACTTTAAAAACTTTTCCTGTCTTTCCAATTTAATTTCCCCATAGGCAAATTTTCTTTCTTCTATCTCTCCTCATCAGAGAGATTCCACTTTTTACTGCATGAAGCAGCACATTATGACTAAAATTCTTCTGCCCGCATTAGAAGATTTGTTTGAAAAAATGTGCTCCTCCTTTCTTCTTTCAGTCCTCAGAGGCCAGCGCTGGCAGTATAGTACAGTAGACCCATTTAGACATACCGTACATCATTAGGATGCTAAGTAAGGAATAATGTAGTGCAAGCTCGTCAGTGTTGCAAAACGAGGCCTGACGGGGCATCAACACCCCAACGTGATGCTGATTATTCCATTACAAGCTAAACCGTAATTTTCAAGCTTCTGCCAAAAAGTAGCCCAGCAAGCCCCTCGTATTTGGGGACTAATGTCATTTTGGCAGAAGTGGTCACTCTTTAATCCAATTAGAAATGAACAAAATGGAGTGGACTTCCTGTCTGCATAGTTTAATGTCAAACTGTGGGTCCCTGGGTTCAAAAAACATACTTCTTCAGCAGACAAAATCTGATATTCAGTAATATAATGTAGCTTAAGCTCCCTGTGCTTTATCCATCATTAACAAAAACGTATAGACTGCGACCATAAAAAATTCATAAATTCATAAAAAAATTGTGTGGCTACCATCTCTGGCAAAGATATTCCACTAGAACAGTAAAAAGAAAAACTAATCCACCAAAAGCTACACCAGCAGTACAAAGTTGTGCTCCTTTAATGTGTTTTAATAAAGAATTGGAACATTTTTGTTGCCAGTTTTTGTCTGCAATCAACACCTTTTTGCCAGCAGGTGTTATGAGTTAATTGGTATTCAGCACACTCAGCTTGGTTGCGAAGTGATGTGGTAAGCTTTCACTTTCATTCCATTTATCGAAAGTGCATTTGAGTACAAACCAAGCAGCTTCTGGGATGGCTCCCGTGCTTTGTTTAGCCTTGTTCCTGTTTTTGTTTTGTTTTGTCTGTTGCTGTCTGCAGGGGCCTGCAGCGGTGCCATGAGTCACACCTGGGCTCAGCGTACCCGATGTAAAAGGCCAGAGTAGCAGCCGGTCCAGGTGAGTTCTCCCCTCAAAGACTTCTAGGTTTTTCAGTCATTTTCTTTTACAACCCACATGCGGCACATCCTCAGTCATCTAGTCCCTTTCTTACTCAGGTTTCATATTTGACCCACTTTACATTTATTCTGAGCCATTATTGTAAATAAACATATATTAGCAGTTGTGTTAAATCTACCTGTGCATCTCCCATTGTAGTCTCCAGTCTAAAGATAAACTCTGCCTGTGTTGTGTGGCAGCTATCAGGTGGGATGGGTAAGGCTGTCAACAAACTAAATGGACAGCAGTGAATTATACAGCTTTTTATGAAACACCTTGCACTCACAGCCTCTCTGTAAGGAGATATAAACAATGTTTGCAGAGTGAATCCCATCCTTTCACTCCAACTGGCCGAAACTGGCTATTTTATTGAGTGCCTTAACTACAGCCCTTATCTGTCATCATTTACTGTTTTCCGTGATAAGACATGTCAAAAAAACATCAAAATGTTTTCTGTGAAAAGAACTATAAGTGAGGTACAGACCTAAAATAAAGCATGTTACCTCCCCAGTTTGAAGTACTTAGAGTGCTTAGGGATGAGTGCTGTAAACGGAGACAAAATAAACTAACTTTTTACCACAATCATTTGACCCATGATTGCCGGTAGAGCCATTCTAGCTTTCAACTTCCATTCACAATGTTATTTTAAAGGCAATTTAGACAATGTTATCCAAATCATTTGAACTGTTGTTTGGAACCAGACGTGTTTTGGTTGCTTAGGTGGTGTTATTGTTGATGCGATGTCCTAATGGCTGTTTTTGATCTCACTCACATAAATTAACTGCATCTGTTAAAATTATTTTTCTGCAATGAAAGGTTTCAAAATAAAACATTTCTTTTCTACAACCTTAGAGTTGCTTCATTTTGCAGTTCAACTACAGATCCGGCATCTGTAACAGCAACTGCTGTGACCATTTATTATTCATAGGCATGTATTTTTCACTATTCTTTAGCGTTATTATTGCACATTGCCTGCTGCTCTCTCCTACCATTTTCTGCTCCACCCTCCACTCCATCCTTCCACCTTTCCCTTGGCTCTAATTTCAGAAAGCACAGTTGGCTTGAGTTTCCCCCCCAGCTGGCGGAAACAATCAATACCTCCCTGCTTTTGTCTTTCTCCTCACTTCCTCTTGTCTCAGTCGCTGCATCCTCTGACCAGCTCACTTGGTTTCTGTATACTCTCTTCGTTTCCAGCAGATTTGCCATCTCCCCTTTCCTTCCCTGTCCCCCCTCCTGCCTCCATCTTTTACCTTCTGTTTTATGCCTTACTGTCTGTTGCTTTCTCACAATCCATCCAGACGTCCAACCCGCCACCTTTCCCCAACCTCCCCTCGAGACAGTCTCACATCGCTGCCTTTCTGGTCTACGGGATTCTATTCCCAAAAAGCCTTATATGCTCATCTGAAATTCAAACACACACACTCCTATATACACACACTCACTGCCTTCATAATCAGCAATAGGAAAAGCGGCATCCATTCCAATATCACACTTACTTTCTGGGCTTGAATTTACAAAAACATGCAGTATACAGAGGCATGAGGACTCTGCAGGCATGAGGATACAAGCCACAGATGCTCAAAATAGCTTGCATCCAATCACAAGTGCCAATGTCACCCCGACATCTAAGACTTCAGCACCGCTTTATGCATCCTACGTTACACACACCACAGCAGAATCTGTCGTTGCTCTCTGCAGATACAATGGACACACATACTGATGCTGACCAAACAGAAGGAAATGGAAAAGGGAAGAATGAAAAAAGGAGAAAGTGGGGAAAAGGAAGATTAAAAAACTTGGAGTTAGGACTGTCATCATACACACACATTATTTTTGTTTTCATCTGTCAGTGTTGTTGCAATCTGCTTCCTTCAGACCACTTGTCAATCAATTTGTGTGGGCAATGCTGTGACATTGTCTTTCTATGTAAAACAAAAAAAAGCGCTTCCAGACATGGTGATTACAGCTGCCTTCATGACTGGTTATAGATTGAATGACTGCATTACGACAACAGAGAGGAATAAAATAGATGCATTCAATGTGTAAATTATACGGCTAAATATTACCATTGATCATGTGAATCTTACAGCCAACACTGCAACAACATAAAAGCAGATTTTTTTATTCCACATGCACAAAGCTAATATGTATTTTTAGACTCCAGATAATGTGTTTACATTGATGATGAAAGGACGTGCCGCCCTGGTTGTGTCATTAATAGGTAACCAGCATGTACAAATAATATTCAGTGCTGATTAAATGGCCCTCAGCCTGGAGGTTGAGATCCTGACCCAAGAGCAACATGGATGAAAAATATACAACAAACTTTATTTTTTCAATGTTTTTTATTAGCTTAGTTAGTAAGAAAGACATTTGCAGCTTTTCCCTCATGTAAAAACAGTTGCAGACTGAAACATCAGTCTTTGGTTAAAATGCCTGGAACTGCATTACATATGACTCAACATTTTTCAACTTTTTCAAAGGGTCATAATTAACATTTCTTTGCTTTAAAAAGGTGTAAAGCAAAACAGGATGGTAACCAGTGCCCTACTGCAAGCATTCAGAGAATCAAATCTTGGAATTTTAATCATTCATTGGCTCATTATCAAGATCAGAGTAGTAGGGTGTGTTTTGATAGAATAGGATTTTAAATTTTTCAACAAAGAGACAAATAGACTCTTGTATACTTGACTTTCCTACATCAATTCTAACTAAAATAATTCAGGAGACTGAATGAATGAAAGCAAATGTTTTTAGTAGAGGAGAGGAGAGGGACACTGTAAAGAAGAACCACAGAAGGTGGCTGACAGATGAAGACACCAAAAAGACGTCAAGATAAATGGAGGGAATCATGAAAGGCAAAACATAAATAAGTTAATTAGAGAAAAGAAACAAGAAGAAAACTGACTAATGCACAAACTCACTGGGGAAATTTTTTTTCGTCTACTCCATTTCCAAATGCTGGTTTTCCTAATGGAATATTAAAATATGCTTTCAGGGCAAAAAGTGCTGGTAGTTTTAAAGTCAAAACGAGACCAAACACACAGACACACAAGCAAGACGTTTATGGCTCTGTAAGTAGTAATAATGTTTACAGTACACTGACCACCTCCAGGGACCAAGTGTCAGTCTGAGTTTATGAGCCCCCCATTGTACGTGAGTGTAGGTGTGTGTGTGTGTGTGTGTG
>JAOXYL010000051.1:11724447-11738329 GCA_028564955.1 Terapon puta
GTGTGTGTGTGTGTGTGTGTGCGCGCGCGCCTCTACTCATCTGAGCGAGAGCGTGTCATTCTCTTCACTCACCGTCACCATGGTGATTGACAGCAGAACAAATTCCACGTTTAACACCCTTGGTGGATTGACAGACGTGTGTGTATGTGTACACACAAACAGGGCTTACAGAAACACAGAGAGCATACGGCCTGAAACCGCACACCAGTCGGTAGCAAAGACAGACACACTTGAAAGAGTATTTGATGTCTCACACAAACAAACACACAGCAGGTGCTATTATCTAATTAAAGGTGATGTCAGGCCGCAGACACTTCCACACTGTCACTGAAACTCTAAACATTTAAGACAAAATAGGCTTGAGAAAGGGACTCTGTCTCTTTCTACCACAAAAATTTTCATCATACAGACTTTTAAAATAATATTTTCTTTCTATTTCTAATGTTGCATTGTCACGAGAAGACCGTTTACCTCTAAAATACACAAGGATGCATGTGTAAAATGCTTCATGTAAACATTATCATGCTGTTAAAATTATAGTTATTGATCTGATTCCACAATGATTTCTCATTAGGGGGTATATAGACACAGTCCCACATAGGAAAAGGAAATTAGAAAGAAAATAAATCCATGTTGACACCTGTTGCCATGTAGTTGTATGCACAAAACAAACAATATGAAAAATATTAAAAATACTTTTTTAATTAAAATGTAGCAAAAACATGAAGGTAGAAATTATTTCAGCAAACTTAGCAAGACCAGTTACTTGTAGAGAATAATCAATACAGTAGTTTACAGAGCATCTGTGGCTTGCCCTGT
This sequence comes from Terapon puta, assembly GCA_028564955.1. Taxonomy (NCBI): domain Eukaryota; kingdom Metazoa; phylum Chordata; class Actinopteri; order Centrarchiformes; family Terapontidae; genus Terapon; species Terapon puta. The sequence continues at coordinate 11,725,267 of JAOXYL010000051.1, forward strand.
TTTGGTCAGGACTAGGAGGAAAAAAAAAACACATTCTGTATAAAAACTCAATCATCTAACCTATAAACTTGTAATCACTGAAGTGTCTCCTTTTAGAGGTGGGCAGTTTACCAAGCACACCTACTGTAAATTTACTTTAATCAAGAGTATTTTAGACACATTCCTTTATGACCATGAACATGTTTTCATTTCAAGCAAATCCCACATCCATTATGCTGCCGGTGGAAATGTCCACTAAAGCTCCAATCATGTATGGTTCTTGGCTGAAAATCATTCCAAACAAATTCACAGTTTCAAGTCTGATTTCTTAAAACAGCAAGGCACTGTAGTTTTTAGCAAACTAAATATTTGTGACCCCTTTTGAAAGAATAAAGCAGCTTTGGAATGAGCCGTGGAGATAAAAAGTACAAACTATAGCAAAGGGGTGATTTTCATTACTTCATGTATACACAAATACTACAAATGGATGAGGTCAGTTTGCATGCATGTGAACACACACACACACACTTGTAAACCATTTGTGCCATGGCACTTATCAGCACTCAACAAAATCATTGTGTACACTATGTCTGTGTATGAGTTGTCTGCATATTTGTGCATCTGAGTAGCAGTTTTCTCAGGGGACAGTGGGAAAACTAGCACCAGACAAGCAAAATACTCAACACAAACAAAAAATTAGTTCTCTAAAAACACAAAAAAATTGTGCCTCCATTCAAATCTTCAGGAGCACAGAGATTTCAAATCTTTCTCTCTCAATCTCACTTTTTTTTTAAAAAAAAAAAAACTGCCGCAAATTTTAATTTTCTACCCTCTTCTTCTCCTCTCGCTTCATGAGAGCGAAAAAAAAAAAGAAGAGTTGTTTTCTGGCCCAGTTTCAATGTTTCTGCTCATTTCTGCCAAAAAAGAAAACCTCACCTCTCTCCTCAACACCCCCACCCCAAAAAAAGGAGAAAAAATAAACCGAACAAGACTGAGTGGGTGAGACTGCGTCATGGACAGTGTAAATGCAACAAAGTCTCAATTGTCAACAATTCTCACCCACACAAGTGCCAGAATTGATTCCTAATTACAGCTGCACAAAGTATCTGACAGTGATTCTGCCTCATTCTTGTCTTAAGGTTAAACCGATAAATACGCCATGAAACAAAAATGGCAGATTGTGAGGGCCTTGCTGACATTTAAGTCACCTACAAACACGCCCCTTCTTGTCTTTCCTCTCACACACTCCAAGACAAATGTTGAGCTAATTAGACTGATAGACTGCTTAGTTGCCCACAGACATCTAAGGTGAGCTAACATGCATACTAAAGCACTAATACCAACAGGCACACATCACTGACTAACAACCATTCAAAAGACCAGGAAGTGTGACTCCTATTTTCATGCGTCATTCAGTGTTAAATCTCCAGTGTGGCTTTGAGCAGGCTGAAACTGAAGAATCAGTTGACATTAAAAGAACAAAATTCATTACAGCAGCTCAAAAAGCTTAATCATTTTGGATCGCAGACTCACGTTTTCCCTTTTGCTTACACTCCTTCACAGCAGCTCTCACTGCCAAATCCCAATCATGATATAGAGCCTTGAAAAGAGAACGGAAACTTGCTGCCAACTGCATCAGACAGCTCCAAGATCTTAAGGAAAAAGTGCGAAAAAGTCCATAGAGTGGGAGAGACAGTGCAACTCAGTCCGAAATAAAAATGTATATAAAATGGAAAACAGCAGGGTCAGCTGTATCACCAAACATAAAAACTCCTTTTGACACAGCAGAGGAAACCCTAAACTTAAAAGACATCGTCACGCTCCTATAGATACAGAAAAAAGTAAATCTAGAACTTCTATAGCCGCCTTTGTTTGATCTGGACCAAAATAGGACTTCTGCATAATCTGCTGCCATTGTACTGCAAGTCTTATTACACAAGGGTGAAGATATATCAGAAACTGACCCAAATGCTATGTTATAGCCCTTTATATTTAACACACACAAAATAAACAATAAAAGCCATGAAACCAAAAAGATCGTACTGAGAGCATGTTCAAACATTGGGGCGAGAAACAAAAAACAACAAGCAACACAGACAAAAATGTCAAAAACCCATGAACACAGCTGGAAGACAGGTTGTGATAACAGCTGTAACTGCTGCTTTCATTGGTCAATTAAGTTTGACAGGTTTCCAGAAAACGTATCCTTTCTTCTGAAAGCAGCAACGAAAGGACACACTGTTTTCGCCATCCAGCAGCCCAGCTAAGAGGAACGTTAACTAATCAAAGGCAACCAATACACCACTTTCACTTGTTATTGACCAAGCCATCAAGAGAGTCAGTGCAACTTTGACGTCAGACATTAAATTCTTAGTACATATTATTTGTACACGTTATCTTAAGCCCTTTGTGCACATATGTTGCTTGCCTCATAGACTGCATTTTCAAGAAGGAGGTATTTATGCTTAAATGTAGGTATCCAACCTCACTTCCTGTCTTAAAAAAATAATGCTCACCAAGCAAAACAATGGGGGGGTAGCACTGTTACCTGCAGTTCTATCTAATCCAGACTGGTGTTTTCAAGCCCCGTCAACCCGCTGCAGATGTAACACAACTGCTGCACAGCAACGCAGATATCAGAGGTATCAAAAAGACTGAAATTATCACATGGATGAATGAGCAAGCAATGAAGCGGCCAATCAGTGGCCCAATCACTGTGATTATGAAAACCCCACACTGCTATAGTGAGACGCATCATTAATAAAACTAATCAGGACCGGCTGAGATATTTGCATGTGTTGGCTAAATGAAATGTCAGCCATAGTCCTTCCCTTGAAACCGCAGCGACAGCAAGGCAAAGACACGGTAGCCTGACAATCTGAGGGCTGAGAAGAGAGAGCGAGAAAAACATTTACAAACGAGTACACAAAATCAGCAGCAGATAATACATAACAGCATAGCAAGCCATTTGACAACATCTCTGATTTTCTTGTGAGCTCTGGCTTGATAGCCACTCTAAACTCAAACCATCTTCGCCATGAGCTGAAGTAACTTCCTGCAGCCGTCAGTGTTGCCAGGCAACTTTGTTCTCTGGGACATTCTTTCAGGAAATTCTGTGGCCCGCAGAGAGTTCAAAGACGGCGATGCTTTCTGAAAGACTCAGATGGAGGCTGCTGATAATGGAAGACGGGCGATGCACACCGACGGCGAGATGAAGGGGGACAGTGAGCCACTGCTATAGAGCCACCATTAAGAACAGATAAGAGCCAGGAAACAGCAGGTGTGTGCGGGGGAGGGGTGGTGGGGGTAAAAAAATGTGTATATGCGTGAGTGTATAAGCAACACCAGCAGTGAGGACAATATATCGGCCGGTATCTCTATTTGCACTGAATATCTTCCCATGTGTATACCAAGTATGTTTGAGAGTGGAGGACTCGCTGTGGTGTTGTCCGATGTGTGGGTGGAAAAAAGGAAGGAATGACAGCACATGTACACATACAGTCCATGTACACAGATGTGTGTGCAGTTTAAGGTCTGGAACACCATGCAATTACAATTTAATGAGCTGAGGATTGAAGACATTAAGGTGTCTGAGCACCTTCCTTCCACCTACTGACAAAGTCGGAGTCTGTATGTCTCCACAATAAAAGTAAAATGGGATAAACTGTCCACTTGAGACAAACATGTACCTTTAATGTTTGTGTACTGGCGATAAGTGGTTATATGGCAGCAGATGTGTTGCACAAATGCATCATCTCCATCATCTTCTATACTATAAGGACCACAGAGCATATTAAAAATAAATGGCACGCATACATACACACAGGCTGTGACAAACACACAAGCATTAATAATACCCAACTAAGTACCAAAGTTCAGCCTCAGCGTTGCTCGGGGGAGCAGGTTTCCAATACCTGCAGTGAGAGCTGAGCTCAACTCTGAAGTGGAAGTCTTCACTGTGGGGACTGACACAATGTGAAATGCAATCACAACACATAGCAGGGAAATGCAACGACAGGAGGGAGAGGGGGAGAGGAGGACAGGGGCGTCTGGGAGAGACGTGGAAGATGAGGCCAAGAGAGAAAGTGAGACCCCTGGTGATAATCTGCAAATGCTGCAGGTTTTATCCTTCAGCTGTGTGTGACTTCTTATACACATCTGTTTTACAATACATGCAAGGACTGCTTTGCTCTGTCTCATGGTGTAATCTTGATACTTTTACATTTTTGAAAAATCAACACAGTTTCGAGCCTTTACTGTTTTACTGCCTAGAGGGTGTGGTAAAAGGAATTTTTGTTTCATAAATCCTGAAACTCTAGAAATCTATTATCTGGATTTTTATTATATAATAAACTGATAACGATAAGTGGAATGAACTTCTCATTTCTACCCTAAGTAAGGATTAAAGAAATGACATACAGTGTGTGTTCATTACTGAGCTTTATAGGGGCTGGTAGGTGAGTACGACATGTTGAGTAAAAAATGGAAATGAGCTCACATTCAAGGTTTGGAAAGAGGAGAAAATTTCCCTCCTGCATGCAACAACAACAGCAAGTGTTCTCATGCAGACAGCACGTCGCAGTCGTGTCTATGTGATGGAGCTGAAAAGCGTCCTTGTGCCGAGTCAATCGATGCACTCTCAAGAATAGTAAACTGGCGTGAGTGTGCATGAATGCATGCTGTACTCTTGTTGGTAGAACTCATCCACACCCTGACATTTAAGGAGCGACATCACTCTTGTTTCAAAAGATAATGTACAGAGAAAAATCTTGGACAACAGCTTGTCACCACTGCAGCTCTTAACACACACAAGGAGACATGGATCGTCACTTTGAGCAGACAAGCTGGGTGATTTTATTCTAGTACAGGAAAAAAAATCTGGAGCAAGGTCATAACATGAGTCTTGTAAGTTTCTATCCTTCTCACATAAACATTTCTCCATCACCAAGGTCATTTCTTTAGCAAATCACCTTGTCTCCATCCCTTTACTTCTATCCATTTCACAACTGGGCCATTACCTGAAAAGGCCATTACTTGAAATCTCCTCTGAGAGATGAGGCTTGACTGTTAAGTGATGCTGTCATAGTTGAGCCAACTTTTCAGCAATACTAAAGCCAGACAACTGTGATATAAATTACTTTAAAAGGTTTAATGCAAGTGAGCTTTTGCTTTGCAGAGACTGGTTTTCCTTCTTTTCTCTATCCTAATCATCATGCACAACTGGTGACAATAATTGTAGAGAGATGCACTCAAAAACTATTCACACATTCAATTCCAGGATTGCATTCACTCTAGACACTGCTGAAATCTATTTCCACTCATTTTCAAACTGAGTTTTCATTTGCACACTTTGGCAAAACACTAATGTCCCCCTCATTTGAATCACAGGTAGATAGAGAATCCAGTTGTTGTGCAGACCAATTATGGACAGTAGAATTAATAGCATCGGGAATTATGTCAGACTTCAGAAATATAAGCGAGCGTCCTTGCCAGGTACGCTTTTTCAGTTTCAGCAAGCTATTTCTCCACAAGTCTGCATACTTCTTTTACAAAGCGGTCAAAACTCTGCAACACTGCACATTCAACATGCTGACACCTGCCTCCATATTTTAGAGGAAATCCAGCTTCCTAGAGTCTTAATACAAGGCCACAGCCACATGAATATTTAACATTTTAACACACACCTAATAATTTTGTACACGCAGTGATTAGAAAATGGAGGGGATGAGTCATAAAAGTTTTCTTTCTATTCAGGAGCATTTCACCTGATGAAATCAAAGAGTTTAGTTAACCTAAACCTTGGAGAATTGCCTGTGTGTCAAAGGAAGGAAGGAAGGAAAGAAGGAAGAAAGACAAAGAAAGAAAGAAAGAAAGACAGAAAGAAAGACAGAAAGAAAGAAAGACTTTGTGGTTGACTGGTATTGGCTTCAACACAAAAAACACACACACACACACACACACACACACACACACACACACACACACACACACACACACACACACAAACATACCTGTCTGGCGAGGTTGACAGCATCAGCATGAAGTCGGTCTCTCAGATGAGGGTCCAGTTGGAAAGCGGGTGCAATCTCCACAACCTTCAAAACAACAGGCTTTTATTGAGCATGCCACAGTAACCACAGCACAGCCAGAACAGAAATGCAGCAAGCTGACAACAACAACAAAGAATCCAAATCTACATAATTCATCTCAATTACCTACTCCGAAAAACAAAACCGAACATCTATTATATGTATCATAGCATGTTGGGAAAAATGTGCAACCAAACCTCAATTTTGGTTTATTCACCCAGGTATTAAGTCTAGAACTGCACTTGGAAGGATGTAAGTACTGCTTTTACACCAGACTTCAAACTATTTCATTAATTTAACACTAGAATAATGTTTTAGTCTAAAATTCAACGTGTTAACAAAGATGTTCAACTCTGAAAAGTCATGCTATGTTCCCTCGCATCCCTTTCATAAAATGAGTGCTACCTACAATGACTGACTACAAACAAAATTTAGAAATGGGCCACAGAGTGAAACGCTTTTCCATCGCAGCACATGATTCATTGTGTTCATCTCCTCTGTCATTTCTTCCTGGGTAGGTAGTGCACAGTGGGTTCATCAGAGCTTTCTTTGACGCAGTGAGGAAACATTAAAACCAATAACTAAAAAGAAGTCAAAATCTAGAGCCAAGGGGGACTGCAAAGGGAGGTTATAATTCTCTGTTGGTTCATCACTATAAACGATTCTCTCACATTACACACAGTCACTTGATCCATTGTTTTAATATCAATTAATGCAACTTTAAAGATGCAGTCCCTGGCTTCCTATAGTGTGCCCGAATGTGTCCCAGTTCACAACTAATTCTTAAAACAGACAGGGAGAATATGCCTGTAAGTCTGTGGTACTTTCAGTAACATTTAGTAAATACCATAATTTGTTTTCATTTTTCCTCCACCAGCCATCAGTTTGATAGAGTGTGTGTGTCACTTAAGCGCTAGCAAAACAGATGGAGTGGATCATTTGTAGTCACATTCAGTCCTTCATTTGGTCTTGCAACGGCTGCTGGGTGGGTGGGGTTCGCCACGTTGGAGGCTGATCTGTTTAGTTCCACTGTGTCAAGCAAGTCAACCCATCCAAAAGAAATAATTGAATTCAGTTCAGAACAACGTGACCCATGTCTGATTTCAAAAATAAAAATAAAAACCACAAGAACTCAATTAAAATTTTCATCAAATCTTGTCCCAAGAAAAAAAAATCCTCTCCAAGTATGAATAGCACTTCCAAGACAGAGAAACGCTAAAAATATCTTATCGTTGCTCTACCATCCCTAATCTATTTCAACAAGGGACTATTCTTGTTTCTGAGATTCAAAAAGATCTTAGATTAAGGGCAAAGGCAGATTAAGTCTCACAGAATCAAAGAGCAGCAGCTCTGGCATGAACAGAGCAGCTAATATGATTATCATCTATAATTTGATTAAAAGGGAAAGGAAGAAAGTGATGAAAACGCATGATTGAAACTGCTTTGAGGTGACAATATCTAAGGATATATTACACGTGTTAATCAGCTTCCTCTGATGAAAGCATTGTTATACTGAGCGATGATTAGATGACAAATTCAATTTTCTCATTCATGAGGTATACAGACATTTTTTGTTAGTTTGACAATCAGGTGATGCTATAATACCTCTTCTCTTCAGGACCAGACTAAAATCCGGGAAAAATAACCTTTGCTAATGAATGAGAATCAGTTTAAAAAGCTATATACTTTTAAAAAGCAGTTTTTGGCGAGCCAAGTTGATTTGGTAGAGCATTATGTATCTGCTGCAGTCACTGCCAAGACTCCCATTCACACCGCATTAACAGTGGCTAATTTTTATTGGTATATAATCCTCTTACCCCCTGCTGCTCAGGACATCTATGATACCCAGGGCCACCAGTGCCATCATAATCATTGCTATAATCAGGACGATAATCACCTTATTTGTTAATATGTTGCTTAATTGGCCTGTTTGCTTAAATAAAAGAGGAAATGAAACACTACAGCCTTCTGTGGATTCAGTGGACGACAGCGCTTACGGGTGTGATTCCTGCTTATGACCTTTGTTTCACGCCCGCCCACTATCACCATCCACTTCATGCTAATCTTCGTAATACAGCAGAAATGCCATGAAGATAATCTTAAATAAATTCAAACATTAAGTTGGGTGAGGTGAATTTCAAAATGAGGACTTCACCTTTTGGTGTCTCCGCTGAATGGAGCAGTCTCTTTCGTAGAGGTGGATGACATTACCATATTTATCGCCTGGAGAAAGAGGATGAGACAAAGAGAGAAGTAGGTTAAAAAAAAGGAGGAAGGAACAAAGAAAATAATGACATAATTATGGCTATGAAGAAAAGCAGTGGGTGAATTTAAGCAAAAAGAGTTAGAAAAGCATGTTGGCAGAATAGCCTATTAGCCAGTGCTAGCTTAGCTGCCTCCACCGGCAATGTGATCACAGTCTTGTTGTAACCACTTTATACAATAAAAGACAAAGACATTTCTAACATAACAGGGCAGAAAGATGATGGTTGCTTACTCTTAGTTTTTTCCTTCTTACATTGTAGCATCAACTTTTACCCACATATTAAATTACACAATCTTACATTGTTCAAAAGTGATATCTTTCAGTCCAACAATGATTGAGACCAATAATTTAATAGATCCATCTCACACACGTATGACCTGCAAAATTGCTGGTATACCACAGCGTTTAAGTGCCGAGAGGGTAAGGATGAAGGAAAGGTGAGAGAAAACACAGAAGCAGAACAAACAAAATGAGCTGGTGGGAGGTTGGAAAGAGAGCAGGGCAAAAAGAAAGGGAGGAAAGAGGGGAGAGAAATTGGAAAACATTCAATTGAAATTGAAAGAGGGAAGCTGGGAAAGAGGGAAGGCAGAAGTACAGAGTGCTGGCATAGACACAGCTTTCAACAGATAATTCAGAAAATTCACACAATCCCTGCATGGCCTTAAGACAGTAATTAATCATAGTGACCACACACACCAACAACACTGCGCTACATCACAGTAACAACAAAAAACACTGCACACATGAAAACAAACAATCATCGAGACAAATGTATGTCTGATAACATAAGCACTTACAGTGGTGTACAAGTTAACAAGCATGCGAACACACATTTGCATGTACTGTACAGTATTTGCTCAGAGGTCGGACACATTTCCTGTAAATGTTGGTGTTGGATTCCAGCTCTATAATATTGAGTGGTAGTAGAGTTACATACACTATAATAAGAAATAATGGCTAGACAATCCTCTGCTGGCCAATAAATCTCACTCACTTTCATTGTTCATCGGTCTCTCTTCCTCCCTTAGCACTGCTGCCGTATTCAAGCACCTCTATGCTTTCTTAATGAACCTTGATCAATCCACGTAAACAAAAAAATGGACCCAGTTAAGGCAAACACAAAGAAAGTCGTTGAGCGCACTTACCGAGGATCTGTACTTCAATGTGTCTTGGCTTTTCAATAAACTTCTCAACAAACAGGGCTCCATTCCCAAAAGCCGTCAGGGCTTCAGAGTAGGCCCGCTGGTAATTCTCTTCAAGTTCCTGACAAATAGACAAGAAAAATCCATACATGTCTGAGTTAGTGCTACTACCCAAGAAGTAAGAGCGTACCAGCAAAGACACTGTGTGGTTTTCAAGGGCTTCAGTGCAATATTGCAAAGTCCTTAATCTATGCATCAGGTCAGTTACTTTTATTTAGTAGGCCTTTTATTTTTCAATTTCTTATTTTACTTTTCCTTTGCCGCCATGCACATGTGATGCTATGCAGTTAGTTTTCTTTCCCCCCCTTTTCTTTTGACACAAATGCTTACAATCCCTGAGGGGGCACATACAACATCTTGGGGAGCAGGCTGTGGGAGGTCACGACCGAGCACACTGAAGGTTAAGACTCAAATCTGTGTTTGTCAGTCACTGACATCCCGGCAGCCCATCCAGTCTCTTCTATTCGGAGGGGGGGGGGGGCATGAGTCACCATCATGCCTGCTTTCCCTGTGCCTCTGGAGAGGATAGTCAAGCCCATCCTCAGCTGTCATCTCATAGCCTTGAGAAGAGAGGCTCTTGGAGGCCAAACAACCAGGTGCTCAACGCAGTAGCAGACGTCATCAGCATCGCCACAGGCAGGCCTGTGTTTTTGTCAAAGTGGCTTCCCAGAAAACAACAAGAATGGCTTGAATGATTAAGGGTCGTGAGATTCAGTGCCATCAGGGTTATTCGACTGGCTCCTACAGCTCTCTGTATGTTTAACCACTCATCTGTTTCTAGTGCGTCGTGTGTTACGATATCACTAAATTTTTGTCAAGGACTACAAACTAACTTAATGGAGTTTATAGTCACGCAGTCCCTGACAAAGTTCAGGGATATACTAGAAGACAAAGGATAAAAACAGAGTTGAAGCCATAAACCAAATCAATAGAAAATAAGCCCACAAGTTTTTAATAATTTATAAACGATTAAAGTCATATTTGCTCTGAATTTAACATGCTTCTTTTGTTCCTATGCTGTAGATTAAACATCTTTGGGTTTTGGACTGCTGGGCTGAGAAGACAAGCAATTTGAAATATTACCAAAGGCTATGTGAACCCATACTTTCCATTTTCTAATGTTTTATGGACACATTTAAGAAAATAATTGGAAGATTAATAAATTATGAAAAAACTTTTACTAACCCTGTCATTCTCCGCATATCTTTCAAAACCTAATAAATCACTAAAAAAAAATCAATTTTAGAATGAGATTATAGTTCTTACGGGTGTCTACCATTGTCAGTTTGTAGTTAAAGACAGCTTTTACAGCTGTCAGAGAAATAAACCTAATATGTAATGAAATGAGAATTTATAAGAATACGAGACGCCACTGAAAAGCATACTTCCAACTTGCACTGAATTGAACTGAAGTACTGAAAAAGGAAATCTAAAGTCACACAACAACCAATGCTGCCAAATCAATAGTACACCTCTATTTTTGTAAATGACAGAAAGACTATTTGTGCTCCTTCCACGTCAGTTCAGCCCGTCTGTCAGCTTTGGCCACTGGGGCTTTGATACATTCGTTTTCTTTCCCCTTACTCGTTGGGAACGCATAACACATTAAATTCAAAGCAAAAAACTGGCACTTTAACGCTTATCAGTAAACATACACACTCATCCTACAATATGTAGAGAATAGTTAGGCTCATTCTGTTAATTCAGCATACAAATGACCCGAGAGCTGGCCTTAATGAAATAAAAAGTCAACCTACGCATTGTTGCTTCAGGTCCCAACAGTACAGAGAAAGCTCTTTGCAATTTCTTCACATCCCATCAGCTGGAGCTGCTGAGGCCCCTGTGACTCAAATGCATAACTAGAAATGTCAACAACTAATTAATTAGACTGTGATACAACTCAGAAAAGGTCATACTTTTCGATAGATTGCTGACATGTGACGTTCAGCAACTACAGTACTACACAACAATCCCATTTCCTCGTTAAGATTAGTGAGTCACTGACCACCATCATTTCAAATGTCATGTCGCTGGCTTAGCAGGTTAGCAATGTCACAGCCAGTAGGGACACCCTATCAAGAGCAGTAAAAAGTAATGAAAATCTGAAGAAATTTAATTTGCCTTTTGCTACAGAAAATTATCTGAAAAAAGAAAGTGAAAGCGAAGATAAAATGGGAATTATACTTTGTGTATCTGATAAATGAAAAGCTACATATGATTTATGTGACTTTATTTATCGTGACTTAAATATTCCTTTTCCCCCCTTTTTTAAAAAGCCAAAGAAATAAATAACAGTAAATGCTACTAGCTATGAAGGATAAGTAAGTGGAAATGCTCTGTGCTGCTCTGATTCACCAATGATCTCTGCCCTCTTGTATCTGATTGGACACCAACCAGCTGCTTGCTGAAAAACTTTGATGTGGTCAAACTTATGAGGCTGGAGGCTCACACGGGCAACATCCACACACACACACACACACACAACCCCGCCAGTGTACCCCCAAGTTCTGTTGGAAAGAGAAGCAAAGCCGCTGCCAGGCCTCTACTAAAATAAACCGGGGTGACAACTTGCCACTTTCTAGTGTCTACAGGCTGTGGGGAGTTTATTTTCCTCTTCAGACACATATTTTGGATAAAATCCTCCACTATGAGACATTAAGCGATTAAAGCCTGTCGCAGATATTGATGTCTTGGGGAAACTTAATTGCATATTGGTTTTATGTTGTCATTAATAATGTATATTATTTTGTAATAATAAAAATACATAATTACTCTACCATTGAACCATGACAAGTGAAATAGTATTATTGGATCTGGTTGGCGCAGTTTCCAGTAAAAATCAACTGAGGTTAAGAGTGTTTTTCTTGGAGGTTAAAACTCCACAACCATTCTGCATTTTTCACAAGCATCTCCCAAAACACCACTTACAGTGAGTGAGCAGCTGCTGGCCATCCACGCTCAAAAGCTTTACGAATACACTTTAAGAGATGGAATGAGCTTAACTAACTGTGTGCTTCTATATTAAAACACACAGCATACTCAATGGATGAAAACAATAAAAGCACTGTGTATGCACTGTGACTATCATCAAACTTAGTAAATTATGAAAAATGTATATAATTCATGAGGCAGTCTCTTGCACAGTCTGTTTTTAGTTTCTAAGACTCTATTGTGCATTTATTCGTGCATTATGAAGTTTAACTACTTAAAATAAGATGTGCCAAAGATCCTCTGGGTTATTGTTTAAAGTGGACGTCGCAAAATGCTACAATCTCCAGAGGACAGGCTGCATGTTCCTTTACTCCTAAGAGACTTTAATCAGAAACCAAACAAGTTATACCCAAGAATAACACACAGATCAATAAACAGAACATCCAAAAGGATAAGACAGAAGAAATCAGAAACTAGATCAAGAACGGTGTCATTAAAATAGTGGTATTACTAAAATTAGTCAATTTAAAAATGAAACACACAGACACGCACAATTTAACAGAAAACAAATGTTTACGCGACTGTACTGCCTACAG
>JAOXYL010000051.1:11751271-11763693 GCA_028564955.1 Terapon puta
TGTGTGTGTGTGTGTGTGTGTGTGTGTGTGTGTGTGGGTGTGTACCTGAACAAAACAGATCAGGGCTCTTCAAACATTAAAGTATATAAGAATTTGGAACCTTTCCACTAAAAAGCTTTCTCTGTAATATCAATGCAAACAAACCAGAAAGCCAGACTGGTACTTACAGAGTCATATCAATTCCTATTCAAAATAAGTTTTGTCAAAGTCTCTCCAAGAAATCACAGGACCAAAAAACTGATTATATTCCTTGCTTAGAAGTTAAAGTTTAAGTTGCCAAACAGTTAAGTGTACCCTGTATGGTAAGCAGTAAGGAAACATAAAGGATGAGGTCTAAAAATGTCCCAGTTCTCAACAGCTACACATAATCAGACACCAACAACAAGGTTACACTGTTTGTGCAGACCAACAAATGCTTGTGACAGGCCTAAAAAGTAGATAATATAAACATAAATTGTACCATATAGTAATATTGCCTTTAAAGGCTTGACCCTTGATCGGGACACCAACACTGTATTAGGTTTCTTTAAATTTACATTTTCCTGACTTAACATCTCTAGTCCTAAATATAAATAGATGCTGTTACTCATGGCCAACAGGTGCCACCAAGGTCCAATTTGTGGTATACTGACTGGTAGAGTCAAATGAAACTGCTTCATTTTGCTCTTGACTTTGACTGTCAGCCTCTTTATCAGCTGTGTCAACACGATGCTCCAGCCTCCTGCTGCTACAGGCTGCCTCTTCAGGACAGAATGTGTTTAAAAACACAGTCAAAGGATTTATTACATAATTATTCGGTCGTTCTTGAAGTGCATGTTGCTGTTCTTGAAACTTTTCCACATATTCATGAACACCAGAGGACAGTATTCTTGACCAGAGCGTTGTAGAAGAAAGGGGTGAAAGAGGAGCGTCCCCTGAAACCCTAAAACTGGCCTACAGGCTACATTCTGCTAAAACTTACACAAATCTTACTCTCTCTGTAGGAAGGAAAAGAAGGAGACAGCTGAAGTTTCTTTTCACCCAAAATACCTATTTGGATTCATCTGCCTGCATAAGAAATTGTTTGTGAAAGCTGTTGCTCTCTTTACAAGTGGACATTACCAGGTTTCAGGCACATTCTTGTGTGGGTGAGGGGCTGTTCAAAGCATAAAAGCCTCATGAGCAACACATTGCTATCCTTCCCCAGACCCTCTGTGACCTCACCAAACCCCGAGGGAAGAAGCAGGCTGCAGACACTTCTGATGCTGAGCATTCATGGTTGTGCTGTGCCTGATAATCACGGTTAGATCAGTCTATCGTGAACTATAATTGCCACCTAGGTGCTTTGAGGCCCAGTGAAGAACAGCCTCCAACTTTAAGTACCAGGTCAGCATGCTAGGTAACACACGAGTAACAAACAATGGGGACAGCATGAAGCAGTTCTATTAGTACCATCTACAACTTTTGACTCTGGACACAGAAAAATAATTGTTCTACGATGTAATGAATTTAACTCAACTGGACTGCTCAGCTCAAATGAGGCTGTAGCCTCCTAGTATAACAGGTTCCTCCTCAACTCGAACGCACTCAAGGATGTTTGCTGGATTGTGATGTGGCCGTATGAAAATGAGAAGGTTCAGAGTTCCCTGTGAAGTGTAAATAATGTTTATTTGTTTGTTTGTTTTATTCTGCCTTTCAACAGAAACCTAACAACATGTCAAAACCCTATTTAGCTGCAGGACAAGTCCACAAGTCCAGTCTTTTCTATTGTTAAAAGTTATTATTTAATAATTATTATTAAAACACTGCTGCATAATGTAATTATGTCAATGTTTTTCTTTAAAAAGCAATGAAAATATAAAACTTCCTAAACTATATACACATATGAAGCAAGATAGATGCATGATTTTTTTTTTCTTAGCAAAGAAGCAAAAACATTTGCTGTGGCACATGAGAGAGTTGAGAGGCACACCGCACTACTTTTGATGCAAAACACTTGAGTTCAAAATGTTCTCTCTGCACACTTCCCCAACAACTATGACTCCTGATTTGATTTATCCTAAAAGGCATCCCAACTGCTTTAGAGACTCTGAGGAATATATTTTTTTAAATGGCTTGCTTATGACATGACATTACGAGGTAAAGTAGATGTTCATGAAGAAGGGAGCACTGAATGTTCTGCATCATTGTCATGGAACTATTATAGATGTGCCACAGACGCCTTGAACATTTTCAGTTAGTTACCTTGGCATTATTGCAACAAGCTGTAACATCAAGGTGAACGTATGAATGCCATATGTCATGTGTCATCAGACACACAAGGCCTCTCCAATCACTTTCAGACAGCTGCCCTTCTCTGCCTGCACATTTCTGATCACATCCCTATAGACGATTAACTGTGAACTTCTTCTTGTGACACTTGCAGACAATTTAAATGAACTGCATTTTTATCAGCACACTGTAGCTCCTAATGTGTGTCCCGCAGGCTCTGGGACAGAGCAGCTGTTCTGCATGTCTGATACCATTTCAAGTTGAGTAAAGGTTGTTCTGAGGATGAACAAACTGTACAGTCAAAAGAGTCTGACGTGACAATGGTGAAAGAACAAGCCACTGCATTTCTATGAAACGAAGAACAATCAGACCATGACACACACACACACACACAGTCACAAGCCTCGCTGATGTGCAGCTTACAAGAAAACAAGCATGTTATGCAATCTGCAAGTTCCAACCTGTAAACAGACATTTATTCGCCTATATATAAGGGCACAAGCGCAAACAGCCCCTCCTGCAGTGCTTCCTGCTTTTAAAACCCACAAGTCCTGTAAAAATCCCTCCACCCAGGAAAAGGATCCCTTCAGTGTTTTGCATACCCTAAACTTCCATTCTTTAGGTGTGAGAGGAACTATTACATGTTTTATCAAGCTGGCACTCACCAATTTAAAATCCCAATGAAATAGTGGCTAATTATTGCAGGGGTCCTCTTGCAACTACCTCGGGGACCTTTAACCCCGCTTAGGTAACTACTGCCGTGAGGGGTTTAAGTTTCCTTGTGCACATTTCAGCTAAAGAGGAGCCCTAGTCAGCCATGCCATAACTTCCTGAGTGCAGCTAAGGTAGGCATGCACAAGTTGCGACCGTCTTTCTGGAGTAACTGATCGACCAGGCTCCCTCACACTTGCAACATCTGTTACCACGTTGACACATGCCCGTAAGGTTACACATGCAGCCATTCAGACTCTTGGGAGGAAGAGGGAAGCGTTTCAGGTCAAATGCACTCAATGACAGCCGCACACACACTCGGGTTTCATTCACTACCCTACACACACACACACACACGGAATACACGTCTGTACTCACATGCTGCTGCTGTGCCGGTGTCTGTAAATGATGTGAATCCGCTGTCAAGTAACCGGACACCGAGTGTAAACAGTCGACTGTCAAGAGTGTGTTTGTGTGTGTGCGTGCTTCTTTGCTTGCTAACCTCACAGGCACACAATCACGAACACGCCGCTGCTCGGAAGAGGAAGAAGGAGATAGAGGGGTTTATATCCACTCACACACACCCTCTCTCTCTCTCTTCCCCTCGCTCTCTAGCAGACACACACACACACACAGGTACACAAGGAGTGACTTCGGGACGGCCGAGCGGGCGCTCAAAGCGTCGACACGCACGCTGTCTCGCTCACGCACGCACACACGCGCAGTCTTTGCTCAGTCCCTCATGTGAAGTGAAGCCTCTAGGACTCTGAAGCTAGTTGCTAACTGTCTACTACGGCTAACTTAGCTAGCAGCTGGCACCGTCCGTCTCCGTCTGGCGGATATAGGAGTCTGCTACTGCGCCTGCCTCCCACTCCTTGTTAATCTCTCCCTCTCTCTCTCTCTCTCTCCATAAGCTTTCATCCCTCTCTTTGATATGACGCAACCAGGCACGCCCCCCTCCTCCCCTCTGAACCAATCACAGAAGAGGGCATGACAGCGCGCACCGAGCGGCACCTTTTAAAGAGCTCGAGACGTTTACTACTTCCTACATAATATTTAATAGTTACATTGTAGCACCACAGCAATGGAGAGTGTTTTTAATATAATGTAAGGTAACAGGCTTCGAGGTGTCAGACAAATTGTTTTTACTGTTCTGTTGAAGTGTAGTAATGAGACAACATGTACGGTCGGTTGTACCAGGGCACTGAGGCCAGAAGCTGCCAAGTGGAATCATAAATTTAGTTATGTACACCTGTGCTTGTCAAAATGGCGTCCAAGAAAAAAAAAGGTCAGATGAAGAGGGCAAACTCTAATAAATAATGTAACATAAAAACAGAAATTAGCAGTGAAGTTCCAATTAATAAGATTAAAGATATTTTAAAAAATAGGTATTTTTTATTGCATGGTGAAAATGTTGAGCTCACCTGTCCAGCATCAAATGGCGGAAAGACGCAGCTAGCAGCTAGCAAGTGAACACGGTGGTGCAGGTATCAACTAAAGAGACAGATATTCGACAGATAGTTAGTGGAGACCGAAAATGGAGCAAAAAGGACGGTAAATGTTGGACTTACATTCGTCAAGGAGGCCTGAAACATTACTTTCTGTTATTTGCAAAATGTCTGCTAGAATTTGACCAATTAGAGAGAAAAGCATTCAGATGGTGCACCTGACACTAATTAGTTAATTGCTGGCCTCATGCAACAGGTCAGGTGAGCATGCCTTTTTTTGTTTTTTTAAACCAGGAGGACACAATAATTAATGAGTAATTATTAATGAATAATTCATGTATAATTTGTAAAATGAAAAATGAAAGGTTAAATGTAGGGTCTCTTTGCTCTTGAGATCCGAAAACAACGGCACAGCTATCTAAATTCAAACAACTGCTTCAGACTACACAATAAGTCATTTATACAAAATTGAACAGCGCCTTCTGGGAAACTTCCAATGAAACAGTGACTTTTTAAACAGGATATGACAATAAAATGTAGAGCTTTTCATTAGTTTAAGCTGATTTGTTTTTCATTTGTTATTATGATTTTGCTCATTATTATACTAATGACTGAAAACATGACTGTGCCCATAATCAGTCTTGTTCTTGAGGACAAAGAGAAAATGTTTTTCCAACATCAGATTTCTTTGTTTCTAGCCTGCTTAAACTACACTGAGAAAAGAGAGAATGCACACTTAACATCCACTTTGAAATCTTGTTAAAAATGTTTATTTATGTGCATGTTTGTGTGACTAGACTTGTTCTCCTCTTTTGACCTGCATCATTAACAGAATAGGTGATATGAGTGTGATCCGCAGCATTTATGACAGCTTCAAATGTTGCGTAAATCCTTAATCAGTAAAGTAAAACGTGATGAAAAAAGAGAGGAGAAGAAGAAGACGACAAAGAGGGGAAAAGTGAGCCCTGAAAGCAAGAGTTGTGCTGAATGGTATGAAAGAAAGAGAAAAAAACGTCAGGAAACAGCTGAAAAGGACAGGATTTGATTACAGCCTCTTAAAATGGGTCTTTGTAATCCTGCTTTGTAAAGCAAACAATGAGCTACTGCTTTTATCTCAAGAATCACACAGTGCACACAGTCAAAGCTGTGAGGACATTGGATTAAAGCAATTCAACTCATTCTAACATTTATCTTCATACATAATTGCCCAGTTCTTGATCAACCCTAATTTAAAGGGCAAATATACCCCATATCCTTATTGTTATTACATTTATTTTGGAAACTTCCTTTAGTTTTTCTCAAAACCAGCTGTCCTTAATTTGTCGGCTGATTTTAGCACCCATCCACATTTACACGTGGTGATGCAGGAACAGAAGTTCATTAGCACACACAGACATGGACACACAGGGACTCAACACAGGCTCACTCAGGCCGTACATGATCGTTTCTCAACTCTTGTGTGTTCTCTTATCGGGCAGATAAGGCCGGTGTGTGTGTCAATGACATTCTTGAGAGGACGCATTCACAGTGCGCCAGCTTTTTATAGTAGGGGCAAAAACTGATAGGACAATCAATGATGTATTCGAAGTAATAAGTCAGAAAACTACACACATATACACAAACCTAATCCGAATTAAAGGCTAAAGGTTGTGTTTAACACCGTCCCCTCATAGTCTCTCACACACCACCTTCAGAAGCAGAGAGAGTCCTCTCAGACGTGCCAAGTGGGCCAACCACAGGCTTGCCAAAGTGTTGCATCACCAGTGCCGGTGTAGCCAGGCCGCACTAGGCCGAACTAAAAGAACTTCTGCAGGGCTCCTTCCCTGATAAACAGCTAATGTTATTCTGTTGGCATTTTGTGTGCGTAAAAGGCTGCACAAATGTCAGCGTTTTTTGGGTTGTCAATATTTATCATCCATGCAACCTTTCACCCATCCAGTGGTAAGTAGAACAGCATACCCCTATGACGTATACTCTGGCATGCTGATTTAGTTGATTTACCTGTTTCAGAATGCAAAAACAATGATAAATATCAACTTCTTACCTGGTATCTAAATTCATCAGCTGAGAATACCTCTGTAAAAGCCAATGTAGATTTTACCACCCTGTGATTCCAGTGAGTGCAGCTGCAAATATTAAGTATAAAGTCCTGTGGAGCTTTTCCCCACGGTGTGATGTCAAGTGTCAGCAGCAGAGGGAGAGTGAAGAAAAATTAAAACAGTTTCTTTTTCCATAATAATATGTAACAGCAGTGCCAGATATTACATAACAGAGCCCAGCCACTGACTGTGTCAATGAGAGCAGTCGGCCTCCATGCACTCGTGCAGTATCGCACAAGTGATAAAAACCTCAAGATTTAACCTTCCTCTCTCGTGTGCACTCTTTTGTCCAAGACAGGCAAAGCTAGTTCCTCCAATTTCTCTCCAGGAGATGAGAAAGACAAGGAAGCACTTTTGCTCTATCCTGTGAAAGTAGAGGAGTGAATCATGATGCCAGGTGTCCCAGTCATTCCTTTTTATTTCCACACAAGTTCAGCAATTCTTTTTTAAGTGACAGCAAGTTTGCACTTTTTGACTGTTTGAACAGTCTTTGCACAGTATTTCTTCTCTGCAAGTGAGATAAAGACACAAAGAGTGTTGCCAGCCTCTTATCTGTGCATTAATGAGGGCTTATTAAGAATGAATAAAAGAGGATATTCCTGCAACTTCACAAGCAGTCTGGGTTACTTGGGTTTGAGTTTTCTGGAAGGAGAAGATAATGAATTGGATACAAAATGTCCATTAGTTGTGATAAAACCCATATGTATAAAATACTGTAGACCATTTAAACAGAGGGTTCATCATATTCTGACTGAATTTATGTTATCACTCTTTAATGTAACTATTCTAACATAAGGATAACTTAATAATTAAGTCATTTAACATAAGGATATCTTTAAAGCATACACAAGCTGCCATAAATCCAACCAAATCAGACATGTTATTTTCTGCTTTGATCTTTATAACTTAATAACATGTCATTTTCTGCATTACTTCTGTGTATGACAATAAAAGGCTGTAGTTTTATAGATAAAACATTATTAAGCATTATAGCCTTGTCACAACTGTGAAATAACTAGAAAAAGTTGCTCTTGTTTACTGATACCACTCCAGCCTCAGAGGGAAAAAAGTAAAGCAGCAAATGAGATAAAATGGGGATGGGTTGCAGTGGGGGCCATGAGCTCAGTCAACTGGCAAAGAGCTGCTTGCCATGAATAGGTGAATGGCCGCTGCTCAGTAACTTCTCTGTTTTTTCTCTCGCCGCTCCCCCTTTCCCTCACCCCACTGGTCTGGTTTCCCTCTCCCCCCTTCATCTACGTGCTTGTGCTGTCTCCCTCTCTCTTTCTCTACTGCTTGTTGCCACCACCCCTCTGATTCCTCCCTACTCAGTGAAATATGAAAACAACAACAAGCCACGCACAGGGATCCACCTGTCCATCTTTTATAGACAGTTCATATCACAGGGTAATTATTTAAATGGGAGGAACTAACTCATACTTTATATTATATTGCAGACGTGGAAGGTGGACAGGAGTTGGACAGAAAAAATAGGGCAGACAAACTGTGCCAGACATGGTGGACTTTTGTCAGAGGGAGGGAGGGCTCCAGGGGGAGGAACCAATTTAACAGCCATTGTTGAGTAACACACGCTTACACATTCAGATTTTCTTTACAAGGATACACAGGACGTATGGCCCATTACATATACCACGCAAACACTGTTATCACTATCACAGTGGCAGTAACACTCATAAAGATATGGGACCAAAGACTGTTCACCGCCTTGAGAAACACCTAAAAGATAAGTAGAGGTGAATTGTAAGTAAACGCTGACAGACAAGAGAGGAAATATTCTCTGTAGTCAGTGTGAAAACCAACATGTACAGGCAGAAATCCGCTAATGATGTTAATAATGATGAGGTTGCTGTGTATTGTTTGGATTTTCAGACTGTTTTTCTCCATGTCACACCATCATCACATGTTTATCTGCACCTTTTTAAGAACAATCTGGATTTAGCTGACCTGTTCTCTCACACAGATACTGTACACACTGCCCACACACACATTCACAATGCCTCTTTCCCAGCATCTTCCCAGCCACAAAAACAAGCACACACGCACACACAGTCACTGGAGTTAACCATCAACAGGTCAATTCTGGGCAACCCAAGTGCTCAGACGGCTGAAAGAGATGAGGTGCTCTACCAAGGTCAATATTAGTCCATTATGGTGTTATATCAAAACCTTTCAACAAGCTGTGTGTGCGTGTCTGTCTCGGTGCATCTGCGTGTGTTCAGGTACTCTGTGTCTATCTTGGCGAGGACCAATTTGAGCTTTTAGACTCAAAGCGTGAAGACAATTTCGGAAAGTGAGGGCAATTTGGTTTTTTCAACCTCCCTTTTTTAAAGGGCTGTGCGCGAGTTAAAGCAATAGGTCGATGTTTTGGAAAGCTCACTTCGATACCACTCTCGTGTCTATCTGTTAAATATGAAGCGATGGCCTCCAGCTCATTCAGCCCAGCCTGGCACAGAGAACGGAAACACTTGCCCGGCTCTCTAAAGAGGCAAAGAATCAGCCCCAAAGCTCACTAGCTCACCTTGCATCTTGTCTAAATAACTTGTGGTCTCGTCTATGTTGGGGACGTCAAAAACAAAAACAACCTTAAGGTTACAAATTTTATTCAAATGTCAAACAAGAAACATTTAAATATGTAACATGTAATTACACAATTTACATAAAAAACATACAAAAAACGGTCCTGTTCTCTTGAAATATGTTTGACGTTTGAAAAAATGGACAGAAGTTTGAAAATACATTTAGTTTGAATAAAAAAAACCCAGTTTTGATGAGTCTTCGAACTCAGTTGTAGTATTTGGGAGAGTTAAACACTACTGCCAGTTGATGGGCTCTTTTCCCACCACTGTTCCTGCGCCTGAACCGTCTTTCCCTTCTGTGCTGCAGTAGAAGGTGCCCGGGTCGGGCCCGTGTCCGAACGAGCCCCACGATTGGTGGAAAGGTAAGGCCGTGGTGGGCTCTCTTTGATTTGGGTCAGTGCCATCAACATTAGTGACTGTGTGAGCGTTTGAAGAAGCAACGTTGCTGTATGTTACCACGGCGCTGGCCTCCAGCACAGTGGGGTTGCTGTGACTGATTACGTTGCTGCTGGTTACAGAGCTGAGGACGCTGTCTGCACTGGCGCCGCTGCTTGGCGTCCCCGGGAGGCCGCAGGAGGAAAAGGTCCGAGCTGGAACCTGAGGTGGGAGCAGGCTACTGACCGGGGTGGGCATGAGGTTGGCAGGGCGACTGAGAGCCAGGTGCTGGGTGAGAAGCTGGTGCTGCAGCCGCCTGTCGGTCCAGTCCTCCTGGGGCTGGCGGTGGATCTTCATGTGAGCGTTGCGGGATTTGATTTTATAGAACATTCTGGGGCGAGGGGAGAGGGAAGAGAAAGACAGGGGTTGAGAAGAAGGTCTGAATATTGAAACCATGTGTTGGCTCGCCCTGGGGCCAAACGCAGAGAGAGTTTGTGCTCTCTCTCTCTGTCTCCCTAGAATCGCCTCTTCTACTCACTTTCCACACAGCTTGCAGGGGAAGAAGTTGGCCAATGCCGGCACAGGAACCGCCTCCTCCAGGCCAAACTGTGAGTCCACTGGCTGACAGATGGGTGTTACCTATAAGAACAGGACCAATTGTAAACTACAGGGCTGTGACTGACATGTTGAGCTGAATTCTACACCGGATGAGAATGTGATGCATTTAAGTCATTACACAAGACTTCCAAATACTCCAAATACTCCATGTCCAATGCTCTGTTCTACTCTGTTGTTATTTGTTTCTATTCAATCAGTCTTATAGTCACAGGGTCGCCCACAGAGTTTCGTGGGGACGCACAGATCACGACAGGAGGACAACAGCAGGAAAATAGAGAAAGACAGAAAGAAGATGAGAACTGAAGCAAAAGGGCTGATTTTAGAGAACAAACTAAAAGAAACATCAGAGTCTCGAGGTCAGGTGGGACATCTTGAGTTCCCCACTGGCTTCTTTCAAGTGTTTCTTACGCTTTTCTGCTGCTCCATCTCTCCATCTCTTTTTTCCTCCTCCCTCTGTTTCTTCTGTTTGTCCAGGAGCTTCTTGCCCAGATAGTAGAATTCAACGCACTGGTACACAGTCTTTGTCCTCACCTGTGGCAGAAGAACGCACACAAATGCACACACAGTTTTGTTGAGACCAGTTGTGGTGGGGTTATGTTGAACTATAACAATGATAAATCGTACCCTTTACAGAGTGACTGTAAAGGGAGTTAATGAGCTGAGGGCGAGGGGTGGGGGGTTATCATCATTTCCATTAACTGATGTGAAGCACCTCTAAAAAGTACTGAAAAGTATTTACTCTGGCATCATATCATCACCATCAGAGGAATAAATTGTGTTTGTCTGTGCAGTTTGATGGCTCTGTGCTCCCACTGAAGAGAACAATGAGTCACCAAAAGCTGTGAAAAAAAATGCAGGCAAGCAAAAGAGCACTGCACCACATTTTTTTTATCTCAGGAAAACTTTAGCGCAGTTGTCAACACTGGCTATATGGCTGACTCCTACTGTGTGTTGTTTCATAGGACTATCTGAATCCACTTAAATTTAAACATATACTATATCATACATATGTAGGTCACTTTAGGCTTGGGCAAAC
Organism: Terapon puta; assembly: GCA_028564955.1. Taxonomy (NCBI): domain Eukaryota; kingdom Metazoa; phylum Chordata; class Actinopteri; order Centrarchiformes; family Terapontidae; genus Terapon; species Terapon puta. Next base: position 11,762,403 of record JAOXYL010000051.1, read on the forward strand.
CATTAAAAGAACACACCATAAATAATACAACCTTAATAAGCACACCATGAATAATTGTTGTACCATTTTCTGTATCAGTGAAAACTCTTTTCCATAAGTTCCCAGAGCTGCACTGAAGAGTCTCTTTTCACTGTCTGTCCAGAAATCACTACCTACAGAGAGTGAAAAGAGAGAGAGGAGGGCATGAGAATCAATGAAAAAAATTACCAATGGGTCTTCCTGCAATGCAAGCCCACTGTTGTGAAATGTGTGACTTCACAACAATCAGCAGCTCGACAATAACTGGTGAAAGGAATAGCAAACAATGAATGTGACGTCACTGTCACTGTGGATGTATGACTACCTGCATTAATAATGCAACTTGCATTGACCGTGTAGCAATGCCTACACAGTGTCGGGCTGTTGTCAAGGGGCCACCTGAGCAGACATTGCTGTGTTCTATGCAGAACAATGTCTGCTCTGTACTTCACATGGTTCTTGGTGGATTTAAATTCGCCAAAGAAACAAAGAGAGAGAGAGAGGGGCTATGGCATGTGATGAAAGTGGCAGGAGGTTTGTGCCACTACAAAGGCCACTATTGTAAGTACAGAGGGAATGGTTACTACTTTGCTGAGTCACATTTTGACATGCATGCAACTGTTGCAGAGAAACACTGGACTCCCTTCTCTGCGTGAGTTCATTTTACTTTTCTAATTCACCTTGAAAACAGTGACAGGGTGAGAGTTTACACAGGTGAAATGTAAATCAAGCCAATGACTTATCCGAACATCAATAATAATCATTATTCTTTTGAAGACATGACGAACCAACAGTTAGAGCGAGGTCAAAGGTCAAAGGTTACCAGAGTAATGGTAGTCTCCTGCTGGCAAGGGCTGTGAGAACAGCAGCATCTCCAGTGTGGCCTGCTCAGGAGAGAGGGTGGAGGAAGCAGAGATCAGACAGATGAGGCATGCAATGATTCTGAGGAGACTTAACTGGGTATAAATGAGCGGGAAGGAAAGAAAGAGAGCAAAGAAAAGATAAAGAGAATGAGTAGGTGAGCGATCGTGCGTGGGAGTCGTGATGAATGAAGGACTAATGAAAATGATGGAATGAGTGCACAGTAGAAGAATTAACGAAGAAATAAACAAAGAAAGACATTATTAATATTCCTCCTCAGTGCCTACCTTGGTGTTCCCTTGACAGTAGTGCAGACAGTGCAGGGCCAACTCCGTGTTACTGCCCCCTCCTGGTACACAGCTGGAACTGCACATGGATAACAGCTTCTCCACTGTGCATGTACACACACACA